>CM076581.1:836852636-837019180 GCA_034641835.2 Pinus albicaulis | reverse complement strand
GGTTTACATTGATGAAATCTAATGCCAGTATCCCCACACAAGATCAAAGCGCGTATAAAATCCGTCGATCATGCAATCAGCAAGTACACCGAGACTTAAGAGGATGAAAATGAAAAAACACGAAGTACTGAAGCTGTTAATTGGAGAGAGCCGTCGACAAACCCCCTCCTCGTCGAAACCTGTGGTGCCACATGTTGCGAATATTAATAGAGAGACACATATTGTTCTCTTCGATTTATATTCTCTCACTTTACTTCACATGCTCTAACCAAAGATCATTGCAACTTAGTGCAGTCAACTCTATAGCGTGAGATTTTGAGCCGTAGTGCTAGTGGATCCCTGCAAATTTTCCAGATAATTTGGCACCCTTTCCCCTGAAAATTCCCTTTGCACCATAAAGACATAGATTGCCCAGTTCCAAGATCCGTAGTGAGGGCTTTGATCAAGCTAGCTCGATGTGCTTTGAAATCTTTAAAAAACATCATCCACAGAGCACCGAACAAAACCACCACTTTCCTTTCTGGCCCTAAATTTATTTTGCAAGAAAATAAGGGAATGATACACGAGCAGTCCAACCTTCGAATCACAAAAAACATATCATTCGGCAACTACAAGTTGTGACTACACAGGCATCAGTACGAAAATAGATCAATCATGGCCAACAAGAAGAGATAGAAAACTCTTTACCTCACAATTTCACAAAGCCCACAAATCTAACAACTAAAATTCCAGTTGGCAACAACTCCTCAAGGATCTGTCAATGGCAACATCATAGCATCTCAACCCTCGTAGGGACACAACAGTCAAACTTTGTAGCTCCAAATCAATCACTTTGCTGGCAACCTCAACAGATCTCACATCAATGACATTCCCCTGTTAAAAGCGTGATATCAATGATATTCAAAATCTTTCAATAAAACCTCTTGTCTCTACAAGTCTGACTGACAAGAAATTACCTCTTCCATATATAAATTTACACACTATTACGCATCAAAAAAATACATTCTCTCTCTACCCCTCAGCCTTCCCATAAGGGGTTAGCCTATATAGGCTCTGATACAATGATAAAGCTAACTGAAAGAACTCATATATTCACATTAAGGTGTATGCTACAATACAAACACACCCTGATTACATTCAGATTACTCTATTAAATAGAGTTTCTAAGATTCAACCTATTCCTAATTTAGAGAGAGAGGTTGAGAGAATTTCTCAACCATCACAAACCAACTTCTCAAATAGGATGTAAGCATTAATTCCAACATGCATTTCATAGGGTGCTCAAAAGCCCAAACAAATTGAAATTTGGTTTTGGATGACCAACCACTCGATTACGAGCTTCCATTCTTGTTTCAAGGTTTAGAAAATCAAGCTTGGGGGACTAGATAGGTTCAAAGAGACAACACTTTGTTTTGAAACAAAACATGAAAGTTTTGAAAACTCTATTCCTATTAGAATTCCAAGGAAAAGAATAAAAAATATCGTCAACTCCATTTTATTTATAAAATTCATCTCCATCTTAACTAAACATAAATTAATTTTAATAAAAATTAACTAATTAAATACTTATGTATGTGATATTTAAATATAAAATAAATAAATATATGTAAATTCATTTTAAATTTAGATTTATCTTGGATAGAAAAGTATTAAATTTTTTAATAATTTTGTAATATAAAGAAATTAATACATAATAAAGAAGTAAATTATATATATATATATATATATATATATAATTACTCTTTTCATTTTCTATTTTTTATAGAGGAAATAAATCCACTTTTCTCTAAAGTGATTTGTTGATGCCAAGCCAAGTCACATGTATACTTAATAGTTCACAAGTCTCAAAGCCAATATAACAGTATTCAAGAAATTATAACTCATCATGTCAGTAGGGAGGCTTTGAACCTAGTTGGAGAAGATAACAACCATTATACTCAACAATCCTATATAAATCCAACTGACAAAATTTAACCTTCTTAATATCCAATAAAACAATATTTAAAATAGATTTAAAATGTTATCACTCAACTATAATACTTTTACTATTCTTTTTTAAATTTATAACTTCAGTTTTCCTATATTTTATTATTTTAATTAAATTAAATTTAATTTGTTACCATATGTAAATATAATCCATATGAACCTATATACATTGATGAATTACTAGACAGATATATTATTGATAGAAAATTTACCAAAACACATATCATTTAACAATTCGATATGTAATTTTTAAACCAATAACTAAAAGGTTCACTTTAACAACTTGAAAATTTCATGTGAATAGTTTCAATATTAAATTTCGTGAACACGAAAGAAAATCAATTTTACATCATCTTTAAAAATATATAATATTATATATTAAAATTTATAAATTTTATTATATTTAAATTTTAATATACAAAAGATAAATATAAAAAGTTAAGGAATTTTGTAAAGAGGGAATACATATGTCAAAGCTCATAACCTCATGTCACAACTCAGATTTGTAATATATTCTTGCTATTACCAAATTGGTGATAGTATTGTTTATGTTTATTGATGTTGATATCTTACCATTTTATCTTATATTACATTTTAAAGTTAATATATATAGAAAATGTCTATAGATGAACTTGCATTTCAATTGAATCACATAAAAAAATTTGAAGTTGAATCAAACCTAATCATTGTGGAACCCAAGCACGAACCCGAACCATGTGGCTTAAAGCGTATTAAATTAGAGGTCTGAAATAAATTCAAGAATTTAAAGTTAAATAATTATTGTAATTTAATTGTTGAATAATTAAATAAATATTTTTCATAAATTTGTATTATAAGTATTTACATTATATAATAAATTTTATACGAATGCGTATAATTGAAAATAAATTATTAAATTTTAATTTTCGAAATAAAATTTACTGATAGTAAATTCATGTAATAAATAAATTGATAATCAAAATCTTTTTCCATAGCGTTCTATGCAATATAGAGTTTTGTTTATGAAAATTCTCATCAAATAGGAATAACATAAGTAAAATTCAAAGTGTCATTCAAAATCCTTATCAATCACTTTCACAAACTAAAATCCTTATCATTTGACTTTCCCAAAACAATTGAGAAAAAATAATTGTCACATCCACATCCCCATCTAACCCATGAATTAACTATTTATTGTGAAGAAAAAAAAAACCACTGACGTGGATTTTTTTTAGAAGAAATAGTTACCTTCTTAATCTTCAATTCCAATCTGAGATATTATAATTGCATCGAGAGGCGCTCTACAGCTCAATATAGGGTAGATGTGTAGATGTAACAAGAAATTTTGTTAACATTTTTTGTAATCAATATATTTGTATTAATTATCCCTACCTTTTAACCCAAAGTTATATTTACGAACACTAAAAGGTATGGTAACAAATAAAAACATAAATAAACAGAAGGTATGGTAAATAAATAAAACCTATTTTTATACTTACTCCACATGTATGGTAAATAAGTAAAAGCCATTTTTATATTTACTCCACAAACCTCCTTATATATTTAAGAAAACTCAAAAAATAAGTTTTATTTAGGTGAAGCCTATGGGCCAAATACCATGGAAAAAATTATTATTAATACCATGGGCCAAATACCATGGAACAAATCATTATTAATACCATGGGCTAAATACCATGGGTCAAATACCATATTTAATGAAATAAATATTAATGATGAATAAATAGGTATGGTAAATAAATACAAATATAAATAAACTAGAGGTATAATAAATAAATAAACCCTCTTTTTATCTTTACTCCATAATCAACTTTATATTTAAGGACACTAAAAAATGATGTTTTATTTAGGTGAAGCCTATACCATGGGCCAAATTAATATTATTATCTAACATTCATATTAATGTGTAGATGTAATGTAAGAAATTTTGTAAACTTTTTTAATGTCGGTTCAATATATTTGTAATGGATATATTTATAATAATAATAACAAAATATAAGTATATCTCTCAATCTAAATTGTGGAAAAATCTGAACATTATATTCTATCATTGGTGTGTGATGGGGGGGAGGGATAGAGGGAGGTGGGTGAGAAAGTGAGAGAGAGGAGAGACAGAGGGGAAGAGAGATGGAGTTGGAAGGGGAAGAAAGACAGAGAGAGGGAGAAGGAGTGACAAGGGAGAAGGGGAATAGAGAGAGATAAGGGTAAGAGAGAGAGGGAGAGGAAGAGGGAGGGAGAGAGAGATAGTTAGGTATGGAGAGAGTGTGTATGTTTTTGGGGTGATAAGGAGAGACAGTGGGAGATAGATATATAGATGGAGGGGGGGGGGAGAGGGAAGAAGAGAGAGGAAAAGAGAGGGAAGGAGGAAGAGAGATAGATATGGATAGAGAAGAGGAAGAGAGACAAAGGGAGAGATAGAGGAAGAGGGAGGGGGAGAGAGAGAGTGGGAGAGGAAGAGGGCAAGAGAGAGAGCGAGGGGGAGAGAGAGATAAATATATAGATAGATAGGGAGAGATAGCGTGTATTTTTAGGGGCTTATATATATATATATATATATATATATATATATATGGAGAGATAATGTATATAGGATGATAATAGAGAGATAAAGAAGGAGAGACAAAGGGAGATAGAGATACAGACTTAGGGGGAAAGAGGGAAGAAGAGAGAGACAAAGAAAATGAGAGAGAGAGAGAGATCATGACATGTGTTTCAGGGGATGGGATAAAGAGACAAATAAGGAGAGATGGAGGGAGGTATAGATATAGATGGCAGTGGGGAGAGGTAAGCAGATAAATATAGAGAAAGGGAGGGAGAGGTAGTGAGAGAGAGACATGGGAGAGAGGGAGGGGGAGAGAGATAGGGAGATAGACACATAATGGAAGGTGGAGAGAGAGGGAAGAAAAAAGAGACACATATATACATAGAAGTTAGATCTAGAAATTCATGAATATTTTGGTTTTTCACTAAAATAGATGTATTGATTTGAGTGTAGTAGTTGATTTCTAATCCAATTTGATCACTTGCACTAAATGCATTGATTTCAATGTAGATGTCGATTTTTAATCCTATTTAAGACCTTACAGTAGATGCATTTATTTTAGTTAGATCTTGATTATTAATCCTATTTGATTGCTTGCACTAGATGCATTGGTTTCGGTGTAGATATTGATTTCTAATTGTATTTGATCACTTGCACTAGATGCATTGATTTCAGTGTAGATGTCGATTTCTAATCCTATTTAATACCTTACAGTAGATGCATTGATTCCAGTGGAGATGTTGATTTCTACTCCTATTTTATTTCTCGCACTGGATCCATTTGTTTTAGTGTAGATATTGATTTCTAATCCTATTTGATTTCTTGCAGTAGATGCATTGAATTTAGTGTAGATTTTGCTTTCTAATCCTATTTGATTGTTTGCACTAGATGCATTGATTTCAGTTTAGATGTTGATTTCTGATTTGATTTTAGTGTAAATGTTGATTTCTGATTTGATGCAACTAGATGTATGATGTACATTAATTTCAAAGTAATTAGATTAATAATGTGCATTGATTTTAGTGTAATCACATCTCTGCCCCCTCTATATATATCTCTATCTCCCATTGTCTCTCCTTCTTTATCTCTCCATCTCACCCCCCAGACATACACACACTCTCTCCATATCTATCTATCTATCTCTATCCCTCGGTTCCTTTTCTACTCCCTCCCTCTCTCTCTTCTCCTTCTCTCTCTCTCTCTCTCTCTAACACTTATCTCTCCATATCTTTATCTCTTCCACCCCACCATGTATTTGCATCTCTCTTCTCCCCACTATGCATTGGTTTCAGTGTAGCTATTGATTTCTAATCCTATTTGATTGCTTGCAATATATGAATTGAATTTAGTGTAGATTTTTCTTTCTAATCCTATTTGATTGTTTTCACAAGATGCATTGATTTCAGTGTAGAAGTTGATTTCTAATCCTATTTGATTTTTTGAACTAGATGCATTGATTTTAGTGTATGTGTTGATTTCTGATTTGATGCAACTAGATGTATGATGTACATTCATTTCAAAGTAATTAGATTAATAGTGTGCATTGATTTCAGTGTAAGCACATCTCTGCCCCCTCTATCTATATCTCTATCTCCCAATTGTCTCTCCTTTATCTTGCCATCTCACCCCCCAAACATACTCTCTCTCTTTTCCACTCCCTCTCTCTACCTCTTCTCCTTCTCTCTCCATATCTATATCTCTTCCTCCCAACCGTGTCTTTGCATCTCTCTTCTCCCCTCTATCATCCCTCCATATATATCTCTATCTCACCCCCAAAAAATACACACACACTCTTAGTGTGAACACATGAAGATTATTCATGACATGAATTGACTTATGTGTTGCAATAATTCTACCATAAATACAAAACTTGAATTTTCATCCTAAATAAAATTTTCACATACCTGAAATGTCTTCTTCTTGAAACTATAAACCATTTGTAATTGGCTACATCCTTATTATACCCATTTTACATCATGCAACATTGTTAATCACTTTTCATTCAAACACGGTAATAGAGAATAACTAAATGTGCGACAATAAGAACAATAAAATAAAATAGTTTCAAATTGATCGCAATGAAGATTGTTTGTAATTGACTTCATTCTTATTACTCACATTTTATATCATTCAACATTGTTACATTGTCACTTTGCACTTAAAATTTTTATTTCATCATTTTTAATCATTCAATTTAGTAACTATCTCATCGTTCATCATTAATCTTAGACATTTTTAGCATATTTAAAATGATCAAAATAATTAGATGTTCAAAAAATTTTGTATGACCGCACACGACTAAAACCAGCCTAGATCCATCTTTACCCCGAATCTATCAAGCGCTGACCGGGATCAAATCTCTCGAGGTGCAAACCTTTCCTCAAGTTTTGCACTCAAAAAATAGGTTTGCACCTTGAGAGATTTTATCCCTCTCGGCGCTTGATAGATCCGGGGTAAAGATGGATCTAGGCCCGGTAGTCATCAACAAGAAACATGACATTTTTTTTCCATCTAGTACTCTTGTTCTTGTTGGCCCACATAAATCACTATGTACAAGTTCCAATGGTTTTCATGGAATTTTCCTTAGTTTTGAACTCAACTCTTGTTTTTTTTCCATGTTAACAATATTTTCACATCTTATTTGACGATTTTGTAATTTTAGGCATATACCTTACAACTTCCTTCTTTCTGATCTTGACAATATTTTTAAAGAGTATATACCCCATTATTGTTGGGTGTGGAGCATGATTATCTTATTTATTTTGTATCACAGTGTTGGAACCCTATACCTTAATGGGGCGGAAATGCCACCTGTAATTAAATGCTACCTAGGGGGTCTAGGGGGGGCCCAAGCAAAAGATGTAAAATTTCCTTGTAAAGGTATAGTAATTTATAGTCAATCTTGGTTGTTCATTAGGCAGATGATCTGATGGTAGAAATTATGTTTAGTTTAGGGTTTTTTTCCCTAGAAGGCAACCCCTCGCTTTGTATGAGGGTATTGTATTGTGGCTCTGTGGATTGTATGTGTATTTTCAGAGAAATAAATAGATAAGGAGACTGTGAGAGAGAACAAAGGATATTACAATGGATCTACTGTAGGTTGTGTCTCTTCATTTTGTTGGATAATAGAAAGGAAGGACTGGCTGTTCGGGGTGGACGTAGCCCAAACTGGGTGAACCACATATATTTGTGTCTCTCTCGTTTTATGTGTTTTGTGTGCTTGCATTTCTTTTCATATTTTATGTGTTGCATTGCTCTGTAATATATAATTTTTCTAAAAAATGGTATCGGAGCCAAAGGTCTATTTGGCTGATAAACTCACAAGAAAGAAGAGTTCCTGGTTTGAGTGGGAGCAATGGCAGAAGATTGTAAGTTTAGGGTCGAGAAATTTAATAGCCAAAACTTCCCACTATGGAAGATGCAGATGGAAGATTATCTGTATCGTAAAGACTCCGTACCTACCATTGAGTGGAAAAACAAAGAAGTTGATGGCCATATACAGTTTAATGGGGAGATTCTTGATAGAAAGGCACGAACAAAGATAGTTTTGCCACCGCTGCTACGATAGCTCAATATTTCGAAGGAAACAAAAACAAAGGGTTTGATTAAGGCATTGGCAAAACTATATGAAAAACCTTCGGCCTCCAACAAGGTATTTCTTATGAAACATTTATTTAATATGAAGATGTCGGAAGGTGGATCTGTTGCAAACCATTTAAATGATTTTAATACAGTTACCAGTCAGTTAAGTTCTGTAGGGGTAAACTTTGATGATGAAGTTAGGGCTCTTTTATTTCTGTGCTCATTGCCAGAAAGCTGGAATGGTTTATTTATGGCCATTAGTAACTCTGTCTCTGGATCTAGTACTTTAAAGTTTGATGATGTTGTCGGTGCTATCCTTAGCGAGGAAATGTGACGGAAAAGCTCCGGTGAGACATTGGGTAATGCTTTGAGTGTAGAGTCTAGGGGAAGAAGAATGGAAAGAGGAAAGAGCTCGGGATATCGCAGTAAATCAAGGAAAGGCAGATCCAAGTCTAGATCAGGGATAGTGTGCTGGAATTGCGGAAAGAAAGGACACCTAAAGAAAGACTGTAGATCTCGGAAGGGAAAAGAAGGAGACACGCAACAAGAAAACAATCATGAAGCAAATGTGACAGGTGATGTGTTACAAGATGCTTTGATTCTTTCTTTCGAAAATGTTACTGATTCTTGGGTTGTAGATTCAGGGGCTTCATTCCATGCCACACCTGATAAGAAATATTTTCATGACTATGTTCAAGAAGATTTTGGACAAGTTCGTTTGGGTGATGATAAACCCTGTAAAATTGTTGGAATGGGTAGAGTTCTTGTAAAACAACAGAATGGAAACCAATGGCTACTAAAGGAGGTAAGGCATGTTCCAGATCTGAAGAAAAATCTGATTTCAATAGGGCAGTTAGGCGGTGAAGGTTGTGTGACAACTTTCACAGATAAAACTTGGAAGGTCACCAAAGGAGCCCTGGTAATAGCAAAAGGCAAAAAGGTTGGTACATTGTATTTATGCAATGGTATTTCTAACTCTATTAATGCTTTAACTTCCAAAGGAGAAGATGCAGCATTATGGCATCATAGGCTCGGACACATGAGTGAGAAGGGAATGAAGATTCTTCACTCAAGAAATTTGTTGCCAGGATTGAAGAATGTTGATTTGGATTTCTGTGAGAATTGCATTTATGGAAAACAAAAGAGAGTCATATTTCTCAGAGTTGGGAAAGAAAATAAGAGCGAAAAATTGGAGCTTGTGCATACAGATGTATGGGGACCTGCTCAGGTATCATCTCTCGGTGGCTCTCGTTATTATGTTACTTTTATCGATGATGCAACTAGAAAATCATGGATTTATTGTATTCAGAATAAATCTGATGTATTTGATACTTTCAAGAAATGGAAAGCTTTGGTTGAGATTGAGACAGGAAAGAAGTTGAAGTGTCTCAGATCAGACAATGAAGGTGAATATTGCAGCAAAGAGTTTGATAGGTACTGTTCAGAGCATGGAATTCGTAGAGAGAAGACAGTTCCAAGAATACCACAAGAAAATGGTGTGTCAGAAAGGATGAACAGAACAATCATGGAGCGTGCAAGGTGCATGAGATTGCATGTAGGATTTCCTTTACAATTTTGGGCAGATGCTGTAGATACTGCTGTTTATCTAATAAACAGAGGGCCTTCAAGTTCCTTGGATGGTGGTATTCCAGAGGAAGCATGGACAGGTAAAAAGTTAAACTACTCTTTTTTAAAGCCTTTTGGTTGTGAGGCCTTTGTCCATATTAATAAAGAAAATAGAACAAAGCTTGAGGCAAAATCAAAGAAATGTACCTTTATTGGATATGGTGTTAATGATTTTTGTTATCGCTTATATGATTATGAAAATCACAAAATCATTAGGAGCAGAGATGTAATATTCAATGAAAAGGTCTTGTATAAGAATCAGTTGCAGGAAAAGAAACAGGAAAAAGAAAACAAAGAAAGGAAAAGAAACAGGAAAAAGAAAACAAAGAATACACAGTTTTTGATGAGATCACAGAAAAAGTAAAGGTGCCTGAAAATAATAATAATCAACAACCACAACAACAACAACCACCACAATAGAAAAAAGCACCTCAAACACTTGAAAGTGGTTTCAGAAGATCTACTAGGATCAGTAGACCCCCTGAATGATACTCTCCTTCATTATATTATTTATTGTTGACTAATTCTAGTCAACCCGAATGTTATGAAAAAGAAATGCAGGTTGAAACCAGGAAGAAGTGGGACCATGAAAGAAGATATGGACTCCTTAATACATAACCAGAATTGGGACTTATTCAGGTTGCATGCAGGTAAGACATTGCAGAATAAATGGGTTTACAAGCTGAAGGAAGAAGATGGAGGAAAATAGAGGCACAAAGCTAGACTTGTGGTGAAGGGGTTTTCACAGAAGAAGGGTATTGATTTTGATGAAATATTTTCTCATGTTGTTAAGATGACTTCAATCAGAAATATTTTAAGTCTTGTAGCAGCAGAAGGTTTGCATGTTGAACAGTTAGATGTAAAGACAACATTTCTCCATGGAGATTTAGAGGAAGATATCTATATGTAGCAACCAGAAGGATATGAGGTCAATGGGAAATAAAAATTAGTGTGCGGGTTAAAGAAGAGCTTATATGGATTAAAACAGGCTCCAAGGCAGTGGTATCTAAAATTTGACAGGTTTATGTTTGAACAAGGTTATACTAGATGTCACTATGATCATTGTGTTTATCTGAAAAAGAAAAATGATGGCAACTATATTATATTGTTATTGTATGTATATGACATGCTTGTTGTAGGGTCTAACATGTAGGAAATAAACGTGCTCAAAGAAAATTGGAAAATTCATTTGCAATGAAGGATTTAGGAGCTACAAAACAAATCCTTGGTATGAGAATAAATAGAGGCAGGAAAAAATGTGAAATTAACATTGTCTCAAGAATATTCTACTACAAAAGGTGTTCAAAAGATTTAATATGCGAGAATGCAAAACTAGTTAGTACGCCTTTTTCTAGCCATTTCAAACTTAGTAATGAGATGTTCCCCAAGACCCAAGAATAAATGTAATATATGTTTAAAGTTCCATATGCATCAGCATTTGGAAGCTTAATGTATGTGATGGTTTGCACAAGGTCTGATATTTCACATGTTGTGGGAGTTGTAAGCAGGTACATGAACAATCCAGGAAAATAACATTGGATGGCAGTAAAATGGATTCTCGGATATTTGAGAGATACCACAAATCAAGCATTATTTTTTCATGGTTCAA
Organism: Pinus albicaulis; assembly: GCA_034641835.2. Taxonomy (NCBI): domain Eukaryota; kingdom Viridiplantae; phylum Streptophyta; class Pinopsida; order Pinales; family Pinaceae; genus Pinus; species Pinus albicaulis. The sequence continues at coordinate 837,007,838 of CM076581.1, read as the reverse complement.
ACATTTCTCTATAGGGATATGTTGATGCAGATATGGCAGGTGAAAAAAATAACAGGAGGACCACTACAGGATATGTACTTACTCTAGGTGGAACTAATTTCAATTGGGTTTCAAAATCCAAAGTGTTGTTGCACTTTCAACAACAGAAGCAGAGTATGTTGCTGCTACAGAGGCTAGTAAAGAATGGATTTGGTTACAAATGTTTATGGATGAATTTAGTAAGAAGCATGATATGGGAACGTTATACAGTGATAGCCAAAGTGCCATTAATCTTGGAAAGAACTCAACATTTCATTCCAGGGCTAAACACATACATGTCAAGTACCATTTCATACGGTCAGTATTGGAAGATGGAGAGTTGAAGTTGGAAAAGCTACACACTAGCCAGAATCCTGCGATAATACTTCTTGAGAAGTTGTAACAGGCGAGAGATATGCTCAATTTCAATGGTCTTCAAGAATAACGATGAAGAGATAGCAGAAATAACCAGTCCAAAGGAAAGTGGGTATCCGACCAAATGAAGAAGCGGTGGAGTTGCTACAATCAGTCTCCAAGTGGGATATTGTTGGGTGTGGAGCCTGATTATCTTGTTTATTTTGTATCACAACATTGGACCCCTGTACCTTAATGGGAGCGGCAACACCGCCCGTAATTAAACACTGCCTGGGGTGTCTAGGGGGGGTGGCTGCGACTTCATGGAGCCCCCCCTGGCGAGGTGTTTCGGGAGCAGTGCCCCCGAAGCTAAAAACAGATGTAAAATTGCCTTGTAAAAGTATAGTAATTTATAGTCAATCTGGTCCGTTCATTAGGAAAATGATCTGACGGTAGAAGTTATGTTTAGATTAGGGTTTTTTGCTCTAGAAGGCAACCCCTTGCTTTTATGAGGGCATTGTATTGCGGCTGTGCAATGTATGTGTATTCTCGGAGTGAGAAACAGAGAGGGAGGCTGTGAGAGAGAACATAGGATATTACAGTGGATTTGCTGTAGGTTTTGTCTCTTCATTTTTGCTGGATAATAGAAAGGACGGTGTTCGGGGTGGACATAGCCCAAGCGGTGAACCACATATATTTTGTGTCTCTGGTTTCATGTGTTTTGTGTGCTTATTGTTTTCCGCATATTTTATGTGTTGCATTATACATAATATATATATATATATATATATATATATATATATATATATATATATATATATATATATATATATCAGTTTCATTGGATACTCCACCTTCATGTCATATTGATTTATAATAATATTACTACAATTGAAACCTTTCCTAATTGTAAAAACCACCTCTATTGAAACTTCTAATTTCTCCTTATATGGCATTGTGTCATCACAAATGTCAGGCCATTTTTAGTATATTATCTCAAGGAACCATCCATACTTTCCAAATAATGCTTTAGCCTGTAGCATGATAAACCTCTAAATCTCATCGCTCAGATATGTAGGAAATATGGTGCGCCTAGAAAAATAATGGGTTTGATGTACAAATAAGAAAAAAGCCAATTTTAAATATCTATAGAAATAGTTAAATATGAAAAGAGGCCAAGGTGGATCAATGGAAAAGAAGAAGAAAAAATAAAAATAAAAGAAGATGTTCATGTGATACACTCCAGGGAATGACTTGAAGATACATGGAAAGAAAATGCAGAGTCAAACCTAACTCAATCTCATACTAATCTATTTGATTCAAAAAGGTTTTGGTGGATGACCTAATTAGAAATGCTTGTACAATTTATATACACTTTTGAAGTGGTTGTTGGTTTCGAATTACATTAGTTAATTTAGAAACTATCATCTAAGAGTTCATCATGCTTATATTTTTATTGACACACAAGTGATACAACTCGAAATAAATGACATAGTTTGGAAGGATTTTTCATGACATAATAGTGTAGTACCAAGAAGCATGTTTCCTTCACTTCTTTTGTTGAAGAATTACATCCAAAATCTATCCATTATGCCAATTTTAAACAAAGGCCTCAAGGAAATCAATACGCCTGAAAATTCCATTCCCATTGAATGATCTAAGGGCTAAATAACAATGAATTGTCTCATGCCTTGTATGATTATTTATTTTTTTTTATTTTTTTTCATTACCTCTAAATCCTAAAGAAATTATATGAGATAATTGAGGAAGTTAATTCCAAAGTTTCCAATTGCGTGAGCTATCTATAATCTATATCCAGGACTAAGTTAGATATCCTAGTCACATGATTTATATATATCTTCCATGATGGAATGTGAAAAGGGTTACTCAAATGATTAGATTTACATGAAGATCATTAAAAACATGAAGACTGAACTATCATAACATGAAATTAACGTAAATCTGCTGCATCTACATGTAAATATGCTCTTGTATAAGGAACATGATGTGAATCGACTGCAACTTTATATTCTTGCTGCTGATGAGAGTCCTCAATTTTCTGAACAAAAACAGGTTCAGAATGGTGACTCTTTTGTTGAAGTTCATCTCGCTGAAGCTCTGACTCAAGCTGAAAAAATTCAATCTTGTCTTGTGCATTTTGTAAACAAATTATAATGTCATCAGGAGATGCTTTGTTTATTTTCACTATACCATGAACAATAAACTGTACTAGAGTTTTCAAGAACTCTAATACTTTATCAACTTTGGCCATTTTTCTCAACAACTCAAGCTTCAAGAAATAAAGGGTGTCTGCTTCAACTGATAATTCACCCGTTTACAATGTGATTCAACTTACTTTCAAAAGAATAAAAATGAATTCAAAGACCCTTTTCTTTCATGAACATTCAATTATGGAATTCCCAAAGAACAAACTCTGCTACTCAAATTATGGAGGACCTCAAAGTGTAAACATGGCCATCTGATCAATAAGCAACAATGACTCACATCATAAAAGTGTTCAACAATTTCTCAAAAACTCAAAGTTATACCTCAAACGCCGATTGAAACTATGAATTAAGAAGCAATGCAATGTCACTGCAAATATTTTGTAAATGTGCAGAAAAAACCACTGCGCAATAACCCTTTAAGGCAGATGATTTCTCTCGTCTTCAAAGAACTGTTTTACACCAACAACTCTAATTCAACAAAAAGATATTCACGAGCTTGGATGCTTTACTATCGATGAGCAAATGGTCTTGATCTTTCTATATTAATTCACAATAAAGATGAAGGAGAATTCCAAAAAATATTTGTGGCAAAACTATAAGTGAATTTTTGATGCCACTGCTATTTTGAAAATAATGACCAATTTTCAACATTTGCCTTCACATTGTCAATCTCTTTGAGAGAGTCACCCTTCAATACATGCCACAAATCTTGGTCGATTTTTATAACATATAACACAAACTTCATTTTCCACTATGCAGAAAATCCATCTATCCATTTACCATCTCCTCTCTCTCTTCTTCTTCTGCTGCTTTTTTTTTTTTTTTAATATGAAAAAAAACAGAGGTTTTAACTGGGGGAAGATTTATCTGGGGGAGGTTTTAACTGGGGGAGGCTTTATATGGGGGAGGTGAAACTGGGGAAGGATTTATCTGTAAAAAAATTAAACTTATAACATTGGCCAATTTGTAAAAATTTAACTGTTTTAAAGGAATAAGGGAACGCAGTCTGCTGGGATGGGAGGAAGGGCTGAGCGGACGTGAGAGGGTAATGAGCGAGGGAGGGATGTGTGAGCTGGGAGTGCAGGGGGATGGGAAGGCTGATATTTGGGAGGTGAGGGAGCCATGGTTAAGGGCCGAGAGGAGAGCGGGTTGGGAAGGGAGTGAGGGGGCAGATTGGGGAGAGCATGAGGAGAGGGCGGAGGGTAGTGAGGGGGTCGGGTGGGGAGAGCGTGAGGGGGAGGGTGGAGGGTGGATGGGTTGAGAGTGGTGAGGGGTTTGGGTGGGGAAGGTGTAGGGTGGGACGGGAATCGTGAGGGGGAGAGCGGGTGGGCTGAGCGAATGGGCGAGCGGGTGGGAATGGAGTTGAAAGGGAAGGCGAGGGAGTGTGTGTGGCCGCGGGTAGGGAGAGCGAAGGGAGTGAGGGGTGGGTTGGAATGGGGTGAGCGGGGGCTGAGTGGGAGCAAAGAGAGGTGGTCGAGAGGCAGAGAGGAGGGTCAAAGGGTGAGTACGGTGAGGCCGAGGGTGAGTGTGGGGGCAGGTGGGGACGGGTGGGGGAGAAACACAGGGGTGAGGGTAGAGTGTTGGGAGGTGCAAGGAGGGGTGAGTTGTGCGAGGGGAGAAGTGCTCAGAAATTTTTCAATATATATATATATATATATATATATTTTATTTCCTATTTTTATTTTTATTTTTTTATTTTTTTATGAGATCGAGAGGGTGAGGGCCGAGGTAAATTGTGCAGAAATAATAGAATTTGTAGAAGTTTGCAGAATTTGTAGAACAATTTGCAGAAATTGCAAATATTTCACATTAACAAAAATTTGCAGAAATTTATAGAATTGTCAGTAAGACTCATAATTTTTCAGAGACCCACTTTAGACAGTACCAGACAATATTTTTCCAGCAGCTCTCCAACTCAATCCTTTTCCAAAATTCAGATATTGAACAGTAAAAAGTAGGCAGAAAGTGCAGAGAAATTGCAGAATTTGTAGTAAAAACTGAATGCAACAGGGAGAAGTGAGAAAACGTGTAGACTTCTGAATGAACCCAACAAAATAATTTCTGAATGCTGCAGAAATTGATTCCTAAATGCTGCAGAAATTTTTTGAATGCTGCAAAAATGAATAGAATTTTTGCAGATTTACACAGACCACAAAAATGGCTCACACAAGGTTGAGCTGGTTATGAACATATTAGCTCAAATACCATGTTAAACACACACATGGTGTATGAGGAAAGATAAACACACACATAGAAAGATAGGCATTCATTGTTTTTCTATTACACACAAATGTACATTTATATTACATTAATGTGACTCTTGGATTCATCTTCCAAGGTCACTTGGACTCCTTTGTGACTCTTCGCCTTCCACACCTACCCATAGAGGATTAGGTGTTCAACATAGACTAAGAAAATAAGTACAATCTTAAAAGTTATGATGCAAGTCACTTTGATACTTAAAATGAATTAAAATAAATCATTTATTGATTTAATATTGAACATGGTAATAATTCCAATCATGCTTCATATTGGTTTGTATAAAGTGTTTTTTAGTGCAGCCAGTATGCATGCTATTACAATTCAATTTCAAAAAATAAATTATTTGAATATAAAGTTATATATATGATTTTTTTTTTGACCCACCCACATACCATTGCATGGACAACTTTTTAAAGTATTTTAATCAATTTCTTATCTCAAGGTTCAATTACAAAACACAAATATTATTGAAATAAGTTTTATTCAATATCATGTAAACAAAAAATAGGTTTTATTCAACAATATTTATTTTGAGATTATCTACAAGAGCTTAGTCATAACATGATATAAGTCAATCATATTGAAATTTAATATAAAGGTAAAACAAAAATATATGGAAACATTTCTATAATTTTATATAGTGGTATCAACTTTCATAAATTTACAAGTAGTTATCCAAGTATTTCAATCAATTCCTTATGATGGAAATTTAAGTTTTATTCAACTTTCAAAAATTCAAATATGATGGAAATTTCTCTTCTTCCCTCTCTCCCCTTTCCATCTATATCTCTATCTCCCTCTGTCTCTACTTCTTCATCTCTCTATATCACCCCGCAAACATACACATTGTTTCTCCATATCTATCTATATCTCCTTCCATCCCTCCCTCTCTCTCTCTCTCTCTCTCGCTCTCTCTCTCTATGTCTCCCCTTATATCTCTCTTCTCCTTCTCTTCCTCTGTCTCCCCTTCTATCTCTCTTTCCCTTCTCTCCCTCTGTCCGCCCTTCTTTCTCTCTTCCCTCCTACTCTCTTCTCTCCCTCCCTCTCCATCTCCCTTGTCACTCTCTCCCTCTCTCTCTCTCTCTCCACCTTTCTCTCTCTATATGTATTTATTCTTATGTCTCTCTCTTTCCCCCGCCAACTCCATCTGTCTCTCTCCCTCTTTCATTCTCTCTCCCCCTTCTCTCCATCTAGAGTCCTTCTTTGTCTTTATTCCATCCCAAATATAGTCTCTCTCTCTCTCTCTCTCTCTCTCTATGTATTGAACTTCTTCCTTCCTATATTTTCCTCCAACTCCATCTCTCAAGCTCCCTCTCTTTCTCGGAGACTCTCTCCTCTTCTATATCCCTCTCCATATTTTTTCCCCCTCTATCTCTCTTACCCTTCTCTCCCAATCTCTATCACTCTATATTTCAAAAAATTTAAAATACTTTGACAATTAAAATATTATGTTTAAATATTTATTTTATTTTATTTTTATTTTTATTTTTTATTTTTTGATGTCCTACAATATATATATATATATATATATATATATAATTTTTTAATAAATTAATTAATTAATTTATAATACATATTTAAAATGAAAGATTATATAATTTTTTAATAAATTAATTAATTAATTTATAATACATATTTAAAATGAAAGATTTCAAATGTGAGTTGTACATTCACCTAGAGGGAAAGTGATAATTTTCTATGGAAATATTATGTAAAATTTTCAAAAATATTAATGTTCTAGCTATTTCCATCAAAGATACATAGAGCACTTTATGTCTTCCAATTGAAATTGTTTAGGTTTTATTTCTTTAAAGGTAGCTTTAGGTTATGATTACTTCAAGATTTTAAAAGTATTATATATTTTATTATGTTAGATTTATAAAAAAATTAGGTTAAATAAAATTAGTAACATATATATTGAGTGAGCTTGTATGATTCTTTTTGTGTTAATGACTCTTTTGTTGATGTCTATGGCTTATATCAACCACATTTATTAATGTGGTTGTGCTAGTATATATTATAATATAAGAAATTTTATATTATATTTAATTTAATAATATTATATTAATCCAAAATTAATAAATTTAATATTAACATTAAAATATATTAATATCATTTCATCATTTAATTTAATAATAAAATAATATTCTTTTAATATTAATATTAAATTTAATAAGGTTTTACCATGAAATTATAACAAAAGTTCTAATAAGGTTTGTAAGTTTAAAATGAGGTGAAAGATTAATTTTAGATTATTCCTTTTTTTCTAGAGGCTTGATCAAGCTCCTGTTAGCCACATAAATAAATCAATCAAGGGTTTACAAAATCCTCGATCAAGCTCCTGTTAACCACATAAATGGATCAATTAAGGGTTTACGAAACCCTTGATCGAGCTATTTAAATTTCAAATTTAGGTACTTGATCAAGCCTCTTAAGTCCTAAAATAAGAACTTTCAACAAACCTTCTGCAAAATTTTATGCAACTCCATTTTGTACCATAATGGACTTAGGGCTAAATTTATCCTCACGTGGTGGATTTAATCACATTGGATTCATGAAGGAATCCTCTATCCAATGGAATATGGGTTTGACATTTTCATTTTCATGTGATATTTTTCATATAATTTCATTTAAACATAATGCTTGAATTTTTTTTGAATTGTTTTAAAGAGGTTGAATAAAAAAATGATATCGTAAAATACACAAAGAAAAAATTTCAAAAAATACCACTATCTTCGTTTACAACTCCTATTCAAAAGGGTACTTTTTGATTTTAAATTTATTTAAATATTTGAAAAATAACATTATGTCAACACATGTGTTTGCAAAATGTAATTTTGTGATTGAAATGTTACTTCAATTACTTCACAGCTTGAAAAATAATAAAAAATATATTTTTTTGCATAAAAAAATAAATTTTTAATATAGAAAACTTATCTCTCTCTTCATGGATCATGCTAACATATATATATATATATATATATATATATATATATATATATATATATATATATATATATATATGAAAAATTAGACATTTTAGACTAAGTTATGCTATGTGAACACACACATACCTCTTAAAATGTGTGAAAATATGCAAGGACAAGCATTTTATTTGATGGAAAATTGACATATTATATGACACTAAATGTTTTTGTAAAAAATATCATTAGGAAAACACCAAAATTCTTGACAATTTGTCTTTTTACTCCAAATCAAAATTCATAGTGCTTATATGAATTTCGAGGGTTTCAATTCGATAAAAGATAAAAAACTTGAAATTTCATCACCACATTGGGCCCAAAAGTGTAACCTATTTTCACTCTTTCACCCATGGGTACTTTATAACTTTTTACCATGCCATTTGTGAGTCCAAGTGTGAAAATAATATCCCTAAAAGGCCATCTACATGTTTTCTGTGAAAGTGACTCTTAGGTCCCCAATGGTGGACAATCATGGAAAATATTTTCATGGTACATGGTTTTATGGCACTACTGACATGTCCCTAGTAGGTGGTAACTCCCTATATTTATGGGCATTCTTGTCTTGGGGTGGTATACAAGCACCATGGAAATATATCTACTAAGACTCATGATTTAAGTGAGCACTTATTTTTTCTTTAGCCCTGTAAAGGTGATCAGTTATTGTATGCTTTCACCCATGGGTACTTTATAAATTTTTACCATGCCATTTTTAAGTCCAAGTGCGTGAAAATAAAATCCCTACAAGGCCATCTCCATGTGTTTTGTGAAAGTGGCTCTTAGGTCCCCAATGGTGTAAAATCATGGTAAATATTTTCGACTTTATTTTCGTGGTACTTGGTTTTATGGCGGTACTGTCATGTCCCTAGTAGGTGGTAAATCCATATATTTATGGAAATTCTTGTCTTGGGGTGGTATATAATCATCATGGAAATATATCTACTAAGACTCATGATTTAAGTGAGCACTTATTTTTTATTAAGCCCTGTAAAGGTGATCACTTATTGTACTTTTCCATTTCATTATTCATTGAACCCAATGCACCTATTTTTTCCCCCAAATGGACCATATATCTATGTATGAACACCTATTTAGCCATGCCATCATCCTTCTTGGAAAATTCATGATTCACGATGCATTTTTGCTCCCCAAGGCAACATCCCACATCCTCCAAGGAAGTAAAGGGGCCCATTGAAACGTCCTAGTCAAGAGAAGCTAGTTGCAAGTTGAAGAACTCAAAATTCCATCTTATAAGTGCCTTAAACAACTTTGGGGTACCTCCTAAAGGGGTCGTTTCCTCCTTTGGGGAAGCCATGAGGTTAAAATTGGTAATGTGGTGCATGAATTGTGAAATAAATGTGTTAAAGCAAGTCAAACATACTCATTTGGACCAAGGACAACTCATAAACAAACAAAATGGAGCCTTGAGTCACACAAAAAATAAGTTATGGACAAAATTAAATATTTTTTCCACCTTATACTAGTCATTGGAGGGATCCAAAGTCACAAAATATGATTGTTGAGCAAGTTTAGCAAGTTATTTGGGCTCCCAAGCACTCTGAGGAATATTCCAAGCAACTTCAAGCCATTTTAAAAGGGAATGTTGGATTTTATGCAAAATCAACCCTTATCCCAAGATAATTTAGCATCTTATGGTGGGACATCACCTCTAATTAAGTTTTTTAAACAATGAAAAAATAAATTTTGTAATTTGATATAGTCGTCGAGCATTTTTTGGATGACAAGTCACCTGAATTTTGGAGTAGAAGGAGGATTAATGTTGAAAGCCTCATCTATAAATAGAGAGATCCCCCTCCTTTGAAAATAATTGCAAATTTTTGAAGATCATTTTCTAAAATGTGAATTATTTTCACGTATCCATTGGTATTCATCATGAGTTTTCTCTTTATTGGTTGATTTCGAATATTTTTCTAAGGAAATTTGTGAATAACTAAATACTACTATAAGGAAAATTGAATCAATCCATTTGAAGGAAATTTTGTTACTTGGAGAGGGATGTCTAGGGTTTGTTTACTCAAAATTCTCTCTTGTCGGTGCAAGGTAAGGATTTTTTGTCATTGTTGGGCCATAGACTCCTCCTCAAGGGTTTCAATTTATTTTGCATCATAATTGATTGTGTTTTGTTGAAGTATTTTCCCTAAGTGGAATCCCTTATAGTATGTCTTGGTTACATATATTATTCTTGATTAGGCCTAACGTAATTTCTCTTGGATTCAATAGCCCCAAGTTTCAAGAATATTCTTGGGCTTGTTTAAGGTCCCCAAGTGGCTCTCTACTTGCTAGTTTTTGCAGATTTTTGTAGAATTATAGATTTTGAAAGTTATAACAGCAAGATAATTCACCACTTTTATCCCTAAAGCAAAGGTATTCATCAAGGACATCATATATAATATTGGTAAGGGTCTTCACACTGAAATTTGGTGCATTTCTCATAGTTAAATATTCATATTTTTGAGTATTTTATACGTCGATATGAATTTTATACTATAGAATATCTGATATAAGATTAAGATTATTATTTATCTCTAAATATTTACCTTCATCATTTAATTTTTTATATGCACTAGTATTTACTAGGGTGTTACTGAATTTTTGTGGTGTAGGGATACCCCTTGTGGCATTCTAGGAGTTATCCAAAAGTGAGAGGATAGTGTGCTACGGTATTGTTTAGAATCATGGTTAGACCTTGCCAAGCTTTCTATGTTTTAATAAGGATCAAGGCCAACATGTTTCTTACAAGAATTGAATATGGGCCCAGAGGTTAAAAGCATTTATCCTGGCCACCTAAGCCTAGATTAATGGACATAGTAACCTTGGTCTTATAGAGTGCCAAGAGGGATCAAATCCATAAGGTTCAAATATTTTCTAGATACAGAAATCTTAAAGAGATGCCTACACCTCAAGGGATTTGATCTATCTTGGAATTTATATATCTAAGGTTTAATATGGATCCAAGTTAATTCCAATAATGGGAAGCCACATCAAAACAATGTTTTCAATAAAAATGTTATATAAAAAAAAAATATTCCCATTCAAATGATAACACAAAAAAATTGTCATCCATGATTTGAAAGTAGTTCAAGTAAAATTAAGAAAGCAATAATATATTTTCATGATCATGAATGAATAATAATTAAGTAATATTGTTCAATGATGATGTTGGACACCTAATCTGCTAGAGTTGGTGTGGAGGAATTACAACAGTCATAAAAGTCCAAAAGACCTCTTGGAAAATAAAAAACAAGAGTGAGTGACATATATTAATATGTACATTCTGTTAATGAAATGAATCACATGGATTATCCAAAATAGTGTGTTATTGGTATGTGTTCAACATGGAATCCAAGAATGTGTTTCCTACCCTTATTGATTGTGTGAGAGTTGAAGCTTTTGTGGTGTTGATCATGTCAAACCCTTATTGAATTTTTGGCAGGCTATTCCATTTTAACCCTTCAAAATTATTTTGATAGCCTGGAAAATCCATTATCCGCCTATCGTCGCCTTCTCCCAGCCTCAGAATTGCATAAAAGGGCCAAGAAACCCACCTTTGAAAATATATCAGGCCTTAGCCCCTTCGGCCTAGCCCCTCTGATCCTTTTCCTCCACGTGACCAAAAGCCAGAACCGGGCGCTGGCCCTATAAGCGCTTAGCACAGATACATGTTGGGCACATATATAACCGTCGATCTATACAGATCGGATGGCATTCACAGTGCTTCATCGCGCTCGGACCCCACTTCGTTCATAGCTCTGATAATCCGTCCACCGTCCGATTAGCCTGCAGATCAATGGCTATAAGCTCACCCGCTCCAGTGGCCCCCGTAGCGCACTACTCCAAAACCAGGTGGTATGTATCGCACCGCCTTTCGGCGGTAGGCAGTAATTATCCTTGGGCCAGCGATTCCATACACTGTCTGCCACGCGTCCCAGTGTACAGTTCCAAAACCGCCGTTCATCGCATGCTATTGTTCGGAAAGAGATGCGCAGTGATATCGTTGTCATCCATCGGATCTGGAGACCTTCATCGAATGGTCGTCGCGCATCAAAGCTACACGAGTTTTAACACACAGCAAATGCGCCCCTGGCCCACTGTCAATCTCTCCCAATGCCTTTTCAACTGTCGATCTCCCCTGAGATCGGACGGTCCAGATTTAGTCACCTGCCCGCCGTTGACCTCGTACCACCTCGTCATCCTTTCCACATAATCTTTCGTACGTCCACCACGTCATCATCCCACGTGTGCATCGCATTTCTCCTCCGCCCATTACATATGTTAGTCATAAGTCAAATTTCATTGTTTTTTGTTTAAAACTTTTGCTAATTCGTCTATCATTATTTCCACTGCACTTTCTTCGTCACCACCCTGCATGTTTCCGCCATTTCATCATGTTGCTTCACTACACAGTCGCCTCCATTTCATTTCCATCCCCCATGCATTTGTTTTGTTCACAACTTTGTGTGTTTTGCAGGTTTACAACTATAAAGAATTATCATAATTTACAGCATCCATTACAAAAGCCGAGAACGCATCAAAGGACCAGTTTTTCAGAGGCGAAATTTATGAAGAAAGTCCTGGGTAGCTGTTGTGACACAACATCCATTAAAGAAACAAGGTTATACTTTGGAAAAATTCCCAGGGACATTCAAGGCGCCAATTTCACAGATGAAAACATTAATGAAGCAACAGAGGAAGATCAGTGGATAGTTGAGGAATTTAGTGTTTGGCGTTGAAGATTTTAAAGCTTAATTCAGAATTGGGAAGGCAGAGGGTACAAGGGACAAGAAAAAATGTCTCAAGGATTTCTTTTCAGCACCATATCCTTCCAGGAAAGGATAGAATGTTTATGGGATTCTACTCTATTCCATGTTCCTGAAGAGGCTTTCACCCAGTGCATTCATTTCAGAAAGCAGGCCACAGAGTACAAACAACATGGCATAGTCATTCAGCAGTATGGCCGTGAATGTTTCCACCATTTTGCCTTAATTATGAAAATTAAATTCTCATCACCTATCTCTTTTATTAGATTTTGGTTTCTCCTATAAAATTCCAAGAGAACGAATGATTTCGGGTTCCAGATTTTATCATAAAATTATGCAGTGAAAGGCTTTTTGTATACATTTTGTAAAGCTCTTGTATGAAGGCTTAGAACCCATAGGGTCTCAGTGAGGAGGATTTCTATCTATTAAAGAGGATTCTAGTCTTTGGTATTTCACAATGTGTAACCTTTTCTCTTATGTGTTGTTTAATATATCATTTCATTTCATCCATCCTTCCTGTATCATGTTTTGGAATGCGAGTGGCTCACTGATTTTTGGTATGGATTCATCCTAGTTGATGCCCATGCTCGGATCATTCAAGCGCTTTAAATACGGCTCATGCATGATATTCTGTTCCATTATTCAGCTAAAACATATTTCTGCTATATTACTTTCTTTGGGAGGGTGCTTTTAAAATGCTATTATCATGTATGGATTCTTATATTGGTAAGCCCATTCATGGTGGTATTGTATATCTGGGTATCAGCTCAATGTTAACTAATATCTCCTCTACATTTCTTTCATTACATACACCTTTTGATAATCGATATCTGTGACATATTACTTGAACTGGCTCGCTTTGCAGTAAATTGTCTTTGAATTGTCTGTTGCTTTTGTATTAGAGTTCTACATCTTGCCTCTGTAGTATCTCTTTTCCCGTGTCAGTTTCTGAGGGTCTTGGTCCCATTCTAGTTTATTTCCCTGTTTACAGGAGATAGCATGTGAGATGAAGTTGAAAACTTCATACATTATATCATACGCTCCTTGCTATGTTAAGATGTCCTAGGCACTAGTTTATTACAGCTCTAGGCTGTCTCTAGGAGCGACAACATCTTTCTGGCGCCATTGCCAGGGATCGAAGTCAAGAAAATCAGAATCCCTGGGCGTCGACAAATCATATTCACTCTCTAAGTAGGTGAGCACAGAGAGTTGAAAGTTGTAGATCCCTCACCTTGGCGACTCCACATTTGTTTATTTGATAAATCTATTTGTAGTCCAGGCTCCTCGTAAGCCTCACCTGAGGTCAGATACGCCTAAGCCAAAGACACCTTCAGTGTCTGACCCTGAAAATATCATAGATAGAAAGAATTGGAAGGAAAGAAAATCAGTTCGCTCGGAAATCCCTGAGTTATCTATTGAAGACTTTCCATCCTATTCTTCTCAAGAAGCTCAAGTTACAGATCCCGACTCCACTGTGGGAGGTACTGATTATTACTATTCAAATAGCTCACCTCGAGGAGGTGTCCAATTTAAAGACATTCTTCATCCTACACCTGAGGTCGAAGAGGTCAAGAAAGTCACTGAAGTATCTGCCGTGAACAGACCACTATTCCCCTCAACACCTCAAGCTGCAGTTGAGTATATTCCTATTATTATTCATACTCCACTTCCACCTCCTCCTCCTTCTCTTACTCATCAAACTATTACACTACCTCCACCTCCTCCAATGGCCAATGTTCCAGCCTTCTTGATGAATAAATATGCTCCCCTGGCATTATCCCAAGTGTTGAATGATATGCCCCAGAATTATCTGAAGATCTTGCCCAGATTCAATGGGGAAAATGAGATCGATGCTCAAAAAAAGCTTGAGACTTTCTGCTCCTTTACAGAGAACTTTAATGTTGAACATTTAGATGTGGTCTTAAGAATGTTTGTGCAGTCTCTTGATGGTGAAGCTTGAAAATGGTTTAAGACATTGGCTAGCCGTTCTATTACCACTTGGGATAACATGGAAGACACTTTTCTCAGGAAATGGGGAGAGAAGAAAGATCATGGAAATTGTCTCATTGAGTTCAATACACTAAAGAAAAGACACAATGAAGGAGTATCAGATTTTATCAAGAGATTTAATAAATTGTATCTGAGTCTCCCTGCTGATATGAAACCCCATCAAACTGCTGCTAAAGTTGTTTTTGCAGCAACCTTTGATTCAGAATTTGGTTTCTCTCTCAGAGAAAGAAAGCCTGCTACTCTAGATGATGCTCAGGCAGATGCACTAGAGCTGGAAGCAAACTTTGCCTCCACTGGAAAATCAAAAGGAAGACCTGAAAAACATAGCAGAAGAAGGGGAAAATAAGAGGTGTCTACTTCTAGCCAAGACAGAGACTCCAGTACTAGCATAATCGAAGAAATGAACAAAAAAATTAGCAGCCTTACTAATAAGCTGGGTAAGCTTGAATTGGAGGCTAAGAATTTGGCTTTCAAGAGTTTCCAGAATGCTCCAAACAGAGGTTACAATCCTCAGTATAGGAAACCACCCTTGTAAATATTGCTAAGGGAAGAAAAGGAGCAACATGATCAAGTGCTACACCCATTGTACCTGGAAGGTCCAGTAGATAATTCCACTGAGGACACCGCCTATAGACTGGAGGATGCAAAACTTTCCTTTTCAAATAGCAATGGACAGGAATGACCTTTGCAAGGGAATGATGGAGCTGGGTGCTCATTGCAAGAAGAAGAAAGGACCAGAGACACAAAAGAAGCAGAAATTGATCATTATTGTAAAAAATTTGACGATTTCATGCAAGCACATTTCAATAGAAGATATGATCTCAGATCTTCTAGGAAGAGGACTCGTACTCAAGATCAAGAAGAGGAGCCCCCCCAGAAAGAAGCACCTGCTCAGAAGGAGTCAACAATGCAGAAAGTCACAGACAAAGGTAAGGGCCCTCTAAACAAACCTTTGCAGTCTAATGATAAAATTCCTTCTTCTTAAAAAGCAGTCATTCCCCCTAATGTGAAGTCTGTGTCTAAAGAAGTCAAGCCCCTAGCTGAAAATAAAGAGTCAAAAGAGGTTGTGATAGAAAAGTCCTCTCCTGCTTTCAGTCTACAAAAGGAACTTGAAAAGGTCAAAATCCCAGTCCCCTTGACTGAACTGTTGAAACAGCCAGCATATCAATCTCAAGTCACCTCTTTCATGCTCCCTCCAGAAGCACCAATCATCCCAGATAGTCTCAACCTTCAAGAAGAAAGACCCATGATAGTTTTTGGCCCACATGTTGAGGAGTTAGATCCCTCTACTCCTCCCTTCTATGTGTCTTTAGTGATTCATGACCTGCTACTACATAACTGTATGCTAGATTCTGGAGCTTCCCACAATATTATGCCTCTATCAGTCATGGAACAACTAGGATTACAAATCACACGTCCATATAAGGACCTCTACTCATTTGACTCCAAAAGAGTTAAATTCTTGGGGATGATCAAGGATTTGGTGATCAATTTGGCTCAAATACCAACAAAAAGTGTAGTAATGCACATCGTGGTGGCTGACATCCCAGCTTGTTTTGGTATGTTGCTGTCAAGGTCCTGGGGAACAAAAGTCGATGGATCACTCAGGATGGATTTAATATATGCCACAATCCCAGTTTTTGGTGGCTAAGAGAGGAGATTGTATAGGGAGACTAGATTTGTCAAGATGGTGACTAACGCTGACAACTCAGTTAATTCTCCAGTCTATAGTAAAGAAGGAGATTTCTCATGCTTGATGCTGGAAGAAGATCAAGATTATGCTCATGAACCATCCGTTTGCCAGATCAAGACTGAGCAGCCCTCACAGAGCCGTGAGGCAGGAATCTGGACACTTCATTTTGATGGAGCAAATTCAAGAGAAGGTAATGGAGCTGGAATACTATTGATTTCTCCTACAGGAAAATGGGTTCCATTGTCTTTCAAGCTAGAATATGAAGCTACTAATAATGTAGTTGAATATGAAGCACTTCTGCTAGGATTGCAGACAGCCAGGAATATGAACATACAAATATTAAAAGTTCTGGGAGATTCAAAACTAGTGGTCAGACAAGTCAGGAATCAGTGTTAGACCAAACATCCTAGGCTAAGGGCTTATAGGAATGAAGTTTGGGACATCGTAGAAAATTTCTTCGTAGCATTCAATATCCAGTTCATGCCCCGAGAACAGAATAGGATGGCTGAATCCCTTGCTGTGGCTGTCAGTACATTTCGACCACCTCAGAACCCTCTTTTAAGGTATGAAGTTGAGGTGCGTTATCGACCTTCAATCCCAGATAACATCAAACACTGGCAGGTGTTTGAGGATGAAGAACAGATGAAGAGATTCCTGGAAACGGTAGGAGAATTATCCAATATGGAGATTGATGATGATGAAGGGGTTGAGTCTGAAGATACTTCAGAAGGAAATTGGGAGGAGAAAGTGGCAGGTAATAAGGTGTTGAAGTTAAGGGGAAACATAATACCCAGAGGGCTGGTGCCTCTAGAAAGATTTTTTGACAAAAATGATGTCCCACTGCGGCCAGGAAAAGTGGTAGAAGAGAATCAGGTAGAAGACCTGAATTTGGATACTAAGGCTGACCCCAAAATTGTAAGACTGTCCAAGAAGGTCCCTGGAGAATATAAAAAGCTATATCAGAAATTATTTCAGTCTTACAAAGATGTGTTTGCATGGGCCTATCAGGATTTGAAAACTTTTGATATCAGTATTATGCGGCACAAGATTCCATTAAAGACAGATGCAAAGCCCCATAAGCAGAAGCTTAGAAAAATCAATCCCCTGCTGCTTCCTTCTATTGAGAAGGAAATTAAGAAGTTGTTAAAGGCCAAAATAATTGTACCATTGAGGTATTCTGAATGGGTGGCAAACCTTGTCCCTGTACGAAAGAAGAATGGAGAATTAAGGCTGTGTGTGGATTTTAGAAATTTAAACAGAGAATCCTTAAAGGATAATTATCCACTGCCTAAGATGGATCACATCTTGCAGAGGGTGGTTGGAGCTTCTAGGATGTCAATGATGGATGGATTCTCTGGTTATAACCAGGTGGCTGTACTTCCAGAAGATCAAAAGAAGACTGCTTTCACCACACCATGGGGTACATTTATGTATGCCAGGATGCCTTTCGGATTGATTAATGCAGGGGCCACTTTTCAGAGGGCCATGGACATTGCTTTTGTCGGGGAGCAAGATAAATTCCTGGTGGTCTACCTTGATGATATCACTGTATTTTCCAAGAATGATACTGAGCACATTGAGCATCTGCGTAGAACCTTTGAGAAATGCAGAAGGTATGGTCTCTCTCTGAATCCTCAAAAGTATTTATTTGCATTAGAAGAGGGAAAGCTTTTGGGCCATATCGTGACTAAATATGGGGTGAAGATAGATCCTAAGAGGGTAGAGGTTATAAATGGTATTTCTTTTCCCAGAAATAAAAAAGAGGTACAAGTATTCCTAGGGCGCATTAATTTCTTGAGAAGGTTTATCCCTAACTATGCCGAGATAGTTAGGCATATAACAGATATGCTAAAGAAGAATAATGAGGTAAAGTGGTCACAAGAATCACGGGAGGCATTTACCAGGATAAAGAATGCTTTTGCAGAAGCCCCTATGCTGGCTGGACCAGATTATGATAAACTTTTCATGATTTTTTCTTTTGCATCACCTCATACAATAGCAGGAGTTTTATTACAGAAAAATGATGAAGGGTATGAGCAGCCTATTGCCTTTTTCAGTCAGCTGCTCCATGATGCAGAATTAAAATACAACATAAACACTGTTACCGATCAAATAGGTAACCTGACCTCAAAACGGGAACTCTAGCCCAAAAAGTCTCAAAAAACATGAAAAAACACCCCCCCAAAAAAAATGTGTCTTCCAGAATGCACTTGGTTTTTTTTGAAGGTCAAATTTCAACATTTTATAAAATTATGCTAAAAACAAAATTGTTTCTTTAAAAAAGGATTGAAAAAACACCCCAAAAACAAAAAGTGTGTATTCCAGAACACACTTCGTTTTTTTTTAAGGTCAAATTTCAACATTTTATAAAATTATGGTAAAAACAAAATTGTTTCTTGAAAAAAAGATTGAAAAAACACCCTCAAAACAAAACCAGTTGATGCTAGAATAACAAAAAAAAAAATTGTGCCATACTTTTGGCATTTTTAAAAATAGAAGTAACATTTTTTAATTTTTAAAATTCAAACATTAAAAAAAAACCTAAAATTTAAGAAAAAAATAAATTTAAAAAATAAAAACATTTAAGAGCTTAAAATTAAAAAATATATGAAGATAAAAAAAAATAAAAAAAAAAACGAAGTAAAAATTTTAATTCAATCATTAAAAAAAACCTAAAATTTAAGGAAAAAAAATTAAAAAATAAACCAAAAAAAAATAAGATTAAAATTTAAAAAAAATATAGAAATTAAAAAATAAAAATATTAAATTTAAAAAAAAAAGAAAACAACTTAAAAAAAGAAGGAAATTATAAGAAATAAAATATAGAAATTAAATTTAAAAAAGAAAAACAAAATGCTTATTAAATTAAAAAAAAAAAAAAATTAAAACAAATAATTAAACTTAAGGAAATATATTAAATTTTAATAAATTTAAAAATTCAAAATTAAAAAAAAAACAATATTCAAATTAAAAGGAAAAATAAAAAAAATTAATTAAAAATAAAAAATAAAAATAAAATACAATGAAAATATTAAATTTAAAACAATATATATTAAAAAAGCAAATAAACTATAAAAAAATAAATTAAATTTAAATTATAAAAAATAAAATATATATATGAACTTAAATTAAAATAGGTATATACATCAAATTTTATTAAATTAAAAAAAGAAAAGTTAATATTAAAATAACAAATTAAATTTAAAAACAAAAATATTAAATTTTAATAAATAAATGAATAAACAAATAAATTTTGAAAGAAAAAATAAATTTTCAATATAAAAAAAAAAAAAAAAAAACGTTGTTAAATGAAAAACTTTAAAAACTTTAAAAATCAATTAAAAATGGAAAATTGAAAAAAAAGGAAAATAATATTAAATAAAAAAAAAATTAAAAAAAAAATAATTTAAAAAAATTAAGTTTCATTAAAAAAAAATCTAATTTTAAATACACAATTTTAATTGAAATAAAAAAATATAAAAATTTTATGTAATTAACAAAAAAAAATAATAAAAAAGTAAAACATTTAAAAAAAATATTAAATCCAAATAAATTAAAAAAATATATATAAAATTTATTGAATTTTATAAAATTATATTAAAAAACTAAACGTAAAAGTTAATAACAAAGAAAAATTATGAAATTAAAAAAAAAAAAAAAAAAATCAATTAAATAAAAAAATGGGCAAAATTTAATAAAAATTATTAACAAAAAAGAAATAATAATAAATTTAAAACAAAAAAATAATAAAATTAAAACAAAACGAATTTTATTTTAAATAATTAAAAAAAAAAATAATATTTTGAAATTAAAAAAAAAAGTGGTGGTGGTGGGGGCGCGGCCCGCCCGCTGGGCGGCGCCACGGGGGCGGCCCAACCGGCCTCCCGGCCCCCGACGGGCGGAGGGCCGATTCCGAGAATTGGCCCTCCACCCGTCGGGGACCGGGAAGCCGGCTGGGCCGCCCCCGTGGCACCGCCCGGCTGGCCCCAGCCGCCCTGCGGGCGGGCTGCGAGAATCAGCCCTCCGCCCATCGGGGGCCGGGAGGCCAGCTGGGCCGCCACCATGGTGCCGCCCGTCCGGCCCCCGCCGCCCAGCGGGCGGGCCGCACCCCGACTGCCACCACAATTTTTTTTAATTGATTTTTTTTTAAAAAAAATTTTTAATTCATTTTTTTTTAATTTTTTTTTTTTTTTTTCAAAAAATAATCTTTTTTTTCAAAAAATTAATTTTTTTTTTAATTTAATATTTTTATTTAAAATAAATTTTTTTTTTTTTAATATATATATACATCTATTTTTTATTTGATTTTATTTTTATTTTTTACTTTTTTTTAATTTTTAATATTTTTATTTTAATTTGATTTTTTTTTTAAATTTTTGAATTTCAAAAAATTTAAAATTATTTTTTTATTTTAAATTCAATTTGTTTAATTTTTTTTATATTTAATATTATAGAATAATTATTTTTTTAAATTTAAAATTTAAAATTTATTTATTAAAATTTTTAAATTTTAATTTAATTTAATTGTTTTTCTTAATTTTTTCGTTTATTTAGTTTTTCATTTTTAAAATCTATAAATGGTTTCATTATAAAAAAAAAAAAACACTAAATTTATGTATATTTGTTTTTTAATTATTTGCACGTGGTTTTTTTCATTTTTTTTGTTTTTTAATGATAGGTTTTTTTTTATTTTAAATTTTTTATTTTCTTTTTCTTTTTCAATTTTAATTGTTTTTTTTTTAATTTGTTTTTTTTGTAAATTTTAAAATTTGTATTTTTTTTCTTATTATTATTATTTTTTTTAATTTAAATTTTTTAATTTTTTTTTTTTTTAATTTTTTTTTTCTAAATTTTAATTTTGTAATTTTAATTATTTAAAAAAAAAAATTTAAATATATATATATATATATATATATATATATATATATTTAATAAGTTAGAAAAAAAATGTTTTTGATTTTTTTTTTTTTTTAATTTTTTGGTCAATTTTTGTTTTTTTTCTTTAAATTATGTGTTTTTTTTCTTCAAATTTTGTCATTTCCTTTGATATAATTTTCAAATATTTTTGTTTTTTTTAATTTATTTTTGTTTAAATTTTTTATTTTTATTAGCTATTTTTGTTTTTTTTACATTTTTATTGGTTTTTTTATTGTTTTTATATATATTTTTTATCTAAGTTTTGTGTTTTATTACCAACATGAAAATCACCACTCTAAAAAAAAAAAGGTTGATGCAGCATCAATACGTTTCAAAATTAGCATGAAAATCACTGCTCTAAAAAAAAAAGGTTGATGCAACATCAATACGTTTCAAAATTAGCATGAAAATCACTGCTCTAAAAAAAAAAAAAGTTGATGCTGCATCAATACATTTCAAAATTAGCATGAAAATCACTAACATTTTAAAACAAATATTCATACTTCATAAATAAAAATTTTAGAGTGTCAAAAATGTGCACCAAAAAAAAAAATGGTGATTCTGCATCACGACTTTTCAAAATCGGTGCTTTTTATGCTACCAAAAAAAAGTAGGTAACATTGCGGTTACCTATTTCATTGGTAACATTGTTCATATTGGAAAAGCAAGCATACGCCCTAGTGAAATCCCTCAAAGCATTCAGTGTATATATCTCACAGTCCCACATCACTGCATTTGTGCCTGCAGCTGCTGTAAAAGATATTCTTATTCAGGGGGATAGTGAAGGAAAAAGGGGTAAGTGGATTGCCAAAATACAGGAGTATGACTTAGACATACACCCTACTAAGCTGATCAAAGGATAGGGACTTGCCAAAATGCTATCTGAATCAAACTATCAAGCTCTGGGCATAAATTTGTCCATTATAGCAGGTGAGGAATCTGAGGAGAAAGAAGAATGACAGAGAATTGGAGTAGCTACTCCAGAAACACATCTAAAGTAACTCATCAGTCCGTGGTACAAAGAGATAGTAGAATATCTCCTTACACTCAGCTGCCCTCCAAGTTGTGATAAAACTAAATACAGAGCGCTGAGATTGAAATCACAGAAGTACATAGTCACCAATGGCCAGCTATACTGGCGAGATCCCTCATGCATCTTACTCATGTGTCTCACAGAGAATGAAGTCGAGAGTATTATAGCAGAATTTCATGAAGGGATCTGTGGAGGTCATTACAGCTAGAGGGCCACAGCTCATAAAATTCTGAAAGCTAGCTTCTATTGGCCAAAGCTTTTTGTAGATGTTTTTTCCAGAATAAGAGCATGTGATAAATGTCATAAATTTGCTGAGAGACAGAAATCGACACCATTTCCCCTGATTCCAGTGCATGTGGATGAACCATTTCATCAATGGGGTATTTATTTTATAGGTGAAATACATCCTCCATCGAGTGGAAAACATAAATGGATATTAACAGCCACAGATTATTTCACTAAATGGGTGGAAGCCATACCTCCAAGGAATGCTAAAGATACTATGATCATAAAGGTCATGGAGGAAAACATCATATCCAGGTTTGGCTGTCTTGCTAGGATAGTGACTGATAATGCACAGGCCTTCAAGTCTGCAAAATTTATGAATTTCTGCCAGCAATACAATATCATACTGAGTCACTCTACAACTTACTATCCACAAGGAAATGGCTTGGCAGAGTCTTCAAATAAAACTCTGGTGAGGGCCTTGAAGAAGACTATCAATGAAAATAAGAAGAATTGGGATTCCCAATTGAAATTTGCTCTATGGGCTAATAGAATCACCAGCAAGAGAGCAACTGGGAAATCTCCCTATGAATTGGTATATGGACGAGCAACAGTTTTTCTTGTACAGCTGGCTTTACCAGTGGCCCGCTTCATGCAAGAAAGCTAGGAGGAACCTGATGATATGATCAGGAGAATCAATCAACTGGTGGAATTAGAAGAAACATGGGGTCAGGTGAATCAGAGGTTAATAGAATATCAAGAGAAAATGAAACACATTTTTGATCAACATGCAAAAGATAGGAAGTTGCAGATTGGTGATTTGGTGCTCAGATGGGATATCCGAAGAGCTGAAAAAGGTAAACATGGTAAGTTCAACCCCCTCTGGTTTGGTCCTTTCAAAATTGTGGAACAGGGGGGCAATAATACTTTCAGGTTGGAGAACTTATAGGGCAACTTGCTGGATGCCCCTGTAAATGGTCAATTCCTTAAACCCTATTTCCAGTTCTGACTCAGGCCGAAAAAGCCTAGTGTATTATATTGTATATTAGTTTGTTGTTTCATCTTTGTTCGGATAATGTGGGTGTTATTAGGAATCGTTAAATGAAAAGCAAGGTTGCTAAAGAGCCGAGTTTTCAAAGAAGATGATCAGAGGGTCTGCAAGTTCTCGACACGTCCGAGGATGAACGTGCCATCCCCAGGTGGAGCCGATGTTGTTCATGTCAAACCCCTATTGAATTTTTGGTAGGCCATTCCATTTTAACCCTTCAAAATTCTTTTGATAGCCTGGAAAATCCATTATCTGCCTATCGTCGCCTTCTCCCAGCCTCAGAATTGCATAAAAGGGCCGAGAAACCCACCTTTGAAAATATATCAGGCCTTAGCCCCTTCGACCTAACCCCTCTACTCCTTTTCCTCCACGTCACGGAAAGCCAGAACCGGGCGCTGGCCCTATAAGAGCTTAGCACAGATACATGTTGGGCATGTCTATAGCCGTCGATCTATACAGATCGGACAGCATTCACAGTGCTTCATCGCGCCCGAACACCACTCCGTTCACAGCTCTGATAATCCGTCCACCGTCCGATTAGCCTACAGATTAACGGCTATAATCTCACCCGCTCCAGTGGCCCCCGCAGCGCACTACTCCAAAACCCGGTGGTATGTATCGCACCGCCTTTCGGTGGTAGACGGTAATTCTCCTTGGGCCAGCCATTCCATACACTGTCTGCCACGCGTCCCAGCATACGGTTCCAAAACCACTGTTCATCGCACGCTATTGTTTGGCAAGAGATGCGCAGCGATATCGCTGTCAGCCGTCGGATCTGGAGACCTTCATCGAATGGTCGTCACGCATCGAAGCTGCACGAGTTTTAACCCACGGCAAATGTGCCCCTGGCCCACTGTCAGTCACTCCCAATGCCTTTTCAACTGTCGATCTCCCCTGAGATCGGACGGTCCAGATTTAGTCACCTGCCCGCCATTGACCTCGTACCACCTTGCCATCCTTTCCACATAATCTTTCATACGTCCACCACGTCATCATCCCACGTGTGCGTCGCATTTCTCCTCCGCCCATTACATATGTCAGTAATAAGTCAAATTTCATTGTTTTTCATTTAAAACTTTCGCTAATTCGCCTACCATTATTTCCACTACACTTTCTTCATCACCACCCTGCATGTTTCCGCCATTTCATCATGTTGCTTCACTACACAGTCGCCTCCATTGCATCGCTGTCCCACATGCATTTGTTTTCTTCACAACTTTGTGTGTTTTGCAGGTTTACAGTGATAAAGAATTATCATAATTTACAAACATCCATTGCAAAAGCCGAGAACACATCAAAGGACAAGTTTTTCAAAGGCGAAATTTATGAAGAAAGTCCTGGGTAGCTGCTGTGACATGACATCCATTAAAGAAACATGGTTATACTTTGGAAAACTTCCCAGGGACATTCAAGGCGCCAATTTCACAGATGAAAACATTAATGAAGCAGCAGAGGAAGATCAGTGGATAGTTGAGGAATTCAGTGTTTGGCGTTGAAGATTTTAAAGCTTAATTCTGAATTGGGAAGGCAGAGGGTACAAGGCACAAGAAAAAATGTCTCAAGGCTTTCTTTTCAGCACCATATCCTTTCAGGAAAGGACATAATGTTTATGGGATTCTACTCTATGCCGTGTTCCTGAAGAGGCTTTCACCCAATGCATTCATTTCAAAAAGCAGGCCACAGATTACAAACAGCACGGCATAGTCATTCAGCAGTATGGGCGTGAATGTTTCCGCCATTTTTCCTTAATTATGAAAATTAAATGTTCATCACCTACCTCTTTTATTAGGTTTTGGTTTCTCCTATAAAATTCCAGGAGAACGAATGATTTCGGGTTCCAGATTTTATCAGAAAATTATGCAGTGAAAGGCTTTTTGTATACATTTTGTAAAGCTCTTGTATGAAGGCTCAGAGCCCATAGGGTCTCAGTGAGGAGGAGTTATATCTGTTAAAGAGGATTATGGTCTTTGGTATTTCACAGTGTGTAACCTTTTCTCTTATGTGTTGTTTAATATATCATTTCATTTCATCCATCCTTCCTGTATCATGTTTTGGAATGCGAGTGGCTCACTGATTTTTGGTATGGATTCATCCTAGTTAATGCCCATGCTCGGATCATTCAAGAACTTTAAATACAGCTCATGCATGATATTCTGTTCCATTATTCAGCTAAACCATATTTCTGCTATATTATTTTCTTTGGGAGGGTGCTTTTAAAATGCTATTATCATGTATGGATTCTTAGATTGGTAAGCCCATTCATGGTGGTATTGTATATCTGGGTATCAGCTCAATGTTAACTAATATATCCTCTACATTTCTTTCATTACATACACCTTCTGATAATCGATATCTATGACATATTACTTGAACTGGCCCGCTTTGCAGTAAACTGTCTCTGAATTGTCTGTTGCTTTTGTATTAGAGTTCTACATCTTGCCTCTGCAGTATCTCTTTTCCTGTGTCAGTTTCTGAGGTTCTTGGTCCCATTCTAGTTTACTTCCCTGTTTACAGGAGATAGCATGTGAGCTGAAGTTGACAACTTCATACATTATATCATATGCTCCTTGCTATGCTAAGATGTCCTAGGCACTGTTCTATTACAACTCTAGGCTGTCTCTAGGAGCGACAACATGTGGAATTTCTCAACCTGAGAAGTCCACGCTTAAGTAGTTCTAAGAGTGTGCCCATTCTTTGCACTTGAGTGTCCATTTCTATGCTCGGATGGCTTTGAAATTCATACTAATATGTTATAGAAACTATTGTGGCTTTCTATCTTCTTCATCGATTTTAAATTCATGATTATTCTTCATTCTTGGGCTATAACACTTGATGTCTTTGTCATGACATGCACATTCTCACTCTTACACTCCAACATTCTGATTTTTTTTTTTTTTTTACTGGATTTTGGTAAAGAATATGTCATTGGCAAATTTTTGGCATTGGTAGATAATGCATTTTTCACGTAGTCTAAAGAACCCATAGGTTAGTTCGGAAAATAATGGAAATTACGAAAAGATTATGACAAAACATGGAAGAAATTTTTAAAAATATGGGTTACAATGGTCAAACTCTAGGATTTTGGGTGCCCTAAGGGTTCTTAATGGTGTGGAATCCATTTCCACCGTCAAAACACTGATTCATACACTCCAAAATTTTGATTTTTTTATTGTTTTTTTACTAGATTCCAATCAAAAAATTATCGTTGGGGAAAATTTGTGGTGTTGGTAGATATTTCATTTTTATATGTTTTATGGGCTCTCACCAAGTTTGTTTTAGAAATTTTGGTGAAGACACATTTTTAATATCTTGTTCAAAACAAAAGAATGCTCTCCATTATACGAAGTGATAAAGAAGAAGAGGTATCAAAGCATTTGTCTGAGGGTTTGTTATCTCTCTTATCTCTACATGAAAACCCTCATCCAAAGTCCAAAGTGGAACATATATCTAAGGTATTCAATTTTGAGGCTTGAAAAGCCAAATATTGAGAAGCCGCAATAGAGCATGCAACGAGCGAGGCTCGAGTAAACTTAATAAAATGTTGATCCAAAAAATCAATCCACTCAGGTTCTCACTCGTGTCTCTGCCATTCTATTTTTTTTTTTATATGAAGAAATCATGCCTAGTGAATATCTCAAGTGCACATAATAATGCCCAGTATTGGTTCATGATACCAGTGGGGACTAAAATCCCAACCTAACCACGGTACCACATCCATGGGACTAAAATCCCTTGTGGTTGTTGGGTGTTACATTCCATGCCAAAAAAATACATATAAGAGAAGAAATTCCATTCACATTCAAGGTTGTCCACTCTACTATTCTGAGTGCTCCTTACAACTATCAAAAATATTCTTCTTTGATTTATCCTTGACTTTCCTCAACCCTTACAAACAACACTAATTTGTTGTATTCGTTTTTACATGGAGACCATTGGAATTCTTTACTGTCTCCTCATAACACTTAGTTGTTTTTTAACTGTGTATTGACGAATTTGCTACATGGTGTCACTACTATTGGTGCTAAAGAGAAGAAGATTCCTGAAGTAGTTGTTTACTATATATTTTTTTAGTTTTTCATCTGGTGAGAAGATGGGGGTACAATTTCCAAATGTGAGCATCAAGATGGCCAATGATTTACAAATATGAAAATGAAGTTTCTAAGGAAACCACCATTGATTTATGTTGCTTGCACTTTCCAATCTTATTGAATCGAATATCATGAGTACTTCATAGAGATTTTCTCTGTCAAGGAAATTTCTCCACAATGAATTTCTATCAATCTTGCATTATGTACTTGTCCTCGCAACTGTTCCATTTGGAAATTCAAGATACATTGATCTAGTTTTATTCAAGTGAATTTCTCTAATATCACTTCACCCAAACAATGGTTTGACATCTTCTAGTGGTTATTTCCATCCATAATTAATAACATTAGATTTCATTAATTATGTTTAGATAAGGATGAATATAGGTGAAGCATTGAAGAAATCAAGAATATATTATTATGTCTTTATTCTAGTAAAATATGCAAATGATGTGAAGGAAATATATATTCAAATTTTATATGTGAATTAATGGACATTTATGCGAAATTTTCATTTCCATAGATTGATATAGCAAAACAACGAAACAACAATTTAATAAATTTCTTGGATGAAATAAAAGCCCTAATTCGTGGACAATACTAGACTTTGGTGATGATAACTGTTATACGAGATTTACGATTACGAACAAAAGTATCTCCCCTAGAACTAGTGGACTTGTCTAGAACAATAAAAATCAAATAACATAGAGTTTCCTTTAGACAAATTGAAATATGGAAAGAGTTCTACTTGAAATCCGTTGCAAGCTTTAATTTCCTCCTAGCTTGTAAGCTCGAATCCTAGCTCCAATTGCTATAATTATAACCTGCACATGTAGCCAAAACAAGCCAAGGATCTAAAACATCTATGTAGCATAATGAAATCACTCTACTCAATGAATCAACGAGGCATTGAAATATATGAATGTAAACATAACACATATAGAAAAACAATATACTCTTTGTATTAATATAAATACGAGAGAGTTTATAACCAAAGATAGTGATGATCTTGTAGAGATATCCCCAAGTTGATTTATCCTTCCTTGTCGCAAAGCACACTTCAATGTCACCCTAATGCATGAAGATGATGTCTCCTTTAAGGTCAAGGCAGTAGCATGAGGGCATAATAAATCTTGAAAATCCAATCCTGGTCTTGTAGATGGCAATAAATACATAGGAGAGTGTGGTAGTTTAGGAATCCTTATCCATTTATCAATCTATTATTGAGATCCACTTAATATGGGAGGATGAACTCAAGGGATAGGAGGTGAAGTCTCCAAGGTAGGATCAGATAGGATTAAATCTTCTTATCTAATGTAAATGGTTAAAACGACACCTGGAAGCTTCTAGAAGAGGACGCTTCTGGATGCTTTTTATTTTTCTCGAATTTCTAGAATCAACGCACCCCTAACAAGGGATAAAATGCTTCTGATTAGCACTGGTGCATAATAGAGCAACCTAATGTTGAACACATGTCCCTAAAGGTCCAGGGTACAGTAATGGGGCTTAAAAACACTTTTTTGGAGAAATTAGACCCATAAAATCAGTTATCAATATGGTT
This sequence comes from Pinus albicaulis, assembly GCA_034641835.2. Classification (NCBI taxonomy): domain Eukaryota; kingdom Viridiplantae; phylum Streptophyta; class Pinopsida; order Pinales; family Pinaceae; genus Pinus; species Pinus albicaulis. Next base: position 836,978,645 of record CM076581.1, on the reverse strand, counting down.
TATAGGCTTATTGACCATATGCGACAAGATGGCCTATAACAGATTGCCCCCTAAAGCAAAAATTTAGAAATCATATCTAATTACTGAAGCGATTTACCTTGTGACAAGTTCAGATCAAGACAACTAGTATAGATCATCATCTGTTACAATACATTTTCATCATGATATATTTGTTGAGGGAGGCATACCCATGCTAAACATATAAGCTAAAATTACATATATAATGATTAAGAAGTTAGTCCACTGATGACAAAGAGTGGAATCATGATTGGATGACTACATTTATGATCATACCTTCATGCTTTGTGATATTGCATTAATCCTGAAAGAACAACCCAGATGGATGGAACAAAATCCAACATTTTCTATCGTTTTCACTCGATTGTCCAATATACGAGTCTAACCATTCGAATAAAGGAGTTGGAGTCGAACATGGTAGACACCATTTGATTACCAACCAATGATGTAAGTCATTAGCATACATGAGAGAAACCAACGATGATGTTAATGGCTATAAAGGTACAATAGTACAGTCCATATGGCGTGAATAGATGAGTTGAAGTCGAACACCACACAAAATATTTCGGTTGAAGGCCACTGATGAAAACTTTTTGTCGAGAGAGAGGAAAACTTGCCATTAACGTATGCAAGTCACAAGGTACTGAAAGGAGAGTTTCTAAGTCAAATTCCTAGATAATTATCTGATGTTGACAAGAAGAAACCCCTCGTAGGAGGGCCTTGATGTATCCCCCATCAACGACATGAAACAAGTATCATGATTTGAGACAAAATTATGTCGATGAGAAATTGATTCAAGAAAAAAAGACATGGATGTAGGATTAAGAGTATCGTAACATACATCAACTGAATGCCTTCTCTTAAACATATCAGTGACACTAAACGGAGTTGGAAGCATTGAACCAAAATTGAAAGCGAAGGCTTTGATATGGTGCGATGAGCCAAAAATACAAGCATATTTCCCAACCCAACAACCATAGAGATGAAGTGGAAGAGTTTTGTGTTCATGAGCGACCTACTGGCATTAATAGGTAGAGTATCCAATTTTCCCAATTTCCCCAACCATTTCTGGTGAGTACCTCTTTATTTTTTAACAAGATTGAGGAGGATAACATATGCTTGATTTGCAAGTTCATCCTTCAGATGAATCCCTCTGAGTATCTTTAATGAACCCTAAGAAGGAGTGGTCCTGTCTTATCATGTTTGATGAGTCCATCACCTTTTTTGTTTTTACAAGTCCAACAAAGGTGTAACTCAACTCCCTTTTCATGTTTAGAGAGTTTGAAAAAGAGGAGAAAAATAAAACTCTAAAGGTTCATTTTCGTAAAGTTGTCTCTTGAGTCTGAAAAGGAATAAAATGATACTCAGGAGAACCTCTTAGCCATGTTCGACTAACGCATTCCTTTTTTGTAGTTAGCCTATCTCAGTCCAGAAAAGGGTTAAACTTATTCTTAGTAGATTTATTTTCATTTACTTTAACGAGTTCGAAATGACAAGTGCTTAGAAATATTTTCATGTTTAGGGAGTTTGAAAAGAGTTAAAAGAGGACTCCGTGGGGTTCCTTTTTTGTAAGGTTACAGAGCTCGAAAAAGTGATAAAAGTATGCTCTCCGATCAAAATGATATTTTTCAATCTAGCCATCATTAAATTCGTCAAATAGATATTATCCTTCTTACAACATCATCAAAAGCTTAAGAATACTAGATTCAAGATGAAATTAGGTCATGTTTAAGTCAAAACATTAAAATATTAATAAAATAATCATACAAATGACCATAAAATAGGTAAAAAGTAATTCATTTTTACCATTTTACATTTTACCTCTTGGTGAGTGAGTTCTGAGTGCCCTTTTCCCTCGATCTTATACAGGTGATTGCGACCAATCTCGTGGATCATTTCAAGTGTGTTCACTTCTAGGTAGGAGATATTTTCTTCCTATTTCTTTCTACGCTTCTGTTTCTTCATTTCATGTAAGTTTCTTCAAATATTTGGTGTCCCAGGGCTTGAATTCCCCCTACCTCCAACGCACCCCTGTAAAGTCGAAAGGAGTGTTGGACAGGGGAATTTTACACTCCCCAAGGTAGTGAAGCACACTTTCTGCCCTTGGTAGGGTGCGTTGGGCGCATTTCACAAAGTAATTTTTCCTTTTTTACTCAAAATTATCGTAAAATTTTGCATGAATTTCATCCTAATGATCCTTCTTGTCATTTCATGTTTTCATCGGAACATAATGGAACTGATATGGTGAGAAAAAGAGAAAGAAGTACAAGATATGGATGTAGCTGATGATCCAACCACTATCCAAGCATTAAGGAATTGTGGGATCTTGAAATTTTTTTGGCTTCCTTGTATGAGGCAATAGATGGAGTTGCTAGATTATTTTTTTCATTCATGGGATGTTTAGGCATAGGCCTTCAGGTTTGGAGCACACATGCTTACCATACAAGTGGAAAACATATATTTCTTGAATGGTTTATCTAGGAGAGGTGTCCCCTTATCGTTATTTGGTTTGAGTAATGGTGGAGAAACATTCAAAGATATATCAACGCACACTGTATATCTCGATCTCAACCGACCAAGAATGAGAATATAGATATAAAGGATGTGGTATATTTACCTTTGAGGATGATCCTATTCATTATTTCAATATTTGAAGGTAATGCTACCCTGCATTTAGCCAAAAGGTCTCATATGAAGTATGCTCTAGAGTGTATAGAGTCAACAGTATGTAACTGGACAGAGGGCATACAAGAAAATATGAAAGAAAATATTACCAAGGAAAAGGATGGATGATTGAAGAACTTTGGGTATGGTTTGATTTTGATTTCATTTGCACTAGAATATGAGCTGGATCTCATGTCCAGACATGCAGGTCCATCATCTATGAGCTTCACAGTAGTCTTCTTCTGATGGTTGCCATTATCATTAAGGACTATACATATGAAGGGATGGACTTCCATGGATACCTAGAGTTCGTGCTTCCTGATGGAGAGAAATGGGGTACTATAGGTAAAACAAAACATTTTGATCACTTTTTAGGTTTTTAAATTTTAAATTTTCTTTCGTATTTTCTATGTATCTCAGACTAAAATATTGATTTTTACATGCGGACATTGGTCCCGTTCAACCTAAGGTTTCCTCTCATATTCAACATGTAGGAGATCCACAACAGGCACCAGTAGGAGTACAAGTTGTTGTAGGTGGGTAAGAGGTACTGCAGGATCTCAATGTGGTCGAGACTCTTGCAGACGTTGAGCATCACATGGATGGGTTGACCTAGGGCATAGTCGAGACTAGTGTCAACTAGATCCCGATGAGATTGCAACATCATACTATTAATGTTCCTAGTGATGGGTCCCATTCATAGGTATAATTTGAAGTTTAGTATGCTATCCTACAAACCTTAAAACTATCCTCTTTTCACATTAATTCAAATTTTTAGTCATAATATGCTTATTAAGAATACTAAAAGGTGTTTTTCATATTGTGTGGCCTAATGTGATTAAATTGCAGGAAAAAGAAACATTTTTGAGGAATTTACTATGCAGGGGCTTGATGGAGACAACCAAGAGAGAATATAGGGGTTTTTCCACCTCCTTAACTCTACAACTCAGCTTGAGATAACGTAATCCTCATTCACAAGATCGAATTCACTAGAAGGTGAGTGACTCCAACTACATGTGAAGCTCAAGGAGGAAGAGATCCAAAATTCTCGAGATCTTGGAGGGAATCGCTCCTCTTTTCAAGGGAGCTACCATAAACTACCTTTATGTATAAATAAACCAATTGAAAGGCTCATTAAGATTCAAGTTTTTGATTCAGCTAAGAGTAGCTATTGAGCCTAGTGCTTGACATTGTTATTCTTAACTTTCATATGATGTATGAGACTACTATTTTTTGTTAATGAGAAGTTTGTCATTGATTTGATCTGAGTTAGTTTTAGAGGGATATAAACCTTGGTTTTGCGCCCAAACCAGAGGCTTTAGTCCCTCTTATGTATTTCTTTATTATTCTTATTTCTAAGCATTTCATGTCTTTCTCTTGTTTCGGTATATGTTAAGCTATAAAAACTTGTGATTGCATGATTTCCTATCACCTCTCTTGTGGGAAGAGTGATTGGAAAGATTTACAATCTCAGTCCAAAAATATTTGCTTATGGTTCCCTGGAAATGGATAGATGTTAATTGTGATCCTTTTGCATGATTATTCTCAACAACTTAGGATTTATTTTAGTTATCATAGTAGTGTTGTAGATAGAATATATTCTAATCAAATTCAACTCATCTTTTCCATGAATTTATTTAACTGTGTCATAAATCTGAGTAGTAGAAAGTGAAACCCTCACTGTAAAAGTTGCAAAGGATTTCCCCAACAAAGGGAGGACAAAATGACCTCTCTTTCGGCGCTCAAGTGGGAGGTTGTTACCCTCCAACCATTCTCCAATTCAGTGGACCATCGATCCAACCCCAACACTCTAGAACCATTGATTTGGAACCTTCATTGATATTCATGTAATTTTTTGACAACTTTTCTTCAAGGATGGTTCGAGAGAACTTCCTAGTGTCAACTTAGGGTAAGAGGTTAAGGCCACAGAAAATGCCAATGTTATTAAATGAAATATTTATAATTACTGTGGTTCAAGTACTTCTCTACCTTGCAGACATGATATATATGTATATTTAAAATGTATAATCAACCGCAACTGAAATAACACTAGCATTCCAATGTATCCTGATAAAGACTTAGTGAATGCATTTGCATTTTATGTAATTAACAAATGTTGAGTGAGTCAACAAGTAACATAGTACACACACACACACACACACACACTTGTGGACATGTGTTTATTGGGATATGTTACAGATAATCTATTGAATCTCTTTACATGTAAGTTTACACTCTAAAAAGTGATTTTCATTTTTTGAAGAGCTCCCTGGATTATCCACAGTATTAAGGAACATTTTTCGACCTTTCGAATCCGAATGGGGATCCATCTTCAAGACAATTGAATGAAGAATTGGAAGAAGGGATTTTAGGCCATTAGTAGTGAATAAGGAAATGACAAGAGCCGACCAGAGTTATTAATTTTTATTTTATATAAATTTTATTTTATTATTTAATTTAATTAAAAAAAAAACAAACAATAGGTAATTTGTCGAAACATAGACAAATATTCTTTAATACTATGGATAATCCGGGAAGCTCTTCAAAAAATGATAACCACAGGAACTTAAAAACATATATTTTCATATAATGAGATTTAATCCTTCTAGGATCTTGGTAGATAGTTGATTACGATGAATATTTACTAGCTATTATTTAATTTTGGCAATTTGAGATATATCATGAGATAGATAAATGAAATAGATAAATGTTTTGATAACTATTATGACTCATACTTAATGAAATTTACCTAACATTTAATCTAAATAATAGACTAATTTATAATAAATTTAAGAAAAAAATAATCCTTAAGTATTTTGATAACTATTATGAGACAAGTATTATGACTCATAGTTATTGGAATTTACCAAACATTTAATCTAAATAACATTTGCACTCATTTATAATAAATTTAATAAAAAATCATCCTTACCTAATTGGTAGATTACAATTTTTTATCATTATTTCCTTAATATGTTTTATCTTTTCGTAGTTTTATTTTTAAATTAATTGCATATTCTAACTCGTAAAAAAAGAAGAAGACCAATTTAAAGTTATCAAGGAACTAGAAGACCTATGTTAAAAGGCCTTACTATACCTAAATGAATGTCATGGGTACATTCAACCCTTTTTACAGAGGAAATTAATGGAATTGAGTAAGAATGTTCTCTATTTCTTTTACTTCTTGTCATATATATTAATAAATTAGAAATTTTTTAGATGAAGCAGTTTGGTGTGAATCTAGATGGTATGGTTATTATCCTTATTCTTTATGCCAATGAGATTACACTTTTTTTTGATAAGTTTCTATGATTTTGACATGAAACTAAAAATGATTTATCCTTTATTCTCTAGTACGGATGTTATTATTAACATTGAAAAAAAAGAAATTATGATAGATGCTTCAAGAAAAAAACAATACGATAATTTCATGTATGAAAAAAATAACATGGAAGAAGTGACATCATACAAATATCTTGGAATTATTGTTGATCACAATCTTAATTAGAACAATAAAATTTAGAGAGGTATAAATCAATGGAAAGTTTATTACGGTCTTGGAAAAAGTTGCAACTGAATTGATCGAGGTGGATATGGCCACTCACTACATTGAATGGTTATTTATCTTCTTCACAATTTTTCTATTGTTTTTCAAACTCGATCGTTTGGGTCATTTTTAGGCCCTAAATGATGTTATTTGGTGATTAAGGGGGCTAGGCATTCTCATGATATAATTTAATTCTAGCCAAGCGTTGTAATCCTCATTAGTTATTTCCAACAGGGTACATGCACCACAAATGAACATTGTATGCAAAATATGCACCCTCGAGAATTTGATGTACCAACTAACCCCCTGAGGGCTTGTAAACCTTTATTTTATAGGGTTATGGTTTTGGACCTATAAGGTTTCTTCTTTATGTTAAGAGGCCATTCTTTTCGTCTCCTATATTAGCTTTTGGTGAATGCATGTAGTCATCATCTCTCTTCATTCAGAGATAGCTACCACAATTCTAGCAAGTTTGTGTTTTACACTATTAAAGTATTACATTGACCAATTGAAGTTTGGTTTTTACTATATGAATGTGCTCTCTTCTATATTTATCTATGTTTGTTCCATTTTCTTTCTTGTATTTTGTTTCATTCATTTTACAATTGGATCGTCAATGGATCCCTTGTATCTAGTATAATAAGAATTTTTTGTCATAGATTCTTATCATTCTTGCTATCTTATCTAGTAATGAATTTTGGGGTTGCACTGTCTCTAGAGAATTGCATAGAAAAATAGACCATATCCAAAAGTATTATGTAACATATATTAAAATTAAAACTAATACACCTTATCATATCCTCCTCATAGAAGTGGTCATTTCCCCTATTGAGAGAATGGGAATGACTAGATACATCACATATAAGAACAAGATAAAAAAATATAGAAGACACGAGATTCCTAAAATTGCTTCAAAATCCAATAAAAACCACTTAAAACTCAATTATTACTGAGTATTTAATAAATCATTAAAAATCAAGTTTGCTTCCCTTTATAAAATAATGATAATATTAACAATATATATATATATATATATATATATATATATATATATATATAGTAGTGAAACAAAAAAAATTAAAAAAAAGAAAAAATTGGAAAAAAGAACCCACACATTGATGCTACTCAAATTTTCCTTGCTCCAATTTAATCTTTAGATTTGCACACATGAAACTAAGAAACTTTCTTCAAAGCAAAATGGAAAATGGAAAGAAGAAATAATATTGCAGCTACTAAAACTCCCTTTAATCTGGTTTGTTTAGATTTGCACACATGAAACCAAGAAACCTTCTTCAAACCAAAATGGAAAGAAGAAATAATATTGCAGCTACTAAAACTCCCTTTAATCTGGTTTGTTTTTCATTGACTTTCTCCTAATTTTTTAATTCTGGACTCTGTGTTTTCTAACTTTAGTCTTCTTTCTTAGATAGCAAGACACTGAGTAATTTTAATTTTTGGAAAAAAATATAAAAACCATTTTGAGAAATCTTTATCTTTAAAAACAAAAGATTCTATATATTTTATTAGAAAATAGATAAAGATGAGATAAGAATTACACAACACCAAACACATTTCAATGCTTTTATTGATCACAACCGTTACTATATATATTGATTTGGACACATCTAGATGAGAAGTACAATTCATATATAAAAAAACAGCAATTTCCAGATTGATTATAGAAAACCACAATTTCCAAATATATTAAAAACTCACAACAACGCAGGAAAACATTACATCCCACCTATTCTAAATTTAATACAAATTAACACGTGCATTGAAATAAATGACATGTTCATGGTATAAGGCAAACGGCTATTCAAATTCTTCAAATAATAGAAATCATTATTCATTTGATCTTGAAACGATCCAGCACACTCTTTCCCTTTAATGCCTGGCTCAGGAAAGCTACCCTAAACTCTTCAAACTTGTATCCTCTATATAAAGCTGGCTGCAGTTCATTCACCATGCTCGTTGCAGGAGCAATAAAAGCATCGTCTGAAGGCATATAAAAAGTGGGAATTGATATGCGTGCACTCTGCATATTCGTTATTGCTGGATGCTCCACGCTCCTAAATCTCCCATTGCTCACAACCTAACACATTCAAATCACACAAAAAAAAAACTGACAGAAAAACTAACTATATAGATATATATGTTCATTCTTTCTAACCTGCAGCTGATCTCCCAAATTGACCACAAACGCGTTAGCTATGGGTTCTACAGCAACCCACTTTCCATTCTTGATTACTTGCAGGCCGCTGACATCGCTTTGCATTAACACAGTGAGGGCACTTGCATCCGAATGGTTTGCTAAACCGATAGTAAGATCTGGGTTTGGGCATGAAGGATAGTAATTTAGGGCCATCCGTTGGTTATGTTTCCCAAGAATTCTATTCAAGTAATCGGAATCTAGCTCTAGAGCTTCTGAAATTGCAGCGAGCAGCCTTAGTATCAACGCTCTCATCTCACCAGCGTACTTGCCTGCAATTTCTCTGCAACAAAAGCCCAAATCGAACCAGTTACAGTTTTGCATAGTGGGTTAAAATGAATCGATTCTAGCGTTCTGTCTGAGAAATTTTATCATAGATGAAATTTCGGTGATTACCTGTAGGCTGCAGGTTTTTCAGGCCAAGAGCCGATGACTTCCTCCAGGGGATGACAAGGCTGCATGAAACAGTCCATCCTGTTGAGAACCTTTTCTTTGCTTGGATTGTAACTTGCAGAAAGCCGGACTGGCTGCTTTTTGTCCTCTGAATATAGGCACGCTCGGTCTTCCACGGGCATTTCGTAGAACTCTTTGGCTATTCCCATCATGCTTTCCATTCCATGGTTCACTATCTGATATTAACAAAAATTATAGTCACTTGGACATGAAACTTGAATAGTCGTTATATTAATACCAGCATATCAACAGAGATGCATAGACTCTATGGTCTGCAAGTGTGGCTGAAAATCAACCAAAAGTATTTGAGGGGAGGGAGAATTGTTGGTTAGGGATTTAAGTGTGTACCTTCCTCTTCACATGCACGTCGGATTTCGTGGACTAGTGTTGTTCTGTTAGGGCCATCCAGGTCTTTTAGGTCTACTACGGGAATGCTTTCAGAGTAAGAGACCTCGGACTTCTGTGGGCGTTCATGGGGAGGCACGATATATCTGTCCTGCACCGTCAGGTTGTTTATTCCATTGGACATAAGCTTTTCAACAGCACTATTTAGCTGCTGGGTCTGCATATCCATTGCAGAAGACATGTTACTCCAATTTGTGTGAATTGGATGATAAAATGGCGGATTGGGCAGTGGATTAAAATGACGATTAAGAGTTTCAAAGAAAATTGTTGAAGCAGTGGATTGACTTTCGATTGGTTGACGATTGAGTTTTGTCCAAATCCCCACGTGGTTTATGGATATCGGAGGCCGTTTACTAAATTGTACTAATTATTTTATGATAATAAATTCGGCAAGCAATAAACCTATGTCATCGTTCATCACCCCTTGTACTCGACTTAAACCTATGTCATCGTTCATGTGTGTGTGTGTGAAAGAGTGTGTATATATATATATATATATATATATATAATAAATTTTTTTTTTTTTTATAGTTTTAAGAGTTAGTACAAGTGTTTTAGAATTAGATTTGGAGTTTTTTTAATATTGTGGCTAGTGGTAGTTGATCATTGTACAACTCTCTACTAGAAATATCTTCTATAATATAATATTTATATTAGTCAAAATTAATAAGAATTTTTGTAACTTTCATATTATTAAAACTAATATGGATCTATTATAATGATCCACCAAACACAAACATGGATCAAATCTCTCAAAATTCAAATTTAATATGGATCTATGTTGGTTATGTGTGTGTACATATTTTCCTTCCATGTATAACTTCTTGATTAGTATAAAAGGAGTTTAACATAGTTGACATTGCTCTATACATTCCTAGATCCATCTTAACTTTGGATCTACCTAGTACTAAGAGGGAAAAATATCTTTTAAAATAAAAAGAGATTTGATCCCTATAGGTCCTTGGTGGATGAGAAGTTAAGATAGATCTAGGCCAGTTATTAAAATATTTATGATTTACCATTGATATTAAATCTAACTATATACAAATGTACAAAACAATTTATTTCATATTTTTTATTTTGTTGGATGTGCAATTGTAAAGTTACATTTTATTCTAGTCAAAATAACTAATTACAACTATAACATATATTTATGATGATAGTAAACATTGATATGTTTATTCATTTTCTCTTTCTCTTTTTTTTTTCCAATTATATCTACTTTACTAGGTAATTTAAAGTTGGCGGAGGTTTTAATAACTCTTTTACCTCCTCTCATGTAGAATAAAACATGTTCTTAGAATTTTTTTTAATTAAAATGAAAATGAGAAATAATATATATATATATATATATATATAATTAAAAGATCGTATAAGAATAATTGAGATTTTCCTAATATAATTGAAAATATTAAATAATTTTTTAAAAATTTCTCAAAATTGATTATTTATTAAAAAAAAAAAAATTCTAAAAATTGAACTAAACTAAACCAATAAAAATTAAACTAAACTCAATGCTCACAAAATAAAGGGGTTGAGCATATGTCACTTATGATCACACTACAAACTTTGGTTGAATATTTTTTTAGTTATGATTCTACTTCAAAGTTTTTTTCAAGTCGCCCCTTGTAGATACAAATAATGGTTAAACGTTATGATTACTCAACTATTTTCTTCAAATCTTAGATTGGAAATGTAGGGACCATCACTATACTATATATTTTATTTATTATGCAGGTAAGCAAGGAATATAACCATTAGGAGATAAACATTGAGAACTTAAAAATATTAAGAATTTACATCAAACATCCATTAATTACACTACATTACACATATAATATGTTTTACATTCTATTAACTATAGAAACAACAAAATCATATAACAGAACATCATAAATACCATAGGTACCATTCATCCAGAGGAGATTTGATCTTGGCCTTGCCGCTACTTGCACTCCCTTGCTATCGTTCGCCTCCAAGTGTGAATGTTGATATGTTCTGACTTATTTTAATGGTCCACGAGTTGACCTCCCAACCTACTCGTTGGGTACTCTCCTTCTCCACAGAACCCCGAGCTGTAATGAGGTTGTACAATGGAGGAAGTGTGCTAGCTAATAAAGGCGAGCACTTCTTGGATCAAGAGTCCTTCCTCTAAATTACTATACCTCAAAAAACTCAATTATACCACGTAGCCACTCACAATGACATAATATCATCCATCCAACAATTGGGTAAGGAAAAGTCCTTTCTTCCATGGATTTCCCCTCCTTTTATGGGAGGCTTCCTAGGTGACACTTGACACATCATGCATAATTAATTAATTTTATTAATCCAAAAGTTTGATTATTCACCTACCCATGTGTGCCCTTCTCACCAAGGCTCTCCAAAATTATTTACCTAAATTAAAAAATAATATTTTTCATCACCGCAATAAGACTCCTTATTTCTTGATATTGTATTTTTGATCAAAATGTTTAGGGACAGAGACAGGGAGATGGTGTTGCTAGGGTTTGTGAAGGTCGAAGGGGAACCAAAATAGAGGATCCGAGTGGATGAGGTTGAGAGATGCCATGCTTTGGTGGGATGGGGCTTCCTTGTTGGACGGAGACAGTTGCAGAACCACAAACATAGTTTAAATGAGTTAAAACCCTCAGACCTATTCAGAAATAGGAAGAGGGTGGTGGAAAGCCCAGAATGCTGATATAGAAGGCTTCTGCATCAAACAATGGGGCTCTTTTTTTACCAGCGAACTGAGGCTTTCGATTTTGAGTTTTTGAATGGTCTGACCATTGGTTCCATGAATGTTCTCTGGTTCCTAGAGATGAGGCTACACAATACCTGCTGTGGGCTCTTCATATTTCAGATGGCGCGACTGTTGGTGTTTGGGATCGCCTCGCTGGACCACTATTCACTCGGGAACCAATGTTTTTCTGCTTGATCGGTGCAGGTTTTCTACCATCACCCCCTTGGTACAGCGAGTCTATGGCTACTCGCGTCCGCGGGTGCACCCCCTAGTAGATGGGTCCTTGCCTGTCCCATGAATTTTCTCAGGAGACACCAACAATGCTAATATAGAAGCCTTCTGCATCAAACAATGGGGCTCTTTTTTTACCAGCGAACTGAGGCTTTCGATTTTGAGTTTTTGAATGGTCTGACCATTGGTTCCATGAATGTTCTCTGGTTCCTAGAGATGAGGCTACACAATACCTGCTGTGGGCTCTTCATATTTCAGATGGCGCGACTGTTGGTGTTTGGGCTCGCCTCGCTGGACCACTATTCACTCGGGAACCAATGTTTTTCTGCTTGATCGGTGCAGGTTTTCTACCGTCACCCCCTTGGTATAGCGATTATATGGCTACTCGTGTCCGTGGGTGCACCCCCTAGTAGATGGGTCCTTGCCTATCCCATGAATTTTCTCAGGAGACACCAACAAAGGCCACTCTCTCGGTTGGTTAGCCCTATTTTGGTTATGGGGTGGGGAGCTGCGAGAGACCCCAGGTGCTTGGGATTTGGGTGGGTGCTCAGTTTAATATCTATTATGGCTTTAATATATATAATTTAGGGTGTGCGTGGGCTATGGTTTCCAGCACTACCCATGGAGGCTTTGTTTCGTTACACTCTTGGTACCTACCCTACCACCAAACCAAAGTGATCGCACCCTCATAACTGGTCTCCAAAAGCGGAGCATAATCAAGACAAAATTGTGGAATTAGATTTAATGAATCAAGTATCCCCCTCCTGTTTTCAAATTTTTATTAGGCCCCCTATGGGGAAAAATATTTTACTATGGGTAATCACTATAGATAGTGCCCTTCACCTGGAACAAAACATTATGTCGCATATAAGATACCTTGTTTAGGTGCAATCCCTGTTCTGTGGAGGCATGTCGCTATAAGACTACTGGTCAATGAAGTACTATACCATTGATTCGTGTTTGACCATTACTCTCAATTTGCATCTAGGGGGGGGGAGGTGTGCCATGGAATAGGGTAAAATAAGAGCAGTGGGAGCAAAAGGGGAAAAATATCCACAAAACAAGAAAATATTAATGGTGGTCTCTCTTACAAGAACATTCTTCAGGGGAAAAACTCTGCAACAGTACTAACATAACCAGTTGGAAATGCCCTAAGGCTATGTATTGTAGAAAAAACTAGAAAAACACTAGCTTTAAATACAGACAGCCCAAAAATAGATGAACACTGCACCACATATGTGGCACAAGTGATAATATGTCATTTTAACTATTTTTTGCCCAAACCAATGTAGTTATTCTATTGGATTTTAACAAAATAGACCACAAAATATGAAATTCATCTATGTTCCAAAGGGTTCTTTATTATTAAATTTGAATCCTTGAAGGCCAAAGATATTTTTATCTAAGAAGGACCATGGTTTTGGGGATCTACAGGCCTTTTCATCGCCCCATGGTTCTCGAATTTTGATGCAAACACTATAGCGGTTACTAGAATGCCGGTATGGGTTAGGCTGTACAATCTCCCCCTACACTTATGGAATGTCCACGTTCTTGAAGGTATTGGGAACATCATTGGGTGATACATCAAAAAAAATATCCAACGATTAAAGAAGAGAATCTACAATTTTGCGCACGTCTCTGTGGAAGTATATCATAGCAAAGGTTTATCGAAAAACATATTGATGAGTCACAAACAGAAAAATTGGATGCAACCCCGAGATTATGAAAGCAATGCATTCAGATGTAGAATTTGTAGGCAGATGGGACACCTAAAAAACACCTATCCTGATGCCAAGAGAGAAAACATGAAAGGAAGAAGGTTGGGAAACAGACCAAAGGATGGAAATACCCCCCCCCCCCTGGGCCCGAGGAGGATACTGAAGAAGAAGAGGACGAGACTATTTCCATGGAAAACAATCAAACAAAAAATGAACTTGAGGTATAAGGAAAATATCCACAAGATCCATTGGATCTACAATCTCCGCCGAAACATAGTGCTATGAATTCATAGGACACAAAAAACTATGGGATTAAACAACATCATACATCAGATAATTCAGATTCAGACAAGGGTATTGGCACACATGCAACAAAAAATCGGATTGTCCTTGTCTCCTTCGTTCCATCACAAGGTGAATGGCGTAAAGTTGAGAAGAAAAAAAGGGAGGAAAATGTGATCACTTATTGTTGGAGCTTTCTTTAGTTCAGGCGGCCTGGTTTTTTGTGCTTTTTAGCTATCCTTTTTTCTTTCTCAGTTGTTTTTTTGTGACACATATTTGTTGCTTGTGTCCAGGTTTATCTTGTTGGGTATGTGTTATATTATTTCCATGACTAAGCACGCACGGGGGGGTAAGAGGGGGGGTGATAGCCCCCCCTTTGCACTGGGCATAAGGGGTTCGGGGCAACGCCCCGGCTAAAATTTCTTGGTCCTTAATTTCCGGTGGGTAGTCTGTGCCCATGGTTTTGTGCATGGTTTTGCAAATGGTTTTGGGGTAAGATGGTTTTCGGCCCCTGGTATTTTTGTAGATCTGGTCAAGGGAACTACGGTTATGTTCTAATCCAGGGTTAATGGATTAGGGTTCATGTATGTTTTGGCATGTATATATATGTGTTGTAACACTAAAAGGAATATAATGAAAAATAAAGCTGGTTGTCCTGATTTGGGATCCAGGGGAAAATCTTTGTGTTTATCTATTTTATGTTTTATGCTCTCGCTATTGTTTATTTTCTGTTATAATATTTGTGTGTAGATAATTTATGTTCAGGGTTAAAACCTACATTTGGTATCAGAGTCAGGTTTCGGCTTCAAGGGGACGCCTTTGCTGCTGAGGGTTTTTTGCTTGGGCCTAGGGTAGACCCTATTCAGTGGGAGATCTGCGGGATCGATTATTGTGGCGAAAGAAGATGGCGAGCGGCGGGAAGATAGAGATCGAGAAATTTAATGGTAAGATTTTTGAGTTATGGAATCTCAAGATGGAGGATCTACTGGTGGATAAAGATCAGTGGATCACAGTAGATCTAGGTACTAAACCAACGACAATGTCAGATGAAGATTGGAAGAAACTCGATCAGAAGGCTAAGAGCACAATACGGTTGTGTGTCTCAAATTCAGTATTGTTGAATGTATCTAGGGAAGCTACGGCGAAGAATTTGGGGGAAAAACTTGGGACTTTGTACCAATCTAAGTCTCTGGTGAATAAGTTGTTCTTGCAGAAAAAGCTGTATAACCTGAGGACGAAGGATGGAGACTCGGTGACAGAGCATCTGAACGCCTTCAATACATTGGTAAGTCAGTTGTCATCTGTTGATATTAAAATCTCAGATGAAGGTAAGTGAATCAGTTTGTTGTGTTCTCTACCAGACTCGTATTGAAATAGGTAGCAATACAACTACCTTGAATTTTTATGACATTGTCTCAGCCTTATTATCGGAGGAAATGAGACAAAGAAATATGGAGGGCCAGAATGGAGATGCCTTATCTGTACGAGGAAGGTCCCAAAACATAAACAATAATAAGGTTTCGAGTGGGAGATCCAAATCTAGAGGGAGATCTAAATCTCTTGGAAAGTTTGTAAAGGTATGCTGGAAATGCGGAAAGGAAGGGCACTACAAAAGGGAGTGCAGATCTAAATCTCCTGAGAAAGGAAAGGGATCTCATGATGCTCCTTCTGTAGAGGCAAAAACCACCTCGGATGAAGGTGGGGATGTGTATTTGGCTTCTTCTTCAAATACACATGTAGATCATGAGTCATGGTTGATTGACTTAGGTGCATCCTTTCACTACACTCCCCATAGGGAGCGGTTCTGCGAGTATGAGAAATATGATGGTGGTGATGTCTTCCTAGGGGATGATAGGAAGGCCAGAATCATCGAACGTGGAAAGGTCAAGTTGAAGCTGCAAGGTGGAAGGATTAGAACACTTCCTGGTGTTCTGCATATTCCTACATTGGCCAGAAATCTAAAATCTGTGAGCAAGATGGATGATGCAGGTGTAAAAACAGTGTTCGAGAAAGATTCCTGCAAGATGGTTCGGGGAGCACTAGTATTAATGTGGGGAGTTCGGACTGGAACTCTATACAAGCTACAAGGTAGTAGTATTATTGATGGGTGTAATAGTTCGATGGTTCTTGAAAGTGGAGCGGAAAGCCTAGCTGTCTCTGGAGAAAAGACCATGCTATGGCATCAAAGACTTGGACATATTGGAGAGAAGGGCCTTCAGATACTGCATAGAAATGCTATGGTAGAAGGTATGTCTAATTGCTCTCTGGATTTTGATTTCTGTGAACATTGTGTATATGGGAAGCAGAATCGGGTGAGTTTTCCTTCTGGTGCTAAGAGGGTGAACAAGATATTAGAACTTGTGCACAGTGATGTGTTTGGACCTGTGTCAGTTCCTTCACTGGGAAAGTACGTGTACTATGTTTCATTCATATATGACTTCTCAAGGAATACATGGATATATTTCTTGAGGAAGAAATCTGTGGTGATGTCTTCCTAGGGGATGATAGGAAGGCCAGAATCGTCGAACGTGGAAAGGTCAAGCTGAAGCTGCAAGGTGGAAGGATTAGAACACTTCCTGGTGTTCTGCATATTCCTACATTGGCCAGAAATCTGATTTCTGTAAGCAAGATGGATGATGCAGGTGTAAAAACAGTGTTCGAGAAAGATGCCTGCAAGATGGTTCGGGAGCACTGGTATTAATGCGGGGAGTTCGGACTGGAACTCTGTACAAGCTACAAGGTAGCACTGTTATTGATGGGTGTAACAGTTCTATGGTTCCTGAAAGTGGAGCGGAAATCCTAGCTGTCTCTAGAGAAAAGACCATGCTATGGCATCAAAGGCTTGGACATATTGGAGAGAAGGGCCTTCGGATACTGCATAGAAATGGTATGGTAGAAGGTATGTCTAATTTCTCTCTGGATTTCGATTTTTGTGAACATTGTGTATATGGGAAGCAGAATCGGGTGAGTTTTCCTTCTGGTGCTAAGAGGGTGAACAAGATATTAGAACTTGTGCACAGTGATGTGTTTGGACCTGTGTCAGTTCCTTCACTGGGAAAGTATGTGTACTATGTTTCATTCATATATGACTTCTCAAGGAATACATGGATATATTTCTTGAGGAAGAAATCTGAAGTCTTTGACAGATTTAAAGAATTTAAGGCTCTGGTGAAAAACCAGACAGAGAAGAAGATAAAGGCGCTGAGGACAGATAATGGTGCGGAGTTCTGCAAGAAGGAATTTGAAGAGTGCTGTAAGAAGTTGGTATAGAATGACAGAAGACTACTCCATACACACCTTAGCAAAATGGAGTTGCAGAAAGAATGAACAGAAAACTGATGGAAAAGGCAAGAAGCATGCTTAGTGGTACTGGGTTAGGACAAGAATTCTGGGCAGAGGCAGTGGAGACTGCATGCTATCTGGTTAACAGATCACCTTCATCAATGTTGGAGGATAAGACTCCACATGAGGTATGGACTGGTAAGAAACCCTCTCTTTCACATCTAAGGGTATTAGGATGTTATGCATATGTACATGTTCCAAAGTAGAAAAGGACTAAGTTGGATAACAAATCTGAAAGGTGCATCTTTATTGGGTATAAGGATGGTTTAAAAGGTTACAAGCTTTGGAACCCGGAAACAAGGAAGGTTGTGTACAGTCGATATGTGGTGTTTAGAGAGGTGAAAGATGTTGTTAAACATGAAGTCATACCAAAGGAACCTGAGAAGATAGAGTTTGAGATAAAGGAGGATGAATCACACTCTACAACAAAACAAGACTCAGAAGAGAAAGAGCTACAAACTCCAGCTGTGAGAAGATCAGCTCAGGAAAGAAGACAACCAAAAAGGTATAGTCCATCTACTTTCTATTCAAATTTTTCCTTAACTATAGCTGATGATGATCCAAAAACTGTCAGGGAGGCAGTAGATTCAGAGGAGGGAAAACTCTAGAAGGAGGCCATGGTTGATGAAATGGCATCCTTGCACAAAAATAAGGCATGGGATCTGGTGGAGTTGCCGGCTGGAAGGAAGCCCATCGGGAGAAAATGGGTGTTTAAGAAGAAGATGAATGTAGAAGGCAAGGTTGAGAAATACAAAGCGCGGTTGGTAGAAAAAGGTTATTTCCAGGTGTCGGGAATTGATCTTGGTGATATTTTTTCTCGTGTTGCCAAAGTTAATTCTATTAGATTACTTTTATCTGTTGCTGCTGCATTTGATTTTGAGATAGAATAGATGGATGTGAAGACAACATTTCTTCATGGGGATCTAGAAGAGGAGATCTACCTGAAGCAACCTGAAGGCTTTATGGTGAAGGTCAAGAAAGAATTGGTATGCGAGTTGAAGAAGTCTCTGTATGGGTTAAAACAGTCACCAAGGATGTGGTATCAGAAATTTGATACCTATATACGGGGACTTGGCTTCACCAGAAGCAAGGAGGATCACTGTGTTTACTTTAAATTAATTGGTGACCATGTTATTTATTTGGTCTTGTATGTGGATGATATGTTGTTGATTGGAAATGACAAAGAAATTATCCAAGATTTGAAGACCCAACTGTTCTCCAAATTCGACATAAAGGATCTTGGTGCTGCAAACTATATTTTGGGCATGGAAATTAAGAGAGATCGGGCAAAGAGGAAGCTCTGGTTAAACCAGAGGAAGTATGTCGAGACTATATTGCAGAGGTTCAATATGCAGGATAGTAAAGCGGTGAATGTTCCTATTCATGTAGGTGTAAAGCTGTCTGCTGAACAGTGTCCCAAGACACAAGAAGAAGAGGAGTATATGTCCCGTGTTCCATATGCAAGTGCAGTGGGTAGCCTGATGTATGCAATGGTCTGTACTAGACCAGACATTGCACATGCAGTGGGAGTATTGAGCAGGTTTATGTCAAACCCGGGGAAGGAGCATTGGACAGTAGTGAAGCGAGTTTTCAGATATTTACGTGGCACTAGTGATTATGGCTTGTGCTACCAGGGAAGACCAGGATTGGAAAGAATGTTGGACATTCGTGGTTTTGTTGATGCAGACTGGGCTGGAGATCTGGACCAAAGAAGATCTACGAGTGGGTATGTGTTTAGCCTATTTGGAGGCGCAGTCAGTTGGATGAGTAAAAGACAGTCTGTAGTGGCTCTTTCAACTACAGAGGCAGAATACATAACAGCCACTCATGCAAGCAAGGAAGCAGTTTGGTTGCAAATATTGTGTTCAAGTATGGGGTTGATACAACAAGCTATAAGGATAAACTGTGATAGCCAAAGTGCAATTTTCTTGGCTAAGAACCCTGCTTATCATTCAAAGACAAAGCACATTGATGTTCAATATCACTTTGTTAGAGATATGGTTGAGGCTAAAAGGGTGTTGCTGGTAAAGGTGGACACTTTGAAGAATGTTGCAGATGCATTGAAGAAGTATGTGAGCACTCAAAAGTTCTCTTGGTGTAGAGAAACAATGGGTGTTGAAGAATTGGGCCAATGACTAAGGTCTCTTGTGGCCCCCTCCGGAAAGAAAACAACAAGTGGGAGAATGTTGGGTTGTGTTATTTTCTTTCCACAACTAACCACATGCGGTGTGGGGGGGGGGGGGTAAGAAGGGGGCCTAAGGGGTCTGGGGCAGCGTCCCAACGAAAATTTTTTGGTCCTTAATTTCCGGTGGGTAGTCTGCGCCCATGGTTTTGTGCATGGTTTTGCACATGGTTTTGGGGTACGATGGTTTTCGGCCCCTGGTATTTTTGTAGATCCGGTCAAGGGAACTACGGTTATGTTCTAATCTAGGGTTAATGGATTAGGGTTCATGTATGCTTCGGCATGTATATATATGTGTTGTAACACTAAAAGGAATATAATGGAAAATCAAGCTGGTCGTCCCAATTTGGGATACAGGGGAAAATATCTGTGTTTATCTGTTTTATGTTTTATTCTCTCGCTATTGTTTATTTTCTGTTATAAGATTCGTATGTAGATAATTTCTGTTCAGGGTAAAACCCACATATCTTGGACTGATTTTGGTCAGTGTGACCTGTCACCCTTTTTTGGGTGGTGAAAACAAATGGAATGTTGCGGCATCTATGATGTAACTTATTACTATTTATAAAAGGTTTGATTTTTTTCCTTGAAAAAAAAATACTCCTTATTTCTTCCGCTACATGTATTTTGATCCCCCTTTTCTACTCCTTAATTTGTGTTCATTAATAAAGTCAACTGATAAGTCTCAAATTTGATCCCCAAGATTCCCCGTAATTTAAATCAATTTGCGTCTTAGATGGATATCCTTACATTCACTCTTCCACATGAAGGTTCTCTAAATTTCTCTAATTTAATTTATAAATTTTTATTTTAATTCACCACCCTCTTTTCTTAATGGATATTAACTATTTTGGGATTAATATTTATAATTTACTCTATGTCCTTCTTCCCCCTTTTACCTATTAAAACAAAAAAATTATGTAGATTATCTACCTAATATTTTTGCAATATGGGAAGGCTAGAGTTCTCAATGTGTAATATTTTTATTTCTTTCTATTCCCCATTTACCAAAAATTTTATTCTTGATTTAATCTCCTTCTTTCTACCCTCATTTACCACCTGATGTGAATTTGTAGGATTTTCATATCTAGATTATTTTTAGTAGTTTATTTTTTTTACCAAGGGTGCAAAGTCGACGTGCCCTTCAATAAATTCCCTTCTAAGTTCTAAGGGCGCCGCACCTAACAATTTATTTATCATGCAAAGGGTGCCAAGTTGGTTATTCCCTTCAAAAACTTCCCTTGAAGTTTCAAGGGTAACATGCTGCTTTCCCTTCAAGCATCTAGTGGTTACGAGGGGAAAGTATAGGTGCAATGAAGGAGACCACTACCATCTCTCATGTTTCCTGCTATAGTTAGAATAATTGTGTCAGGGATCAAGGAACATGCCTTTATGCATCCCCCTAGTAAAATCCTTGTGAGCGACCCAATTTGGGATCTTCCCCACAACATCGTGATCTTCAAGGTAGAGGTGTTCCAACCCTTCTAGCCCAATTCACCGCATTAGTGCTAGCGAGTGAAATCAAGGACACTATCCCACTCCCTCCATGCAGTTCCATCCATTTATACAACCTGATCACCCATGTGTGAGCCATTCATTCAAGTAAATAACTTGTGCGTGTAGCCACTAAAATGTCATTAGAATTTATAGCAAGATTTAAACTAAACTTTATAATTTCAAAGACAAAATATTCATTTCCATCAAATTAGATGTCCTCAAATCATCATATGCAAGTGTATCTGGTGGTTTCTTGTCATACATTATAATAATCAGTAACAAAGTTTTGCAGTGTTAGTCATTTTCATAATAGCACCATCAATATGACATAGTCACCCATATCGTTGTACATCGTGAACTAGACCTAATGTAAGTATCCAATATTAAGGAATACATCCATCACAAATATCATTATCATAACATCCATAGAAAACATACATATCCATCAAAGCTACCATCATCATAACATCAATAGAAACATACATATCCGTCAAAGCTATCATCATGATAAGATCAATAGAAAACATACATACGCATCAAATCTATGATCGTCATAACATCAATAAGAAATAAAGAAGAATTGAATGAAGGATTGAAAGAAGTGATTTTAGGCCATTAATAGTGAAGAAGAATATAAAAAAAATCCTACGAGAATTATTTATTTTTATTTTATATATTTTATTTTATTATTTAATTTGATTAAAAAAACAATAGGAAATTTGTCGAAACATAGACAAATATTCCTTAATCTTGTGGATAATCTAGGAAGCTCTTCAAAAAATGATAACCACGGGAACTTAAAAAATAGATTTTCATGTAATAAGATTTGATCCTTCTAGGATCTTGGTAGAAAGTTGGTTAAAATGAATCTTTACTAGCTATTATTTAATTTTGGCAATTTGAGATATATCATGAGATAGATAAATGTTGTGATAATTATAAAGACTCATACTTATTGGAATTTACCTAACATTTAATCTAAATAATATACTAGTTTATAATAAATTTAAGAAAAAAATAATCCTTAATTATTTTGATAAGTATTATGACTCATGCTTATTGAAGTTTACTAAACATTTAATCTAAATAATACACTCGTTTATAATAAATTTAAGAAAAAATAATCCTTACCTATTGATAGATTACAATTTTTTATTATTATTTCCTTAATATGTTTTATCTTTTCGTAGTTTTAATTTTAAATTAATTGCATATTCTAACTCGTAAAAAAAGAGAGACCAATTTAATGTTATCAAGGAACTAGAATTCCTATGTTAAAATGCCTTACTAATACCTAAATGTCATGGGTACATTCAACCCATTTTTACAGAGGAAAGTAATGGAATTGAGTAAGAATGTTCTCTATTTTTTTTACTTCTTGCCACATATATCAATAAATTAGAAAATTTTTAGATGAAGTAGGTTGGTGTGAATCTAGATGGTATGGTTATTATCCATCTTCTTTATGAAAATGAGATTACTTTTTTTTTGAAAAGTTTCTATGATTTTGACACGGAACTAAAAATTATCTATCATTTATTCTCTAGTACAGATGTTACTATTAATATTGACAAAACAAATATTATGATAGATGATTTAAGAAAAAAATAATACCATAATTTCATGTATGAAAAAAATAACATGGAAGAAGTGGCATCATACAAATCATTTGGAATTAATCTTGATCATAATCTTAATTAGAACAATAGAATTTAGAGAGGTATAAATCAAGGGAAAGTTTATTACGGTCTTGGAAAAAGTTGCAACTCAATTGATCGAGGTGGATATGGCCACTCACTACATTGAATGGTTATTTATCTTTTTGGAAGTTTTTCTATGGTTTGTCAAACCCAACCTTTTGGGTCATTTTTAGGCCCTAAATGATGTTATTTGGTGATTCAGGGGGCTAGGCATTCTCATGACATAATTTAATTCTAGTCAAGGGTTGTAATCTTCAATAGTTATTTCCAAGAGGGTACCCTACACCACAAATGAACATTGTATGCAAAATATGCACCCTCCAGAATTTGATGTACCAACTAACCACCTAGGGCTTGTAAACCTTTTGACGCTTTATTTTATAGGGTTATGGTTTTGGACTTATAGGGTTTCTTCTTTATGTTAAAAGGCCATTCTTTTGGTCTCCTAGAATAGCTTTTGGTGAATGCATGTAGTCATCATCTCTCTCCATTCAGAGATAGCTATCACCATTCTAGCGAGTTTGTGTTTTACAGTATTAAAGTATTACATTGATCAATTGAAGTTTGGTTTTTACTATATGAATGTGCTCTCTTCTATATTTATCTATGTTTGTTCCATTTCTTTTCTTGTCTTTTGTTTCATTCATTTTACAATTGGATCGTCAATGGACCCCTTGTCTCTAGTATAATAAGAAACTTTTGTCATAAATTCTTATCATTCTTGCTATCTTATCTAGTAATGAACTTTGGGGTTGCAATGTCTCTAGAGAATTGCATAGAAAAATAGACCACATCTGAAAGTATTATGTAACATATATTAAAATTAAAACTAATACACATTATCATATTCTCCTTATAGAAGTGGTCATTTCCCCTATTGAGAGAATGGAAATGACTAGATACATCACATATAAGAACAAGATAAAGAAATATAGAAGACAAGAGATTCCTAAAATTGCTTCAAAATTTAATAAAAACCACTTAAAACTCAACTAGTACTGAGTATTTAATAAATCATTATTAAGAATAAAAAAAGTTTCCCTTTACAAAATAATGATAATATTAACAATATTAAATTATTATTATATATTGTAGTGAAACAAAGAAAGAATTAAAGAATAAGAGAAATTTGGAAAAAAGGAGCTCACACATTGATGCTACTCAAATTTTCCTTGCTCCAATTTAATCTTTAGATTTGCACACATGAAACCAAGAAACCTTCTCCAAACCAAAATGGAAAGAAGAAATAATATTGCAGGTAGTAAAACTCCCTTTAATCTAGTTTGTTTAGATTTGCATACACATGAAACCAAGAAACCTTCTTCAAACCAAAATGGAAAGAAGAAATAATATTGCAGCTACTAAAACTCCTTTAATCTGGTTTGTTTTCATTGACTTTCTCCTAATTTTGTAATTCTGGACTTTGTGTTTTCTAACTTTAGTCTGCTTTCTTATATAGCAAGACAGCAGAGTAATTTTAATTTTTGGAAAAAATATAAAAACCATTTTGAGAAATACTTTATCTTTAAAAAAAACATTCTATATATTTTATTAGAAAATAGATAAAGATGAGATAAGAATTACACAACAACAAACACATTTCAATGCTTTTATTGATCACAACGATTTACTATAATATAAATTGCAGCCAACAGCCTTAGTATCAACGCTCTCATCTCACCAGCGTACTTGCCCGCAATATCTCTGCAACAAAAGCTCAAATCGAACCAGTTACAGTTTTGCATAGTGGGTTAAGATAGAATCGATTTTAATGTTCTGTATTAGATATTTTATCATAGATGAAATTTTGGTGATTACCTGTAGGCTTCAGGTTTTTCGGGCCAAGATCCGATGACTTCCTCTAAAGGATGACAAGGATGAATGAGAAAGTCCACCCAATTGAGAACTTTCTCTTGGCTGAGATTGAAGCTTGTAAAAAGCCGGACTGGCTGCTTTGTGTCCTCTGAATATAGGCACGCTCGGTCTTCCACGGGCATTTCGTAGAACTCTTTGGCTATCCCCATCATGCTTTTCATGACATTCTCTGCCAGGCCATGGTTCACTATCTAATATTAACAAAAATTATTATAGTCACTTAGACATGAAACTTGAATAGTCGTTATATTAATACCAGCATATCAACAGAGATGTATAGACTCTATGGTCTGCAAGTGTGGCTGAAAATCAACCAAAAGTGTGTACCTGAAAGAAACCATCCTCTTCACATGCCCGTCGGATTTCGTGGACTAGTGTTGTTCGGATTTAGGTCTATTACGGGAATGATTTCTGAGTAAGAAGACATTGGGTCTGCATATCAGCACTATTCAGCGGCTGGGTCTGCATATCCATTGCAGAAGACATGGCGAATTGGGCAGTGGATTAAAATGAGGATTAAGAGTTTCGATTGGTTGACGATGGAGTTTTGTCCAAATCCCCACGTGGTTTATGGAATTCGGGTTTATGGAATTCGGGTTTACTTAATTGTACTAATTATTTTATGATAATAAATTCAGCAAGCAATAAACCTATGTCATCGTTCATCGCCCCTTGTACCCGACTTCAGCTGGGAAAGGAATATTTTTTCCTGCGATTTGAATTATTTTACTTGGAATGATGTCACGTACTCCTTCATCACGATTATATATATATATATGTGAAAGAGTGTATATATATATATATATATATATAATATTTTATTTTTATTTTTATAGTTTTAAGAGTTAGTACAAGTGTTTTAGAATTAGATTTGGAGTTTTTAAATATTGTTGCTAGTGGTCGTTGATCATTGTACAACTCTCTACTAGAGATATCTTCTATAATATGATATTTATATTAGTCAAAATTAATAAGAACTTTTGTAACTTTCATATTATTAAAATTAATATGGATCTATTATAATGATCTACCAAACATAAACATGGATCAAATCTCTCAAAATTCAAATTTAATATGGATCTATGTTGGTTATGTGTGTGTACATATTTTTCTTCCATGTATAACCTTTTGATTAGAATAAAAGGAGTTTAACATAGTTGACATTGCTCTATACATGCCTAGATCCATCTTAACTTTGGATCTACCTAGTACTAAGAGGGACAAATATCTTTTAAAATGAAAAGAGATTTGATCCCTGTAGGTCCTTGGTAGATGAGAAGTTAAGATAGATCTAGGCCAGTTATTAAAATATTTATGATTTACCATTGATATTAAATCTAACTATATACAAATGTACAAAACAATTTATTTCATATTTTTTTATTTTGTTGGATGTGCAATTGTAAAGTTACATTTTATTCTAGTCAAAATAACTAATTACAACTATAACATATATTTATGATGATAGTAAACATTGATAAGTTTATTGATTTTTTCTTTCTCTTTTTTTTTTTTTCCAATTATATCTACTTTACTAGGTAATTTAAAGTTGGAGGTTTTAATAACTCTTTTACACTTACTCTCATAGGAATAAAACACTCAAAACATGTTCTTACGATTTCCTTTTATTAAAATGAAAATGAGAAATAAAAAAAAAATATATATATATATATATATATATATATATATATATATATATATATATATAATTAATTAATTAAAAGATTGTATAAGAATAATTGAGATTTTCCTAATATAATTGAAAATATTAAATAATTTTTTAAAAATTTCTCAAAATTGATTATTTATAAAAAAAAAATTAATTCTAAGAATTGAACTAAACTAAACCATTAAAAATTAAGCTAAACTCAATGCTCACAAAATAAAGGGGTTGGGCATATGTCACTTATGATCACACTACAAACTTTAATTGAATATTTTTTTAGTTATGATTCTACTTCAAAGTTTTTTTCAAGTCGTCCCTTGTAGATACAAATAATGGTTAAACGTTATGATTACTCAACTATTTTCTTCAAATATTAGATTGGAAATGTAGGGACCATCACTATACTATATATTTTATTTATTATGCAGGTAAGCAAGGAATATAACCATTAGGAGATAAACATTGAGAACTTAAAAATATTAAGAATTTACATCAAACATCCATTAATTACACTACATTACACATATTATATGTTTTACATTCTCTTAACTATAGACACAACAAAATCATATAACAGAACATCATAAATACCATAGGTACCATTCACCCAGAGGAGATTTGATCTTGGCCTTGCCGCTACGTGCACTCCCTTGGTATCGTTCGCCTCCAAGTGCAAATGTTGATATGCTCCGACTGATTGTAATGGTCCGCTAGTTGACCTCCCAACCTACTCGTTGGGTACTCTCCTTCTCCACAGAACCCCGAGATGTAATGAGGTTGTACAATGTAGGAAGTGTCCTAGCTAATAAAGGCGAGCACTTCTTGGATCAAGAGTCCCTCCTCTAAATTACTATACCTCACCAAACTCAACTATACTGCGTAGCCACTCACAACGACATAATATCATTGATCCAACAATTGGGTAAGCAAAAGTCCTTTCTTCCATGGATTTCCCCTCCTTTTATGGGAGGCTTCCTAGGTGACACTTGACACATCATGCATAATTAATTAATTTTATTAATCCAAAAGTTTGATTATTCACCTACCCATGTGTGCCATTCTCACCAAGGCTCTCCAAAATTATTTACCTAAATTAAAAAATAATATTTTTCATCACTATAATAAGACTCCTTATTTCTTGATATTGTTTTTTTGATCAAAATGTTTAGGGACAGAGACGGGGAGATGGTGTTTCTAGGGTTTGTGAAGGTTAGAGGGGAACCGAAATAGAGCATCTGAGTGGATGAGGTTGAGAGATGCTAGGCGTTGGCGGGATGGGGCTTCCTTGCTGGACGGAGACAGTTGTAGAACCAAAAAAATAGTTTAAATGAGTTAAAACCCTCAGACCTATTCAGAAATAGGAAGAGGGTGGTGGAAAACCCAGAATGCCGATATAGAAGCCTTTTGCATCAAAAAATGGGGCTCCTTTTTTACCAACGAACTGAGGCTTCTGATTTTGAGTTTTTGAACGGTCTGACCATTGGTTCCGTGAATGTTCTCTAGTTCCTAGAGATGAGGCTACACGATCCCTGCTGTGGGCTCTTCATATTTCAGATGGTGCGGATGTTGGTGTTTGGGCTCGCCTCGTTGAACCACTATTCACTCGGGAACCAATGTTTTTCTACTTGATCGGTGTTGGTTTTCTACCATCGCCCCCTTGGTGCAATGAGTCTATGGCTACTCGCGTCCGTGGGTGTGCCCTCTGGTAGAGGGGTCCTCGCCTGTCCCATGAATTTTCTCAGGAGACACCTACAAAGGCCACTCTCTCGTTTGGTCAACCCTATTTTGGGTATGGGGTGGGGAGCTGCGAGAGGCCCCAGGTGCTTGGGCTTTGGGTGGGCACTCAGTTTAATATCTATTATGGTTTTAATATATGTA
Organism: Pinus albicaulis; assembly: GCA_034641835.2. Classification (NCBI taxonomy): domain Eukaryota; kingdom Viridiplantae; phylum Streptophyta; class Pinopsida; order Pinales; family Pinaceae; genus Pinus; species Pinus albicaulis. The sequence goes on along the minus strand of CM076581.1, from coordinate 836,950,232 downwards.
ATTTGGGGCGTGCGTGGGCTATGGTTTCCAGCACTACCCATGGAGGCTTTGTTTTGTTACACTCTTGGTACCTACCCTGCCACCAAACCAAAGTGATTGCACCCTCATAACCGGTCTCCAAAAGCGGAGCATAATGAAGTCAACATTGTGGAATTAGATTTTATGAAACAAGTATCCCCCTCCTGTTTTCAAATTTTTATTAGGCCCCCTATGGGGAAAAATATTTTACTATGGGTAGTCGCTATAGATAGTGCCCTTCGCCTGAAACAAAACATTATGTCGCATACGAGATACCTTGTTTATGTGCAATCCCTGTTCTATGGAGGCAGGTCACTATAAGACTGCTGGTCAATGAAGTACTATACAATTGATTTGTGTTCGACCATTACTCTCAATCTGCATCTGGGGGGGGTGTGTGCCGTGGAACAGGGTAAAATAAGAGCAGTAGGGAGTGAAAGGGGAAAAATATCCACAAAAAAAGAAAATATTAATGGTGGTCCCTCTTAAAAGAACATTCTTCAGGGGAAAAACTCTGCAACAATACCAACATAACCAGTTGGAAATTCCCTAAGGCTATATATTGTAGAAAAAATGGGAAAAACACCAGCTTTAAATAAAGACAGCCCAAAAATAGATGAACACTGCACTACATATGTGGCACAAGTGATAATATGTTATTTTAACTATTTTTGGCCCAAACCAATGGAGTTATTCTATTGGATTTTCACAAAATAGACCAAAAACTATGAAATTCATCTATGTTCCAAAGGGTTCTTTATTATTAAGTTTGAATCCTTAAAGGCCAAAGATATTTTTATTTAAGAAGGACCATGGTTCTGGGGATCTACAGGCCTTTTCATCGCCCCATGGTTCTCGAATTTTGATGCAAACACTATGGCAGTTACTAGAATGCCGGTATGGGTTAGGCTGTACAATCTCCCCCTACACTTATGGAATGTCCACGTACTTGAAGGTACTGGGAACATCATTGGGTGATACATCAAAACAAATATCCAACAATTAGAAGAGAGAATCTACAATTTTACGCGCATCTCTGTGGAAGTATATCATAGAAAAGGTTTAGCGGAAAACATATTGATGAGTCACAAACAGAAAAATTGGATGCAGCTCCGAGATTATGAAAACAATGCATTCAGATGTAGAATTTGTAGGCAGACAGGACACCTAAAAAATACCTATTCTGATGCCAAGAGAGAAAACATGAAAAGAAGAAGGTTGGGAAACAGACCAAGGATGGCAATAACCCCCCCCTCCGCCCACCCCCTGGGCCCGAGGAGGATACTGAAGAAGAAGAGGACGAGACTATTTCTATGGAAAACAATCAAATAAAAAATGAACCTGAGGTATAAGGAAAATCTCCACAAGATCCATTGGATCTACAATCTCCCGCGAAACATAGTGCTATGAATTCATAGGACACAAAAAACTATGGGATTAAACAACATCATACATCACCGGCATTCAGACAAGGGTATTGGCACACATGCAACAGAAAATCGGATTGTCCTTGTCTCTTTCATTCCATCACAAGGTGAATGGTGTAAAGTTGAGAAGAGAAAAAGGGGGGAAAGCGTGGTAACTTATTGTTGGAGCTTTCTTTAGTTCGGGTGGTGTTTTTTGTGCCGTTTGGCTATCCTTTTTTCTTTCTCAGTTGTTTTGTTGTGACACATATTTGTTGCTTGTGTCCAGGTTTATCTTGGACCGCTTTTGGTCAGTGTGACCTGTCACCCTTTTTGGGGTGGTGAAAACAAATGGAATGTTGCGGCATCTACGATGTAAATTTTTACTATTTATAAAAAGTTTGGTTTTTTTTCTTGAAAAAAAAAAAGACTCCTTATTTCTTCAGCTAGATGTATTTTGATTCCCCTTTTCTACTCCTTAGTTTGTGTTCATTACTAAAGTCAACTGATAAGTCTCAGATTTGATCCCCAAGATTCCTCGTAATTTAAATCAATTTGTGTCTTAGATGGATATCCTTACGTTCACTCTTCCACATGAAGGTTCTCTAAATTTCTCTAATTTAATTTATAATTTTTTTTTATTTTTAATTCACCACCCTCTTTTCTTAATGGATATTAACTATTTTGGGATTAATATTTATAATTTACTCTATGTCCTTCTTCCCCCTTTTACCTATTAAAACAAAAAAATTATGTACATTATCTACCTAATATTTTTGCAATATGGGAAGGCTAGAGTTCTCAATGTGTAATATTTTTATTTCTTTCTATTCCCCATTTACCCAAAATTTTATTCTTGATTTAATCTCCTTCTTTCTATCCTCATTTACCACATGATGTGAATTAGTAGGATTTTCATATCTAGATTATTTTTAGTAGTTTATTTTTTTTACCAAGGGTGCCAAGTCGACGTGCCCTTCAATAAATTCCCTTCGAAGTTCTAAGGGTGCCACACCTAACAATTTATTTATCATGCAAAGGGCGCCAACTTGGTCATTCCCTTCAAGAACTTCCCTTGAAGTTTCAAGGGTACCATACTGCTTTCCCTTCAAGCATCTAGTGGTTACGAGGGGAAAGTATAGGTGCAATGAAAGAGACCACTACCATCTCTCATGTTTCCTGCTATAGCGAGAATAATTTTGTCAGGGATCAAGGAACATGCCTTGATGCATCCCCCTAGTAAAATCCTTGTGAGCGACCCAATTTGGGATCTTCCCCACAACATCGTGATCTTCAAGGTAGAGGTGTTCCAACCCTTCTAGCCCAATTCACTGCATGAGTGCTAGCGAGTGAAATCAAGGACACTATCCCACTCCTCCCATTTAGTTCCATCCATTTATACAACCTGATCACCCATGTGCGAGCCATTCATTAAAGTAAATAACTCGTGCATGTAGCCACTAACATGTTATTAGAATTTATAGCAAGATTTAAGCTGAAATTTATAATTTCAAAGAAAAAATATTCATTTCCATCAAACCAGATGTTGTCAACTCATCATATGCGAGTGCCTCTGGTGGTTTCCTATAATACTCAATAATCATCAGTAACCAAGTTTCTTAGTGTTAGTCATTGTCATAACAAAATCATCAACATGACATAGTCATCCACATCATTGTTTATCGTGAACCAGAAGTAATGTAAGTAGACAACATAAGGAACACATCCATCACAACTATCATTATCATAACATCAATAGAAAAATACATATCCATCAAAGCCACCATCATCATAACATCAATAGAAACATACATATCCGTCAAAGCTATCATCATCATTACATCAATAGAAAACATACATATCCATCAAATCTATGATCGTCATAACATCAATAAGAAATAAACAAAACTATCACATCCACTAATAGTAGAGTCAAACGTTGGCATCCTCAAGGATAATGTCATATAAATTTCAGAAAACTAGAGTGGGGAAATACATACACCCCCCCCCCTTAGAATTAAACTTTGTCCTAAAGTTGAAGGAAAAACGAGGAAAAGCCGACAGGATGGGATATCCCACTATATTCTCACTAGAAACGGCATTGGGATTATGTTCCTCTACTTTATTTTGAAATCATTTAACTAAATGACAATGAGTTATAACTTACAATTATAAAATATCACACTTTTGTGAAAATTTTCTCTTATGAAATTCACAATGACTCAATTAATACCAATATAAGGGTCTAATATATTATATGAATAGGGATATGAAAATGTTGAAGTGGTCTCTTTCACCCTTCTATTAGTTTATAGAATGCACATACATTTACTTCACTGCATGAACCTGCATTTGGTTGCAAAATACACAATTGAATGCAATGCATATTATCAACATATTTAGATTATAAATTAGATAACCGTGATAATATAGTCAAATTTTATAGCTTAATGTTTCTATGGTGTATACAAATCATCTAAAGTACCTTCTATATTAACCTAAAGTTCTAGAGCCTTCTCCTTTAAGGCGTTACTGTTATTGAAGAAAGGGTAACATGGAAATTCTCATATTCATGTCTTCTCACCACAAATTTTAATTTATTGTAGATGGAAAAGAACAATATTTGTCAATTTGCGAATCACTAAAAATATTAACTCAGTCTCTGAGTAATGGTCACACTGAATTGAAAATATCCAATTTGGTTTATAAGATTTTTCCAAAAACACTAAACATGTTGATCTCCATGGAATATTTTTAAATAGGAAATAAATGCATTATTCATCTTCTTAAAATTCAAGGAAGAAAATGCTCATTCAAGGCCTATGAAAATTTCATCAATTCAATATAGGTAAGGAAGGTGGACTCATAATTCAAGTACCATTAGCAACATAATTTTTATAAATTATACCCTAATACTTGAACAAATTAACCCTAAGAAGAATAAGTGTTCATATTAGTACATCAATGATGCCCAGTCACATAAAAATAATGAAAATATTTCTATATTAATGCAAAGTCAGGAATCCTCATGATTATGAAAATGGGATTCCCAATTTTCGAGGATGAAATGTTTCCCCAATTTATAATTTCTTGTATTTCCTTAACACATATATGTAGTTAACTTAAGAAAAACTATCACTTGATATTTCTTCTCCTAGGATGTATCATATTTGGTCATCGTTGTTTTTTTTCTCCCACTTCTAGTCACAACAACCAATGAGATTAAAGATATCAAATTTATTTCCAATAATTGTTATTTATTTATTTATTTAATTATTATTTTATTGTTTTTTAATATATATATATATATATATATATATATATATATATATATAGTTGGGTGTGGAGCCTAATTATCTTGTTTATTTTGTATCACAGCATTGGACCCTTGTACCTTAATGGGGTGGCAACACTACCCGTAATTAAACGCTACCTGGGGGGTCCAGGGGGGGTGGCTGCGACTTTATGGAGCCCCCGCTAGTGGGGGGTTTCAGGGGCAGTGCCCCCGAAGCTAAAAACAAATGTAAAATTTCCTTGTAAAAGTATAGTAATTTCTAGTCAATCAGGGTTGTTCATTAGACGGATGATCTGATGATAGAAGTTATGTTTAGTTTAGGGTTTTTTTTGCCCAAGAAGGAAACCCGTTGCTTTGTATGAGGGTATTGTATTGTGGTTGTGGAATGTATGTGTATTCTCAGAGCAAGAAACAGATAGGGAGACTGTGAGAGAGAACAAAGGATATTACAGTGGATCTGCTGTAGGTTGTGTCTCTTCATTTTGTTGGATAATAGTGTAGGTTTTAACCCTGAACAAAAATTATCTACACACGAATCTTATAACAGAAAATAGAAAATAGCGAGAGCATAAAACATAAAACAGATAAACACAGAGATTTTCCCCTGGATCCCAAATCGGGACGACCAGCTTGATTTTTCATTATATTCCTTTTAGTGTTACAACACACATATATATACATGCCGAAGCATACATAAACCCCAATCCATAAACCCTGGATTAGAACATAACCGTAGTTCCCTTGACCGGATCTACAAAAATACCAGGGGCCGAAAACCATCGTACCCCAATACCATGTGCAAAACCATGCACAAAACCATGGACGTGGACTACCCGCTGGAAATTAAGGACCAAAAATTTTCGCCGGGGCGCTGCCCCGAACCCCGACAAGGGGGGCTACCGCCCCCCCCGTTGCGCCCAGTGCAAAGGGGGGGCTATCGCCCCCTCGCGCATGCTTAGTCTTCGAAAGAATATAACACATACCCAACATTCTCCCACTTGTTGTTTTCTTTCCATGGGGAGCCACAAGAGGGCTTAGTCATTGGCCCAATTCTTCAACACCCATTGTTTCTCTACACCAAGAGAACTTCTGAGTGCTCACAGACTTTGTCAATGCATCTGCAACATTCTTCAAAGTGTCCACCTTTACCAGCAACACCCTTTTAGCCTTAACCATATCTCTAACAAAGTGATATTGAACATCAATGTGCTTTGTCTTTGAATGATAAGCAGGGTTCTTAGCCAAGAAAATTGCACTTTGGCTATCACAGTCTATCCTTATAGCTTGCCGTACCAACCCCATACTTGAACACAATCTTTGCAACCAAACTGCTTCCTTGCTTGCATGAGTGGCTGCTATGTATTCTGCCTCTGTAGTTGAAAGAGCCACTACAGACTGTCTTTTACTCATCCAACCGACTGCACCTCCAAATAGGCTAAACACATACCCACTTGTAGATCTTCTTTGGTCCAGATCTCCAGCCCAGTCTGCATCAACAAAACCACGAATGTCCAACATTCTTTCCAATCCTGGTCTTCCCTGGTAGCACAAGCCATAATCACTAGTGCCACGTAAATATCTGAAAACCCGCTTCACTACCGTCCAATGCTCCTTCCCTGGGTTTGACATAAACCTGCTCAATACTCCCACTGCATGTGCAATGTATGGTCTAGTACAGACCATTGCATACATCAGGCTACCCACTTCACTTGCATATGGAACATGGGACATATCCTCCTCTTCTTCTTGTGTCTTGGGACACTGTTCAGTAGATAGCTTTACACCTACAGGAATAGGAACATTCACCGGTTTACTATCCTGCATATTGAACCTCTGCAATATAGTCTCGACATACTTCCTCTGGTTTAACCACAGCTTCCTCTTTGCCCGATCTCTCTTAATTTCCATGCCCAAAATATAGTTTGCAGCACCCAGATCCTTCATGTCGAATTTGGAGAACAGTTGGGTCTTCAAATCTTGGATAATTTCTTTGTCATTTCCAAGCAACAACATATCATCCACATACAAGACCAGATATATAACACGATCACCAATTAATTTAAAATAAACACAATGATCTTCCTTGCTTCTGGTGAAGCCAAGTCCCCGTATATAGGTATCAAATTTCCGATACCACATCCTTGGTGACTGTTTTAACCCATACAGAGACTTCTTCAACCTGCATACTAGTTCTTTCTTACCCTTCACCATAAAGCCTTCAGGTTGCTTCATGTAGATCTCCTCTTCTAGATCCCCGTGAAGAAATGTTGTCTTCACATCCATCTGCTCTATCTCAAAATAAAATGCAGCAGCAACAGATAAAATTAATCTAATAGAAGTAACCTTGGCAACAGGAGAAAAAATATCACCAAAATCAATTCTCGGCACTTGGGAATAACCTTTTGCCACCAACCGAGCTTTGTATTTCTCCACCTTGCCTTCTACATTCATCTTCTTCTTAAACACCCATTTTCTCCCAATGGGCTTCCTTCCAGCCGGCAACTCCACCAAATCCCATGCATCATTTTTGTGCAAGGATGCCATTTCATCAACCATGGCCTCCTTCCATAGTTTTCCATCCTTTGGATCTACTGCCTCCCTGACAGTTCTGGGTTCATCATCAGTTATAGTTAAGGCAAAACTTGAACAGAAAGCAGATGGACTATACCTTTCTGGTTGCCTTCTTTCCCGAACTAATCTTCTCAAAGTTGGAGTTTGTAGCTCTTCATCTTCTGAGTCTTATTCTGTTGTAGAGTCTGATTCATCCTCCTTTAGCTCAAACTCTATCTTCTCAGGTTCCTTTGGTAAGACTTCATGTTTAACAACATCTTTCACTTCTCTAAACACCACATCTCGGCTGCACACAACCTTCCTTGTTTCTGGGTTCCAAAGCTTGTAACCCTTTAAACCATCCTTATACCCAATAAAGATGCACCTTTCAGATTTATTATCCAACTGGGTCATTTTCTCCTTTGGAACATGTACATATGCATCACATCCAAATACCCTTAGATGTGAAAGAGAAGGTTTCTTACCAGTCCATACCTCATGTGGGGTCTTATCCTCCAACATTGATGAAGATGATCTGTTAACCAGATAGCATGTAGTCTTCACTGCCTCTGCCCAGAATTCTTGTCCTAACTTGGTACCACTAAGCATGCTTCTTGCCTTTTCCATCAGTGTTCTGTTCATTCTTTCTGCAACTCCATTTTGCTGCGGTGTGTATGGAGTAGTCTTTTGTCGTGCTATACCACACTTCTTACAGAACTCTTCAAATTCCTTCTTGCAGAACTCCCCACCATTATCTGTCCTCAACGCCTTATCTTCTTCTCTGTCTGGTTTTCCACCAGAGCCTTAAATTCTTTAAATTTGTCAAAGACTTCAGATTTCTTCCTCAAGAAATATATCCATGTATTCCTTGAGAAGTCATCTATGAATGAAACATAGTACACAGATTTTCCCAGTGACGGAACTGACACAGGCCCAAACACATCAATGTGCACAAGTTCTAATATCTTGTTCGCCCTCTTAGCACCAGAGGGAAAACTCACCCGATTCTGCTTCCCATATACACAATGTTCACAGAAATCAAAATCTAGAGAGCAATTAGACATACCTTCTACCATACGATTTCTATGCAGTATACGAAGGCCCTTCTCTCCAATATGTCCAAGCCTTTGATGCCATAGCATGGTCTTTTCTCCAGACACAGCTAGGCTTTCCGTCCCACTTTCAGGAACCACAGAGCTGTTACACCCATCAATAACTGTGCTACCTTGTGGCTTGTATAGAGTTCCAGTCTGAACTCCCCGCATTAATACCAGTGCTCCCCAAACCATCTTGTAGGCATCTTTCTCGAACACTGTTTTTACACCTGCATCATCCATCTTTCTTATAGAAATCAGATTTCTGGCCAATGCAGGAATATGCAGAACACCAGGAAGTGTTCTAATCCTTCCACCTTGCAGCTTCATCTTGACCTTTCCACGTCCGATGATTCTGGCCTTCCTATCATCCCCTAGGAAGACATCACCACCATCATATTACTCGTACTCACAGAACCACTCCCTATGGGGAGTGAAGTGAAAGGATGCACCTGAGTCAATCAACCATGACTCATGATCTACATGTGTATTTGAAGAAGAAGCCAAATACACATCCCCACCTTCATCCGAGGTGGTTTTTGCCTTGGCAGAAGGAGCATCCTCAGATCCCTTTCCTTTCTCAAGAGCTTTAGATCTGCAGTCCTTTTTGTAGTGCCCTTCCTTTCCGCATTTCCAGCACACCTTTACAAACTTTACAGGAGATTTAGATCTCCCTCTAGATTTGGATCTCCCACTCGAAACCTTATTCTTGTTTCTGTTCTGGGACCTTCCTTGTACAGATAAGGCATCTCCATTCTGACCCTACATATTTCTCCGTCTCATTTCCTCCGACAGCAAGGCTAAGACAATGTCATCAAAGTTCAAGGTAGTTGTATTGCTACCTATTGCAATAACCAGACTGTCCCACGAGTTTGGTAGAGAACACAACAAACTGATGCACTTATCTTCATATGAGATTTTAATATCAACAGATGATAGGTGACTTACCACAATATTGAAGGCGTTCAGATGCTCTGTCACCGAATCTCCATCCTTCATCCTCAGGTTATACAGATTTTTCCGCAGGAACAACTTATTCACCAGAGACCTAGATTTGTACAAAATCCCTAGCTTTTCCCACAAGGTCTTTGTCGTAGCTTCCCCAGATACATTCAAAAATACTGAATCTGAGACACACAACCGTATTGTGCTTTTAGCCTTTCGATCCAGTTTCTTCCAGTCTTCATCTGACATTCCTGTTGGCTTAGTACCTGGATCTACCATGATCCACTGATCTTTATCCACCAGCAGATCCTCCATCTTGAGCTTCCACAACTCAAAACTCTGACCATTAAATTTCACAATCTCTATCTTTCCACTGCTCGCCATCTTCTCTCACCGTAAGAATCGATCCTGCAAATCTCCCACTAAACAGGGTCTACCTTAGGCCCAAGCAAAAAACCCTCAGCAGCAAAGGCGTCCCCTTGAAGCCGAAATAGCTCCGATACCAAATGTAGGTTTTAACCCTGAAAAGAAATTATCTACACACGAATCTTATAACATAAAATAATCAATAGCGAGAGCATAAAACATAAAACAGAAAAACACAAAGATTTTCCCCTGGATCCCAAATCGGGACGACCAACTTGATTTTTCATTATATTCCTTTTAGTGTTACAACACACATATATATACATGCCGAAGAATACATAAACCCCAATCCATAAACCCTGGATTAGAACATAACCGTAGTTCCCTTGACCAGATCTACAAAAATACCAAGGGCCAAAAACCATCGTACCCCAATACCATGTGAAAAACCATGCACAAAACCATGGACGTAGACTACCCGCCGGAAATTAAGGACCAAAAATTTTCGTCGGGGCGCTGCCCCAGATCCCGACAGGGGGGGCTACCGCCCCGCCTGTGACCCCCCCGTTGCGCCCAGCGCAAAGGGGGGGCTATCGCCCCCCCGCGCGTGCTTAGTCGTGGAAAGAATATAACACATACCCAACAAATAGAAATCAAGGACTGGCTGTTCAGGGTGGACGTAGCCAAAACTGGGTGAACGACATATATCTGTGTCTCTCTGGTTTTATGTGTTTTGTGTGCTTGTGTTTTCCGCATATTTTATGTGTTGCATTGCTCCGTAATATATATAATTTTCTAACATATATATATATATATATATATATATATGTTGTGGAGGTAAATCCCCTCTGCGGACAGAGGCGATCCCTACTAGCCCAGACCGGGTCTAGCAACAATCGTCACATGCTATAGTGCAGGTTCCTAATTGCAAATAGACCAACTAGCGATGAAGGCTTACCTGGAATCCAACGCTGTCGCTCGTAGAGAAAGTAGCGCTCCCGTTCCTTAGCTCTAGCAGATCACAATCCTCACGATCTCCGTGATCGGACATCTGCACAAACAAGAAACAAAACAAATGCAAGCCTAAAATCCAGTACATACAACTATATGTCAGTCAGAGAAGACATAACTCATGATCATCATCAAGAACAAGAGTGGAACCATAACCAATAGTCGCTTATCATTAATTCATAAAAGGAAGAATACAACCATAGCTCTGATGCTGAATTCTCCTTCGAAGGGTCGTCAGCAGAACGTATCTCGATAAAGCTTGTCAGGGATGGGACAAGCTTCTCTCTCCGGATGTCTCGACAATAATATCCTTGCTTGGATTTGGCCTTAAGGGGATGAATCAAGGCTCTTGCAGCATTAGGCTCTTGGGAACTTGGAGACTAGCTTGCAAAAGAAATGAGTAAGCTTTTATAGATGGAGGAAGGGGAGTTGGGATCCCTATAATCATTGGATTGGCCCTATCCTCAAGGGAGCTTCCATGAGAGGTGGCAAACCACTTCCTCTACATGGAGATCCGTAGCCAAACCTCCCAACTCAAGATAGATACTAGTTTAGGAATTGGTTAGGACGAAACTTCCGCCATTTATTTTTAAAAAACACTCCTTAAAATGTCTAGCGTGGGTGCAAATTTAAGACAGAGCACCAATTGGCGCGCCCTCTTTGTAGGATTTGCCCCATTGGCACGAGGGATGAACTGTGTACCCGCGCAAATTCAAAAAGAGTTGTTTTTAGGGTTTTTCACAAGGAGTTGTCTTCAGGGCAATGAAAGTACATGTTTAGGGGAATGTCATGAAAGTGTTTTCAAGTTATGTCATTGCTCACAGGTCACGGAATGAGCCCTCCAATGTGTGGGACGGGGGATTGCAGGGACGGTGACAAATTGCTGTGTAACAGATGCCCCCCTAAAGCATGAAGCCCGAGAGAGAGAGAGGGGTGAAATGCTTTACTAGAATGTGTCCAACTGAAAACACCGCCGTCGGAAAACCTGCGTAGAGAAGTACAACTGATGTCTCAAATACATGATATATACACGGTATGGGCACATCCATCCATAACAGAGTATGTAATAATCCAGATCCGAGGCATGGACGCAGCCATCCAGTGGGGATCGGTAAATAGAATTAGGTATGGTCGCAGCCATCCAATCAGTGAGTCATGTAACTAATCATAAGAATCCACAAAATCACAGCCTGGATTATAACAGATAGGAATCTTGGGTCTTACGCTCCATCTCGACCCGAAAAAAGTACAAGTTCAAGCATGTGAATGAGTGAGCTGAAGTCGAACATGCAAGAACATCGTCTGATTACCAGCCAGTGATGAAAGCTGTTAACAGACGCGAGAGGTACCACCATTAATGTGAATGGTCCTCAAGGTACTACAGGTACAATCTACGGCATGTGAACAATGAGCTGACGTCGAACACCCGCAAAATCACTCGATCGGAGGCCAATGATGAAAACCTCACGTTGAATGCGAGGAACCTGCCATTGAGGCATGCAGGCTCCAAGGTACCAGAAGGGAGCCTCTAGATCAGCTTCCTGGATAATGAGCTGAATTCGACAGGAGGTGACCTTGATCGAAGGTGGGCCATAGTGTTTCCCACATCATCGACACGAGACAAAGGAATATAATGTCTTTGTGAATCACGATCAGATGAAAATCAGAGGAAGGTTGGTACTTGCAGAGGTCAACTTCTCTTGAACATATAAATGGCACGAAAGTGAGTTTGGTAGTATTTGACATCAATAGATGAGAGGTCATGATGACGAGGCAACGAGCAGATGAGAGGTCAAAAGGGATCACCCAAACCCACGGAGGCCAGTGAAAAAACGAGATGAGATGTCCCCAACCCGACACGAATGCAGACAAGTTCCATGTTCAAGAGCGACATAATGCTGACACGACAATGATGTTGGTTCCATTTTCCCCACCATTTCTGGCGAGTACCTATTTATTTTTACACAAGCTTGAAGAGGATACTATATGCTTGCTGTATAAGTCCATCCTAGTACATTTAACGAGCCCTAGGAAGGAGTAACTCGAATACCGTCATTATGACTGGATCCGATGTCATCAGGGTTTAACGAGTCTGACAAAGGAAGAACTCGGTGTCTTTTCATGTTTAGAGAGTTTGAAAAGACAGCAGAAAATTAAACTCCAATAGTCCCTTTTCGTAAACAGTTCCTCAGACCCGAAAAGGTAGAAAAAAATATCTAAGAAAACCTCCTAGTCACGATAGGCTAGGGTATTCCTTTTTCGTAAATAATCTATCCCAGCCCGAAAAAGAGGTAAACGTATATTGGGTAGATGTCGTTTCGTGGCCCCTTTAACGAGATCAAAATGACAAGGGCCTTGGAAATCTTTTCATGTTTAGAGAGTCAGAAAAGAGCTGAAAGATGACTCCAAAATGACTTTTTCGTGTATTTACCAAGTCCGAAAAAGTATAAAATACAACTCGTGTCACCATTTAAGTTGCGTGAAAACCTGTTGCTGCACATAAAGGCAAGTGTAAAATCCATTTTCGACAAAATATATTAAAATATTAATAAAAAATGACTTTTAAAACCTATTTGGATTTCAAAAGTTATTAATAAGTCTCAAATGGTAAAAACAAAATTATTTTTACTATTTACCTCATTGGAGAGCAACAGTGGTCCATTTGTGTGCAAAATTCTGACGGTGACTGCGACCGATCCGGGTTACCATTCAGATCCCTGTTTGTTCCAGGTAAGAGGCACTTCCCTGAACTCCATTTCGATCCATTTTTAGGAGATTTTTATTATGTATTAGACTTCTGGGTGAACCATTTTGAAATTTTAGGGCTCGCTCCATTGGTGTGGGTATCGGGCATGGACCCGCGCCAATGGACATTCCTTCACAAAGAGGTCGCGCCAACTAGCGCGAATGTTAGGAAAACAGTCACGCCAATGGCGCAATGCAATTTTCCGCTCAAAATTTTGAAAATGTGAGTTATCTATGCGGATTTTCAAATGTTCCAGAGATCTAACAATGTATTTTTGATTATGTTGATGCAGATATAAAGACAAAAATGGTTATCAAATGGAAGGAGAGGGAACATGGAGAGGAAGATGAAATGGCTATCGAGAATGAAGCCTGCATGACTGCACTTAAGAGCTGTGGACTTAAGAAATTCTTCCTCACACCCTACTTACGAGCTCAGCCAGAGCTCCTACAGTACTTGGTTAGTATTTGGGATGAAAATGAAGAAGTGTTCAAACTTCACGACCAAGTGCTGGAACTGGAGGTTTCTGATGTATACTTCATAACCGGACTGTCGCGCAGAGGTCCAGTGCCCATCCTAACAGGCATCAGACCATCTGGGGAAAATATGGAGCAAGTAATGGCGAGGGTGTGCCCGAGGGCACGGACCGGATCAGGAAGCGGGAAGGTGGACATCCACACTGTCGAGGATCTAGCACTCAGAGTAGTGCTAAACACCATTACATGAGCTGCGGGATCACAGGCTCCACACGAGGCAACCAAAGCCCAAATCCTATTAGCCTCTGAGTGTATGAATCCTACACTGTTTGATTGGGCTACAGCGGTGACAACCAATATCAAGAGGCAGCTTACAAAGTGCAAGCAAGCCAAACTGAAATAATTTGGTTACGGTTCCATTTTGGTATCGTTCATCCTAGAATGATTACCTATCTTTCAGGGCCAAGGGGCCATTGTTGCTGAGCTGATACCAAGAGAACCAAGGATGGCTCACTAGGCAGCACTTATGCCCAGGTCAGGAGGAGGCCAACAGATGTCCTGGAAGCCCGAGTTTTTCCGATGGTTACGGCGTCAGTTGATTGTGGTCGAGGATTGGCCTTATGCTGGCATCGATTTCACCGGAGACCCAGACCTTCCGCTCCCAGAGGGGGATGACTGGGACGAAGAGTTGGGTATGACCTCTCTTTTTGATTTTTATGTTTTATGATTATTATTATTATTATTATTTTTTGGGTAATACATGTCCGTTCTAATAACAATTGTTATGTGTATGTAGATGTCGGCCCAGAGAGACCCGCGGGCATGTCGCCCATTGCGCGACGAACCTATGCTGAACATGACCCTCAAGCTGAGGGTGGCGAGGGAGGTGAACTGATTCAGAACCTGGAGGGCATTGCCCGGGGGATCCTGGACTATGCACGGCTAGTAGATGTTCTGCTAGCATACCAACGACACACTATGGTGGTGCCTAGTCACCTCCACCGACTACTGAGATGCTTAGTGCGCGCGGTAGCATGTTACCATGAGCACCATGCAGATTAGACACCTAGGGCTTCTTTCATGCATATTTTTTGAGAGACATGTCGTCTCCGGATGTACTAAGAAGAACACGTATATTTTTTATTTTATGTGATGCACACTATGTAAACATTTCAACACACACACACACACACACACACACACACACACACACACACACATATATATATATATATACATACCTATTTCTGGATGGATCTTCTTACATGTGATGATGTTTTGTTATATGTCATGCAAATATCAAATACAATGTTATCTAATGTATCAGTTGCATAACAAACGACCCAATGAAAAATTTCACACAATGTATTTAATCACACAATTCATTTTTATGCAAGCTTAAAAGCACACATGAAAAAACATATGCAAACTATGCTTGAAGATGAGTTTTATTTTTATACAAGCTTAAAACACAAACTATGCTTGAAATGAGGAAAAAGGGCATGCCCCCCAGCATGGTGTCTCAATTCGAGGAACATGCCCCCCAACCTTCAGTCCATAGGAAATGGATTGAAGGTTGAAAAAGAGATTTGAACTAAATCTATCAAAACTCGAATTGAACGTGCTCGTGTTTCATTGTTTTAACGAGGTTGACACACTTAAAATAATTGTCCTCGTAGTTGCTTGTTTCATTGTTTTAGGAGCTTGACACAAGAGGAGGAACTGTGCTCCGGTGAGCTCAACGTAGGAGGCTCAGGAGAGAGATGTTTAAATGCATCACACTCTAGACAATCAGACATTGCCCCCAGGCTGGGCATAAAGGAGGAACAATGATGGCCATCACTCCAAAGAAGCTCCTCAAGAGACATTATTCCAACAGTGGCTTCATCAGAAGGGAAAATCTCTTTAAGAGGATCAGGCGGGTCGGCCTGACCGAGCCAGGGGGATTGAGAGTATAAATCTAAAGCCATGCTCAAAGGAGCATGCTGAGGAGGAGGAGGATCAGATGTGGCAACGATTTTGCAGTAACTAATCTCTACTAGAGTTAAGGGCATCGATTCTCCAAACTCAGTCACCTGCTCAGGCGAAGGGATGAGCCATGGGTCATCAGACCTATAGATCATATTAACTTGAGCGGTGTGCAGTGGCGGTGCGGGAAAAATACCCATGAGGACGGGGTCTTTGAATAGACCGGGTCCTATGCTGTCATGGGGATTTGGGATCTGATCCACGTATGGAACGTTGTTCTCGGAGGTGGAGGTGAATAAAGACAACTGATCCACCGTAACGATTTTTCCCTCATGAGGGAACTTAAGAAGTCGAAAGAGGGTGGATGGCATGCATAACATGGCATGAGTCCAGCTGCGGCCGAGACGTATATTGTAGTTAAGCTTGGCGTCAACCACTTCTACTTCTACGTTGACTGTCTTCCCTTGTAAGGTAATCGCTAAAATCTCGAGAACACCCAGGGGTTTTGATTCCCGACCATCGAATGCCTCTAGGGAATTAGGAGATGATGAAAGGGCCGGAGAGCTAATGGCCTTCCAGCAAGCGGACGACATGACACAGGCAGAAGAACCTTCATCCACAACGGCCCTATGGATGTTAAGACCGTTGATCCTGACTTGAATAACAAGAGCGATCTGATGTGGAAGTCGGGGGGTAAAGTTCTCTAAGTCGAAGGTGAGAAGATTAGAATCAGTGGGATCAATCCCACCGATTGTAGACAACAAAGCTTTCCGTTGTGATGGGAAACTTTGAAGAAATTCCAATGCAGACATGGCAGAAGGCGCCTGTGCCAGGTCCTCAGCAATACTATAGTGCTGAGCGACACGGGCGTTTGGGTTGTAGGAAGACCTTCGTAGAACACCTTTGGAAGGTGGCCTCACAACGGGTTTAGCAATAGGCTTCTCAATTTCCAACGAATTGGAGACAGGTGGGGGAGGTGGACCATCCACAATTGCCTTCCCAGGTGCCTGACATGATTCATTGTAATCCTTCGAACATGTAGCGATAGAGATAGGTGCAACACCATTCATCATAAATACTTGGGACCCAAATGGTGCAGATGGTGAAGGCTGCTCGACCATCTGGGTCTGCTGAGATGGGAACAGTTCTTTAAGGACCGTCGGAGTCCCTTTGGAGCCTTTGAGAAGTTGACTAACTTCAGATCGTCGTGGACAATCCTTGGTATAATGATCTCCTTCACAAATAAGGCAGGGGTACTTCGGTTTACGTTGGGAATCGTGCTTGGTACGAGGTTTGGACTCTGGATTTGGGGCGTCAGGTTTTGATTTTCGTTTGCTCTTCTTTTTCCCTTTGGAGGCTTTTTCCGTAGGATTAGCCTGAACGGTGTTAACCTCCGCAGTTTTGCCAGAATCGGGAGGGGCAGGAGGAGCAGAATTATTGGACAAGTTGGAATTTTGCTTCCCATTCGAAGATTTCTTCGAATTCTGAGACACGGAACCAATAACACCATCCACCGACGGGGTAGGTGGAGCTTTAGAGGTTCCAGACCATGGAGCATCAAGCAAAATATCATAAAGCGTGCTGGACTGAGAGTATACCAGATCCAGATATTGGGCATGCGCTATGGCTTGTTCTTCAGTCACACACGCTCCCATAGCAATATCTTGGGTGATTTTGTTAACGAAGGAGGTGGTGAACCAATGAGTTAGTATCTGATCAGGTATATGAAACTTGATCAGTCTACGACGACGTCACCACTCATGAATGTGATCAGAAATGTGGGTGGCTTTGTCCTGCTTCAAACAAGTCAGGAGGTGCGTCCCGGCTTCGTAGCGAACCGGTAACTGAAAGTGAGTCAGAAAAGCCATGGCTAACATATTGAAATCTTGAAAGATGCCACGGGATAATTCAATATACCACTTAGCGGCAGCACCAGTCAAAGTGCGCTGGAAGAGGCATAGACGAATTGAATCATCCACCCAAGAGTTGGACGAACACCAAAGATGGTAAGTAATCACATGAGCTTGGGGGTCCTCCCCAACTTTACCCTCAAACTTGGGGCAATCACCAGGCACCTTGGTAGGAACTGGAGGCCAATAAGGATTGTGCAAAATCGGATCATTGGTTAATTTCGAAACATCCGGTAATTCCAAGGTAGCCAGGAACGACAATGGCTGATTGGATGGCATGCCTGGCCCTTGATAAGGACCATTACCTGTACTCCAGTGTTGGTTGAGAATATCCTTGCCCCCAGGGGTTCTATCCCGTAGGATTCTGACTGTAGGTGGTATAGGTCGTATAACCAGTCTGATTCGGTCGCTGGTAACCAGCGTACGGGGCTTGATAACCAGAGTATGGACCCTGATTGTAAGTCAGCCCTGTGTAAGCAGCATTTGGATTTGGCTGCTGAGTATAGGTGTAGCCGGGTTGTTGAGAGTAATAGTTAGAACCTTGGGGCTGGCTATAATTCGGTCGGTATTGACCATGAGAATAGTAACCGCCTTGAGGTCGAGTGGGCTGCTGATAGGTGGGACCCTGCTGAGCCTGATAATTAGGGTGCAACGGTTGATTTGGCTGCGGCATCGAATAAGTCAGCTGTTGGGCAGGGTTAACAGGATGTGCAAGTTGGCCTGGTTGAGCAGGCTGACCTGGCTGAACAGGCTACCCTGGTTGAATAGGTTGACTCGGATAAATAGGTTGTGCCGGTTGTGCAGGTTTACCTGGTTGCTGAGGAGCACTAGGTTGTGCCGGGTGGACCGGTTGGCCTAGTGGCGGGACAGAGCCAGGTAGTGGCTGATAACCAGTTTGAACCGAAACAGGACCATAAGATGGTCCTGGCTGATGTGCAACGTTGGGACCATGAGGATACTGCGGTTGCATAGGTTGACAAGGTTGGACTTGCCCCCTAGGACCATATACCGGCCCCGGTTGGTACCCCGGTTGTCCTGTGAGTCCTTGAGGTTGCCTGGGTGGGACTCCAGGGAGAGGCTGCACGAGTTGACCTGAAGGGTTGTAATACTGTCCTTGTGGACCGTATAATGGCCCTTGCTGGCCCAAAGGGTAGCCCTGTACGGGCTGTCCCTACGGGTCATAAGGATAGCCAGGCTGTCCCGAAGGTTGGCCTTGAAAAGGTTGCCCTTGCGGGTTAAATGGTTGTCCAGCCTGCTTATATGGTAAACCCTGAGCATGAAGTTGAGCCTCAGGAGCAGGTAAACATAAAGGGTTCCCATGCTCATCGTACTGATATGGAAAGACATACACGGGTGTACCATCATGTGCATAATGCGAAAAATACGAGCGGTTGGGATCTTGAGAGGACTGTCCGACCTCGGGGTTCGACTGTTGTAGGGACAATCGATACTCCTCCGAAGAGATGTTCTCCAACATAGAAGATGCTATGTAGATGTCTTCAGGGAACGATGTGGTCCTTATGGACTGAGTGGTGACAGCGAGTGCAGATGCGGCCACACAGATAGTGGGCATGGAAGGTACAGAAGTGACGTGAGGGGATGACGTAATGGGTGTCTTAGGAGACATCCCCAAAGAAGGAATAACCGGCCTCGTAGAAGGAGCTGATACCCCCATAGAGGCAGCGACGACAATAATCTGACCCAAGGATCTATACCCTGCTGGTAATGAGGGACCGAGTGATGACATCACAGATGGTTCAGGGTTATCTTCTGGAAATAATCTCCGAGGAAATAACTGGTAATCTTCACCAGACGTGGGGATTTCCTCGCTGGATTCATTCATGTTTGAGCCTTCCACTAGATCTCATAATAGACGGCGAGGACTAGGAGGAATAACAACAGCTATAAAAGGTGAACCCAATGTAAGAGAAGGGAAGTGCTCCCCTACTCCCAATCCGAACCAAGGGTCGGAAAAGGGCCAGTGGAACTCAACTGGTCCTTCAAAGGGTTGCTCGGAGAGAACCGGTCCCTCGTCGGGAAACTCGGAAACGATGGGCTGCTGTGGTTCAGCAGAGGATTGAGAAACCTCTGATGAATCGTTCATATATGGACTACCAGTAGATGAAACCGAGGGTTTCACCACTGTGGTAGTAACGACAAGAGAAAAATATCAAACACACACAGGCTGAAAAAGAGTCAAGGCATGCAATCAAATGGCCAACAAGAAAAATTTAATAGGGCGTGTGATCGCGGGTGATTTATTTTACCACATTGAAAATTAGAAACTTCGTCGTTTCATGTTTTAAGAGTCGAGAAACAGATGAAAGGTGACTGTATCTCTTTCAGTTTTGAAGCAAGCGTGAAAGGACAAGCGCTTAGTGATCCTTTCAAATTTAAAGAGTCAGAAAAGATCAAATGACTACTCAGGAATACTAGGCAAAGGGTGTACCAAATAACCGTGAACTGAAATACACACCTTGGTTTCAAAAATGAAAGAGAAATCAACCAAGGACTTGACGTACGTGTAGGAAATCTCCCCAAATGCTGTGTCCGGTGTATCACGGATATAGGGCAGCAGATTCGGCTTCCTATGGATAAAGGATAGAAACCTAGTGGGGTCTCCCTTTATATACTCGACGGTACGGGGAGCACAAGTCCGTACTAGTGCTGTCTAAAGCTAAGAGGCTAGCGACAACTACTAGGTTTTAAGACGCCGAAACACGTCTCTAGCCTAGACCTCTAAATGTGTTTCGTTAGATTTCAATGCTGCCTTAGTGTAAATTGAGTAAATTTTAATTTTTATCTTCAATTACGTTTCAATTTTCAGGTCCTAGCGAATGTAATATCTCAAAATCTCCTAAATGCAAACTACATGCCACAGTATATCATTTCATTCGATGAAAGCTAGTTACAAGAGAGTTAAGAGCTTTTCACACAACAATAAAATGATCAGAAAACAACCAATGATATCTCTAATGCAGCTAATGGAAACCAAAAAACGTTTCTCTCAAAGTCACTAATCACTAATACAACCGAAAATATTTTAATTTTCACTAACTAGTCGAAAGCAAAAGATATTTTTTGTATTTTCAATGTTTAATAGCAAAGTGCACTAAACAAAATGAAAACTAATGAAGAGAAATCTGAGATTGCGATAGTAAAAGAGCAAAGATAAGCAAATCCACTCAATGACAAACACGCAATCAAACCTCAAATTGACACAACAGTCCCTCAAAACCAAAAGAATCCCAAAGACTCAAATGGACCATGTAATCTAGGCCCGAAGCGAGAGAAAGTGAAATTCGAATGAAGAAGAAATCAATCACTCAAATAATGCAATGAAATGATAGACAAACACCAAATGAATGTAAAGAAGTAATCACAAGGTCGACTGAACCGATAAGAACCAAAAAATCCCAAGGGAGTCTCGACACACAAGAGCACCTAGATGCCCTAGGGCTAGAATGTGAAATCGATGGAAATGGGCAAACAACCAAAGGACGAAGGTCACATCCAGTCAAAGAAGGCTCCAAAACACTCAAGCAGGTGAAAAAACAAGGCCAAAATCACAGATCAGTCTTAGAAGGCTCAAAACAGAAAAAACCCTAATTCCTCACAGGATTGGCGCGACTGTGAGGCTGAAATTAGTGCCAGAATGGAATTGGCGCGGGTTATACACAAGCAACTTGTGCCAATGGGCGCGACTGTCAAGTTGAAAAGCGCGCCAGTCGAGTTATCTATGAAAAAAATAAAAAAGAGGAGTCCCAGACATAGACCAGTGATGACAAGGCAAAACAAAAGCCAAACAAACAGAAAAACAAACCCAAAGAGCTGACCAAGCAAGCAGGGCCAAGAATCAACTGAAAAGACAAGATAACACTCCAAGTGTCCAATTCATAAACTAAACTGGAGATTGACTGAAGCATCTTTGATCTACTTCGCAATTGCAGAGCAAGAGCGTTTCGAAGGCTATCTGGCTAACTTCAGGCTCCTTCTGTATCTTACAAATCAGAACAAAAACAAGCTAGACAATCCCCAACGGAGTCGCCAATTTGCTGTGGAGGTAAATCCCCTCTGTGGACAGAGGCGATCCCTACTAGTCCAGACCAGGTCTAGAAACAATTGTCACACGCTATAGTGCAGGGTCCTAATTGAAAATAAACCAACTAGCGATGAAGGCTTACCTGGAATCCAACACTGTCACTCGTAGAGAAAGTAGCGCTCCCGTTCCTTAGCTCTCGCAGATCACAATACTCACGATCTCTGTGATCGGACACCTGCACACGCAGGAAACAAAACAAACGCAAGTGTAAAATCAAGTACATACAACTATATGTCAGTCAGAGAAGACATAACTCATGATTATCATCAAGAACAAGAGTGGAACCATAACCAATAGTCACTTATCATTAATTCATAAAAGGAAGAATACAACCATAACTCTGACGCTGAATTCTCCTTCGGAGGGTCGTCAGCAGAACGTGTCTCGATAAATCTTGTCAGGGATGGGACAAGCTTCTCTCTCCGGATGTCTCAACAATAATCTCCTTGCTTGGATTTGGCCTTAAGGGGATGAATCAAGGATCTTGCAGCATTAGGCTCTTGGGAACTTGGAGACTATCTTGCAAAAGAAATGAGCAAGCTTTTATAGATGGAGGAAGGGGAGTTGGGATCCCCATAATCATGGGATTGGCCCTATCCTCAAGGAAGCTTCCATGAGAGGTGGCAAACCACTTCCTCTACATGGAGATCCGTAGCCAAACCTCCCAACTCAAGATAGATACTAGTTTAGGAATTGGTTAGGATGAAACTTCCGCCATTTATTTAAAAAAAAAAACTCCTTAAAATGTCTGGTGCGGGTGCGACTCTAAGACAGAGCGCCAATTGGCGTGCCCTCTTTGGAAGATTTGCCCCATTGGCGCGAGGGCTGAACTGTGTAGCCGCGCCAATGCAAAAAGAGATATTTTTAGGGTTTTTCACAAGGACTTGTCTTCAGGGCAATGAAAGTACGTGTTTAGAGGAATGTCATGAAAGTGTTTTCAAGTTATGTCACTGGTCACAGGTCACGGAATGAGCCCTCCAATGTGCGGGATGGGGGATTGCAGGGACGGTGACAAATCGCTGTGTATATATATATATATATATATATATATATATATATTTCATTTGATACTCCACCTTCATGTCATATTGATTTATAATAATATTACTACAATTGAAACCTTTCCTAATTGTAAAAACCACCTCTATTGAAACTTCTAATTTCTCCTTATATGGCATTGTGTTGTCACAAATATCAGGCCATTTTTGGTATATTATCTCAAGGAACCATCCATAGTTTCCAAATAATGCTTTATCCTGTAGCATGATAAACCTCTAAATCTCATCGCTCAGATATATAGGAAATATGGTGCGCCTAGAAAAACAATGGGTTTGATGTACAAATAAGAAAAAAGCTAATTTTAAATATCTATAGAAATATTAAAATATGAAAAGAGGCCAAGGTGGATCAATGGAAAAGAAGAAGAAAAATAAAAATAAAAGAAGATGTTCGTGTGATACACTCCAGGGAATGACTTAAAGATACATGGAAAGAAAATGTAGAGTCAAACCTACCTCAATCTCATACTAATCTATTTGATTCAAAAAGGTTTTGGTGGATGACCTAATTAGAAATTCTTGTACAATTTATATACACTTTTGAAGTGGTTGTTGCTTTCAAATTACACTAGTTAATTTAGAAACCATCATCTAAGAGTTCATCATGCTTATATTTTTATTGACACACAAGTGACACAACTCGAAATAAATGACATAGTTTGGAAGAATTTTTCACGACATAATAGTGTAGTACCAAGAAGCATGTTTCCTTCACTTCTTTTGTTGAAGAATTACATCCAAAATTTATCCATTATGCAAATTTTAAACAAAGGCCTCAAGGCAATCAATACGCCTGGAAATTCCATTCCCATTGAATGATCTAAGGGCTAAAATAACAATGAATTGTCTCATGCCTTGTATGATTATTTTTATTTTTTTATTTTTTTTCATTACCTCTAAATCCTAAAGAAATTATATGAGAGAATTGAAAAAGTTAATCCCAAAGTGTCCAATTATGTGAGCTATCTATAATCTATATCCAGGACTAAGTTAGATATCCTAGTCACATGATTTATATATATCTTCCATGATGGAATGTGAAAAGGGTTACTCAAATGATTAGATTTACATGAAGATCATTAAAAGTTAAGGCCTCCACAATAATCTTGACAAAGATGATGGAGATCAAAAGGTTTGCTACAAATTCCAGTGCCACTCACTTAGATTGAACTAAGGCGAAAACCTAACGAACATATGATTAACCCCTTGTTGAAATATCAAAGCATCAAGAATGACATACAACTTTGCACATGCATGCAAGCTTTGGAAACATAGAATAGCAATTTGCAATTTGGTATTTCAATTGCTAAGAAAACATGGATAACATGTCAAACCCTTCTATGTCATGGGAAACATCTATGTAAATATCCAAATACAAAGATTAATTTGCATGACTTAAACAAAGTGTATTGATTGGATGAAGGTTAATGAGAGTAGCGATTGCATCTAAAGAATAAATAAATTGAATTAAAATATACAAATAGCCAAATTAGATCAATAGACTATGATCATTCAATGTATTAGTTTTGTTTTCTTATTAATGTCATTACTCTATGTCCAAATGACCAAATTATATTGTTAGCATATAGATATAATAAAAATATTAAAAAGAATCCAAATCCTTATTCCATAACGTGTGCTCTCACAATTTCAAATAAAGAAATGTGATTGTTATCAAATGCTAATATATATCAAACATAATTTAAATACCTTTTATATATAACAACATCATTTAAATACCTTATTTATTTAAAAATATATATGTCAAGCACATCTCATGTAATTGTGCTCATTCCAAACTTTTATAAATTGGTATAATATGCCAGGCACGTGTCATCCTTATTTTGGGAATATGCCGGATCTAACTAATGGGAGCAAGATCAATTTCTACTTTGCGTAAATTTGATATTGTTGAAACCTGTAATAAATGACAACATTAGATTCCAATATAAACTTTCCGGACGAAACTTTACTTACGTGATGAATAGAATGATCGTGGCTTAAGCTTTAAGTCTGAAAATCCTCCGAGACATATGCAGATTGATTGAGACAATGTTTCTTAAGTCTGAAAATCCTCCGAGACATATGAAGATTGATTGAGACAATGTTTCTCAAGATTAATTAATGGAATAATCTTGATGGAATATTCGATGGATCATCGAATAAATTTGGACATTACAAAAAAAGAACTAGCACTGTACCAATGTACCAATCTGGCACTATCAAGGTAGACAATAGAACTACAGACTGAACTATCATAACATGAAATTAAAACCATGGTGGAGAGGAGGGAAAAACACCGTCCCACCACATCACCTACACTGGCTTCACAGCAATGTTATATATAAATAATGTTATATTTATTTATGGTCAACTCCGTATTTAATTATACACAGGTTTCTTGCGCTCTCTTGCAGGTTTTGTGGCGAACTATGGGAGGAAACGTTGCAAGAAATTTAGTTGAATGGGATATTGTCTCAAGGAAAACAATAGTTTTTGATCATTTGCCGGAAAAGTGATGAGTATCATTGAATGCCATCAAGAACATGTATTGTTCATTTTACAAGGTTTTTTTATTTATTTTTACAATTTGTATAAACAAATTTTAGTTTTTCAAAAGCAAAATGTCATCTTGAAAATTATAAAGCTCAAGGGTTTGTTTGAATTACTATTGCATTCTCACTAAACACTGAATTATAATCCCTTGATTTCAGCATCTTCGCTCTGCTGCTGCAATAATAAAACATTGAATTGACAATGTCAGGTCTAAAATCTTAGAACTGTACAAAATTTAAATAAATACTGATCACTTAAAGTCCCGAATCTAGAAAATTTAAATATAGAATATTTATCACTCCCAAATTGGAATTGGTCATAATCCTATTAAATAAGAACTTCAGCATATAGTCCGTATTTCAGCATATTCCAAATTTCGCATCTGTGAAACCAAATGATCTCTTATATAAAATTGAATGGAGGTTTCGTCGTGTTATCTTAGCACAGGCAGTGATTCAACAAATTATGGTTTTTTGGGCACATAAATATGTGATTCCATCAAAAATATTTTAAAGGACATAAGGAGCAGCTTAATTAAATTTATGTGGAGTGGAGGCAGGGATAAAAGAAAAATACATTTGGCAAGATGGGAGTTGATTATGAGACCTATGGATAATGGTGGATGGGGTCTTAAAGACCTACACATATTTGGACTGGATTTGGAGAGGGCTGAACTCATGTGGTATTTGAAGTGATATATTAAAGTATAAATACTTAAATAACAAGAATATGGAGGGTTTATACATCACTGGTTGGCAGCAGTCAAAGGGAGGTTCTATAATATGGAATGGTTTCAGTAAGTGTTGGCTGGGTTTTACAACTTTCCTGAACTGGCATTTCGGTGGGGGATTGAAGATTCTTATTGGACATGATGGTCTGAATGTAATTTCTGAACATGATGACCTTAACATGGACATCATATTTTTTCTTAATGCTAGAGGGATCTTCTTTTTGACACAGATTATTGAGGATACTGTAAATGGGAGGCCGATATGGATGACGTCCGAGAACTTGTCTTTGCCTGAGCATTTAAGGGCAGATTGGGATAACTTCAATGGGACTTTAAGAAGCCAAGGGTTGCTAACAGACAATGATGGTGAAAAACTTATATGGAAGGGGAGGACGGCTAATGTGAGACCGATTGTAAGCAATATTTATCATCACCTATCCTCTTCCACTATTTTTTGTGATGAGGTTGGAATCTACAAAAGAATTTGGAGAACCAATTCACCGTTGAAGATGAAGATCCTTCTATGGACGATTAAGATGAATAAAAATCTTACCTCGGACATTTTACAGAGAAAAGGATGGATGAGACCTGGATATTGCAGACTCTGTATGAACAATGAGGAGAACAATGTACACCTTTTTTATAATTGTGATTATGCCGAGAAAGTCACGGAGGTACTAGGTAGGTTTTTTAATTTCAGTATTCCATATTTGGCTAACACGGTTGAGTTTATCCTTTGGTGGCATTTTCGAGCCACTTCACTTAGGGTCATTCCGGCATTGTATCATTGGCAAATCTGGAGAGCTAGAAATCAGTGGATCTTTGAAGAAGTTATTTGCAGCCCGGAGAAGACTGTGGCCTTTATCATCTCATCGTGGGAAGGACTGAGAGAGAAGCATAAACCACTGGCGGATTTGTCAAAAAGAATGTGGCCTGTGGAAATTCAGTATCCGACGGGATTTTTTTGATGGAGCCTCCCAACTTTCCATATGTGGATGCGGGGCATGGCTCAGGATGTCAACAAATTGCCACTATAAAATATTCTGGCATGGAGGGAGGGGTACCAATATGTAGGCAGAAATTCTGGCATGCTAGGGTTTACTGTGGTTTTCATCTCACCTTGGAGTCCAGCAGTTGTGGGTTTGTGGTGACTCAAAATTTCTAATAGAAAACCTTAACAAGGGAACAAGTTTAAATCCTGGAAATTTGGGGTCCTGGATGAATATGATTACTCTGATCCGTAAGACGTTCATTGATATACACTTTAATCACATTTATAGGGAGAAAAATGGAATGGCTAACTATTTATCCAAGAAAGGCTTACATGGGGATTTTGGGAACATGCATTATGCGCTGATTGACCCGGAGGGGAGGAGAATGACAGGGAATATAAAATTTCTCTAAAAAGCTGTGCTACAGGTTTACATTGTCAATGTAATTTTTTTCGCAGTTTTAATGATATTATCTATCTTTATATGTGTCACAGAGGGAATTTACCTGTTGAAGGCTAGAAAGGGACGTTTTCCTGCTAAGGAACACCACTGTATTAGGATGGGTCTTATAGGGACAGAGTTTCGGAAACTTAGGAAGTATTTTTGGAGTTTCCTCAATGTTTTTTGTAGGAACTAGGGCATGAACCTTTGTTTATTCCTCTATTTTCGGATTTGTATAATCAGGTTTTTGAACTGTCGGTATCCCTGTAATTTTGAACTGACAGAGGTGCCTACTGGTAAATTTTATGAATGGTCCTTTGAATATTGATTGAACTGGTACATAATATATGACCAGAGTTTTTTCTGCTTGAAAAAATCATAGATTTTATTTATTAAGATAAAAGTGGGCTCTGCCATCTGCGAGACGACTGGAAGTTGTACAGGCACATCGAGGGATTAGGCACAACTAGAAGAAAGTTAATTGGCGAAATCCATACCATACATAAATTCACTTGTTTCAATGATTGTATTCTACACCTCCAGCCACTCAAATTGATAGATGACCTTTCTCTTATTGTCGTTAGCCTTTGATCTAATTCGCTAATTTTTTTTGCTGGGATCCAAAAGCTTTCTTAATATATAGTTTATGTGTTTTTTTAGCAAGTGGGTTTAATAGTTAAGAGCATGTGTTTCACAGTTTCAAAACCAAAGTGGGTAGAGTATGTATGATTTTGTGGACTTAGCAGTCAAATCTGGGCTGAGGGCCAGATGGCTGAGGTGGGTCCCTTCTCCCACAAAGAAGGAGGTCTCATACACAAATTTTCTGTTTGGGTTGGCCGTGACTTTAAAATTAGATTTCTCCCACAGAAGAAGGTCTCATACACTAATTTGGTGTTTGACTTGGCAGTGACCTTAAAATTAGATTTCTCTAAAAAAAAGATTTCATCCACCAATTTGATGTTTGATCTACTTTTAGCTAACCTTAAAATTAGATTATTATTATTATTATTAAGATCATTTCCAAAAGTTAAAAAAAAATAAGTTGGAAAATTGAGACATTAGTGAATCTCATTACTTCAATCCTTTGACGACCCATTGTGTATTCTGTGCTCACTAAAATCCATACATAATGTAGTTGTTAAGTTAAGGAAACCCTAGCACTAATATCAAGGGCAGAGTGAATCCTTCAGTGACCCATTGTGTATTTTTGTGCTCACTAAAATCCACAGATAAGGTATTTGTTAGGTTAAGGAAACCCTAGCACTAATATCAAGGGCAGAGTGAATCGTTTGGCGACCCATTATCTATTCTGTGGATTGGAACTTGGGCTAAAGAAGCCGAACGTGAAGAGGCCGAACAGAAAGAGAGAAGTAGTAGAGGCCGCAGCTGTGACAGCCAACGTTAACAAATAGAGGAAGAAGAAGAGTCAAAACTTTTAGCATTTCAGAGATTTCCACAAGCCAATACATTGGACATGGGGGTCGATTACAAAATAATCCTTACCTAATTGATAGATTACAATTTTTTTATTATTATTTTCTTAATATGTTTTATAATTTAGTAGTTTTATTTTTAAATTAATTTTATATTCTAACTCGTAAAAAAAAAAAAAACCAATTTAATGTTATCAACGAATTAGAATTCCTATGTTAAAAGGCCTTACTAATTCCTAAATGTCATGGGTACATTCAACCAATTTTTACAGACAAAAGTAATGGAATTGAGTAAGAATGTTCTCTATTTCTTTTACTTCTTGGCATATATATCAATAAATTAGAAAATTTTTAGATGAAGTAGGTTTGTGTGAATCTCGATGGTATGGTTATTATCCATATTCTTTATGCCAAAGAGATTATTCTTTTCTTGAAAAGTTTCTATGATCTTGACACGAAACTAAAAATTATCTATCATTTATTCTCTAGTAACATCCTTGAAAAGTTTCTATGATTTTGACACGAAACTAAAAATGATTTATTATTTATTCTCTAGTACGGATGTTACTTATAACATTGACAAAAAAAAATTATGATAGATGATTCAAGAAAAAAACAATACGATAATTTCATGTATGAAAAAAATAACATGGAAGAAGTGACATCATACAAATCTCTTGGAATTAATCTTGATCATAACCTTAATTAGAAAAATAGAATTTAGAGAGGTATAAATCAAGGGAAAGTTTATTACTGTCTTGGAAAAAGTTGCAACTCAATTGATTGATGTGGATATGGCCACTCCCTACATTGAATGGTTATTTATCTTCTTGGCATTTTTTCTATGGTTTTTCAAATCCAAATTTTCAGGTCATATTTAGGCCCTAAATGATGTTATTTGTTGATTCAGGGGGCTACGCATTCTCATGACATAATTTAATTCTAGCCAAGCGTTGTAATCCTCAATAGTTATTTCAAACAGGGTACCTAGCACCACAAATGAAAGTTGTATGTAAAATATGCACCCTCGAGAATTTGATGTACCAACTAACCACCTGAGGGCTTGTTAACCTTTTGACGCTTTATTTTATAGGGTTATAGTTTCGGACCTCTAGGGTTTCTTCTTTATGTTAAAAGGCCATTCTTTTGGTCTCCTATAATAGCTTTTGGTGAATGCATGTAGTCATCATCTCTCTCCATTCAGAGATAGCTACCACCATACTAGCGAGTTTGTGTTTTACAATATTAAAGTATTACATTGATCAATTGATGTTTGGTTTTTACTAAATGAATGTGCTCTCTTCTATATTTATCTATGTTTGCTCCATTTCCTTTCTTGTCTTTTGTTTCATTCATTTTACAATTGGATCGTCAATGGACCCCTTGTCTATAGTATAATAAGAAACTTTTGTCATAGATTCTTATCTTTCTTGTTATCTTATCTAGTAATGAACTTCGGGTTGCAATGTCTCTAGAGAATTGCATAGAAAAATAGACCATATCCAAAAGTATTATGTAACATATATTAATTTTTTTTTTGTCAATTAGGTTGTGCCTCACTATTTTCTATTTATAATTTGAAAGCAGGTTACAAAATATAAAATTCAGTCTGTGGCCTCAACCTGCCCATAGGAAACCAGGTCTGTTGCCCACCTTAAAGTGTTAAATGCCAACCAAAATTGAAACATTTTAATACGTCCATGAACTTCATTAAGTAGCTGAGTATTAACTCGATTATCTACAAGTCTAGTGAATAAGGTATGTCCTTTCAAAAAACAAAAAAACATCTAATAAACATGAGGATCAAGAAGTCGATTAGCCTTCAGAGGAATCAATTGGTGTTGGATCTTTAGCTGTGGATCCAGGCATATCTACTTGCTGCAGCTGTTCATGCTGTTTCTCAATTCTGCCAACACGATCATCTATGCAATTGATACGATCAGTAGCCTAATACTAGGTGATTTTGATATGATTCAACTGGTTTTGAATATCTTGTAGCAAATTCATTACTCGTGGTTCAAGCTTCTCTTGATGAGGGGGAAAACTCTGCATAGCTTTTGCCAATAAACACTTTATGATTAAGTAAGTATGCACTGTTTGATGAAATAGTGATAAACGACCACAGGTGTTACTAGGATCTGTTATAAAATCCATGATCTCTACTTTAGCATCATTATCTTCTTCATCAGTTTGAATTTCTCTCTCCCATCCTCGAATTTCCTGCCGAACCGTGGATGAATTAACCATTTCATAGTGTGCAGAGAGGTTTTGTAAGACCTCCTGTCTCGTCTTTCTACCTCGTTTCCTGCGGCTAGCTTCAGACTGAAGCTATTTCTATTTGCCTTTAGCAGTATGATTACGAATTTTTCTTTTAACCATGGTGGAAATAGGCCTAAGAAGAGACACAAACAATAAATAAACCATTAAATGATGGTCACCAGCAACGAAAGTATGAGATGATTGGAGCAGAATGCAGTTGAGCGCATCATCCATGTGACTGCCTCGAAGACAAGTTACATGCAGCCAGAGAACGCAATCCCAAATACGACTGGCGCAAGAAGAAACAGAGAACGCCATACCCCAACTATCAGACAAAGAAAAAATAACTAAATGATTGTTTAATTGTAGCCATTGAGAGGCGAACATGCAAATTCATCCGCTTACTGACACTAGAAGTATGAATTAAACAAACCTGCCAGAGATACTGTTTGGCACAATTGTTAAAAGAAAAACGTTGACTACATCCAGACAACAGAGAACCCATAATTTCAACCCACTCAGACTCCAGATATACAGAGAATTGTAATAACCATCTTGCCCAGCAGCCTCCATGCAAAATAACCCTATAGAAATCAACCCACCCGATAGTAGTGTGCGGAGAAAGGGTGCATGACTGAGAATGATGAAATTGGTGGGTAGTAAGAATGAAACAACCAAATCCATGTTACGGAGATCTCTCCCAATTTATAGTCTTATCCTTACTATGTCCAAATGGAAGAAAAAATTGAAATCCAACATTGAGAACACCCAGATGAAATGAGTATTGAAAAGCCCCCCCAATCCAGTTGCTCCCATACAAAACAAAACATTCTAGAACAACCCTTCTGGGTGCAAAAGGCAAAATAGCGGAAGGAGTGAAGGGGTGGTGACAAGGGTCATGAAAGCAAGGTTTAACAGGGTGAAGAGGGGGAACAATAAACCCAACATCAACCATCTGAATCCATCTAAATGAAGCTTGCACAGAGAAAAACATAGTCCAGAATATAACAACAATCATAGATAGAGGAATGGAAATTACATACCCCAACAAAACAAATTGCCTGATACAGGGTGTAGTCGTCGTCATCCGCTTGCCTTTCCACAGAGTAGCCACTGCAACCAAACAATGAATTGGAAAATAAACTTGCCAGATGAAATAAACTATTCTCTCTCAGACATTCCTCCTCCAGCCTCATAGCACAGGCTATCTTCCCTTAATTAAAATTGACTGTGAATCGACCGCATGCTGCTTTGGTGGCTGCCGCATCATGGTGCTTTAAGACATGAGGGACGGAAAGCTCCCACTTGGCAAGTGAGGTACCGACCTCCTCGTAGGATGCGCACCTCGATCAAGGACTCTTTGCTCTGCTTTGTCACAGAGATCTCTTTTTAGAATAATTTGCAGGGAATGTAGCTCAATATTCTAGATTGCATCTGTTGGGCTAGCCTTCATTGATCGATCAGGATTTTTACACCCCCAATTGGCCAAGTAATCTGCTGCCTCATTTCCTTTTCTCTGAATATGATTAGGAAGCAAATACTGGATGTTTTAAGTACCAGACTGATTTCCTAAATGAGGGCTGCTGTATGCCAACTTTTAGTAATTTTCTCCCAATGCAACCCTTGCTGTAACTTAGTGAGAACGCCTGTAACCATTGCAGAATATCCCTCCACAATAAGGCGTTGGTAACTTTCTCTGATGGCTATTAGCAGGCCTTGTTTGAATGTCATTAGTTTAGCTTCATTATTTGTGGCAAAGCCCAAATATGAGGCATAAAACCGACAAAATCCCCCTTTAGCATTTCGAAAAATCCCACCCAGACCTGCTTGACCTGGGTTTCCTTTTGATGCACCATCGTAATTGAGTTTAAGAAAACCCTGCTGAGGGGGCTACCACTGTTCCTGTATTGTTTTTTGGGGCTGTTTATACGTCCATATATTTTTATATAGAATTTTGGGTTTAATATTTAAATATTCAAACATTTGCATTTCCAAACCTTCAGATTGCCAGTCTTTGTTAGACCAGCTTTCCACTAGAATAGTTTCACGAATATTTTCAATTAATCGCTTCCAGATCTAGTTCATAAGCTGATATTCATCTCTAAAAATCCTTTGATTCTGCTATTTCCATATATTCCAAAGTAGAAACCCGAATGAGAGCTGCCAGGCTCCATTCAACACCCGACATTTAAATCCTCCTTGTCTCCAACCTCGGATGGTTTCCGTAATACTCTGATCATTTTTATCTGTTTGTCTGAATAAATGCTTCAAAAATCTCCAAAGTGTCCGCACCATTGAACAAGTATTGAGGAGACATTCCATTGTTTTGATCCCTGCATGATAGAGGTAGCAGCGAGACGGATCAGACATGCCCCGCTTCTGTAAATTTTCCCATGTCAGAATTTTACGGTGGCTTACCAACCATAGGAAGTATTCCAATTTTGTCCATTGTTTCAATGCCCAAATTTTATTCCATAGGGTTCAAGCATTATGATGATCATTGTGGGAGTGAATATGATAACCTTCTTTAAGAGTAAACATTCCTTTTTTCTAATGTCCCCATCTGAGAATATCTGAACCAGTTGCATGACTGAGTTTCCTAGATTTGAGTTATTTTGCCAAGTTAACCCATTGTTGTGTGTTCGGAGCTGCCGGCCAATGAATTTTATCTTTCCACTTCATCCACTGTTCATTCTGTTGCTGACACCAATAGTTATGAATCAGCCTACTGTTGGGTGTATTGGTGAAAAGAAAAAATTTCCCCCAAATCAAGTCTGTTGAACAGTTTCTCTTGTTGTTGCCAAGAATCCTCCCAAAAGAGAGCTGTACGACCTTCCTGGACTTCCCAAAAGATGTGCGAACGAATTAAGTGCCTGTCCATTGCTGCCAGATTCCAAATTGATGAACCTCTGGGTGTTATATCTACTTTCAATTTACCACAAACTATTTTCGGCATATCATATTTAGTAACCCATATTTTCTTCCATAGGTCGTGTCCACCCTGAATCCATCACCACCAAAGTTTAGTGCCCAATACATTATTTAAAATAAAAGGGTCCCGAAGTCCCAGTCCTCTTGCAAATTTCAGTTTAATTAGTTTATCCCAAGTGATAAGAGCCCACTTCCTAGTAGGTTGCGCACCCTGCCATAAAAATTTCTTTAACAGACTCACCAATTGATTACAAATCCCTCTAGGAAAAGCTCTACCTGACAGTTGATAGAGAGGAAGGGATTGGAGCACTGATTTTAACAGAATGATTCTGCCTGGGGCATTAAGAGCACGGAAGGCCCAATTATGAATTCTTTTCTCCACACGGAGGATGAGATCCTTCCAAACTACATTCCTGATTGGCCTAGAATTTAAGAGCATGCCCAAGTATTTCATTGGAAAAGAACCAAGTTTAAACCCAAGAGTTTTAGCTAGAAAATTCTGGATTGGGAGATTAGCATTAAAGAAATAGAAATTATATTTGTCATTATTAATTTGAGTACCTGAAGCTGCCATGAAAAGTTCCAAAATGAGAAGAATAGCTTTACATTCTTTTACCGACGCCAAACAAAACAAGAGGATATCATCCATGAACTGCTGATGAGTGAAAGGAAGGTGTGGTCCCCACAGTTGTAAGCCCTGCAAATTTCCTTTGGAAAGATGAGCCTTAATTAATTTGCCTAGACCTTCCGCAACTATAATGAAAAGAAACAGAGATAAAGGGTCTCCTTGACGAAGGCCACGAGAGCTGGTGAACGGTGGTGCAAGGATGCCATTTAATAAAATTGAGAAGAGTGGAGAGGAAATAAAGGAACACAGCCATTGAAGCCATCTATCATCAAACCCGGATGCTTGCATTACCTCAAGAAAATACTTCCAATTGATGTGGTCATAGGCTTTTGACAAGTCAAGCTTGATTAACATTCCTTTCCTTTTTTGAGTTTTTAGGGAATGTATTGCTTCCTGGCTGTTACAATTCCATCCAAAATTTGTCTACCTTTGAGAAAACCTGTCTGTTCATGAGAAATCAAGCTAGGCAACAGAGGTTTAAGTCGATTGACCATTATGGTAGAGAGAATCTTGTAGATAACATTACAGAGAGAAATGGGGCGAAAGCCAATGGGAGTGTCTGAATTTTCCTACCTGGGGATGAGAGTTAAGAATGTAGAATTTAAAGTTGGATATACCATTTTATTTCTTCTAGATTCTTCCACTACCTCTAAGATGTCCTGACTCATAAAATTCCATGAAGCCTTAAATAATTCACTTGTAAACCCATCTGGACTAGGGGCTTTATTCCTTGGCATATTCATGACTACTTCTTCAACTTCCTGTAAACTGATTTCTCGGAGCAATGCTAGGTTCTAGTCCCTGGTAACCAATCGAGGGATATAAGCAGTAAGCTATTACTTCCTGTCGATTAGGTATATATTCTGTAAGAAAATCTTTAAAGTGACCAACCAGCTCTTTTTCCATATCCTCATGCTTTACCAATCGATCCCCTGTTGCAGCTTTTAAGGAGAAAATTCTATTATGCTGTCGTCACTGTATCATGGTGTTATGAAAAAAATTTGTGTTTCACTCACCTTCTTTTAACCACTGAATCCATGATTTTTGTTTCCATAAGATCTCTTCTTGTTTGTGGCGTTCTTCTTGCTGGCTGAGGATATTGCCTTCTTCTAGGGCTGAATCTTCCGTGTAGCCATATAGAATAATTCTTTGTTGAATTTATTTCATCCATTCTGTCAATCTTATTTGATCTTGGTGGATATTCCCGAATTCTGTTCGATTCCGGCGTTTGATTTCTGCTTTTAGTTGCTTTAATATTAATTGAAAATAATGCATCTTACTTCTACCTGTAATCTGATGTGTATTCAACCAATTTTTAACATGTTCTAGAAACCA
This sequence comes from Pinus albicaulis, assembly GCA_034641835.2. Lineage (NCBI taxonomy): Eukaryota > Viridiplantae > Streptophyta > Pinopsida > Pinales > Pinaceae > Pinus > Pinus albicaulis. Next base: position 836,913,985 of record CM076581.1, on the reverse strand, counting down.
TGGATCCCTTAACCGAAATAATTCAAACCGAAAAGGTCGATTTCTCAGAGCTGCTTTAACATCAATCTCCATTCTAATCGGCCAATGATCTGATCCTAATATTGGTAAAATAGTTGCTTCATAATAAATATCTAAACTGAACAAAGCTTCTGAGGCTAGAAAACGATCCAACTGAGAGGCAACTTGATGGCGTTCTCCACGACGATTGTTCCAAGTAAAATTTCCATTCACCGTGGGAATATCTACCAACCGCAGATCAGTTATTAAATATTTTTTTTTGTCAATTAGGTAGTGCCTCACTATTTTCTACTTATAATTTGAATGCAGGTTACAAAATATAAAATTTAGTCTGTGGCCTCAACCTGCCTGTAGGAAACCAGGTCTGTTGGCCACCTTAAAGTAGTAAGTGCCAACCAAAATTGGAACATTTTCATACGTCCATGAACTTCATTAACTAGCTGAGTATTAACTCGATTATCTACAAGTCTAGTGAATAAGGTATGTCCTTTCAAAAAACAAAAAAAACATCTAATAAACATGAGGATCAAGAAATCGATAAGCCTTCAGAGGAATCAATTGGTGCTGGATCTTTAGCTGTGGATCCAGGCATATCTACTTGCTGTAGCTGTTCAAGTTGTTTCTCAATTCTGCCAACACGATCATCTATGTGAGTGATACAATCAGTAGCCTGATACTGGGTGATTTTGATATGATTCAACTGGTTTAGAATATCCTGTAGCAAATTCATTACTCATGGTTCAAACTTCTCTTGATGAGGGGGAAAACTCTGAATAGCTTTGGCCAACAGACACTTTACAATCCAGTATGTATGCACTATTTGATGAAACAGTGATAAACGGCCACGGGTGTTACCAGGATCTGTTATAAAATCCATGATCTCTACTTCAGCATCATTATCTTCTTCATCAGTTTTAATTTCTCTCTCCCATCCTCGAATTTCCTGCCGAACCGTGGATGAATTACCCATTTCATAGAGTGCAGAGAGGTTTTCTAAAACCTCTTGTCTCGTCTTTCTACCTCGTTTCCTAGGGCTAGCTTCAGTCTGAAGCTATTTCTGTTTTCCTTTAGCAGTATGGTTAAGAATTTGTCTCTTAACCATGATGGAAACAGGCCTAAGAAGAGACAAAAACAAGAAATAAACCATTAAATTATGGTCACCAGCAACGAAAGTATGAGATGATTGGAGCAGAATGTAGCTGAGCGCATCATCCATGTGACTGCCTTGAAGACAGGTTACATGCAACCAGAGAACACAATCCCAAATATGACTAGCGTAAGAAGAAACAGAGAACGCCATACCCCAACTACCAGACAAGGAAGAATTGACTAAATGATTGAACAGGACAATTGTAGCCATTGAGAGGCGAACATGCAAAGTCATTCGCCTACTGACACTAGCAGTATGAAATAAACAGACCTGCCAGAGATACTGTTTGGCACAATTGTTAAAAGAAAAATGCCGACTACATCCAGACAACAGAGAACCCGTAATTTCAACCCACTCAGACTCAAGATATATAGAGACCAATTATTAAATCTTTGAATAACTCCATGTCAGGTTCTTCTCTTCTTATGCCTCCCTTTTTTTGTGAGAGATTGAGAATCATATTAAAATCGCCCCCTAAAAGCCAAAATTTTTCCTGATGCATAGTACTCAACACCCTAATGTTATGTAAAAATGTTGCTCGCTGTCCGGGAATTGAAGGCCCATAAACTGTCGATATAAGGATCTTTTCCTCTGATCCAAGTTGCTGGAAATTACCTGTTAAGATTCTAGGAAGGCCTATCCAACCATCTGCTATGATTTCAGCTGTGTTCCAGAGGATAGCTATTCCCCCTGCTGTACCAGCAGAGTCTATAGCAATTCCCTCATAATGAATTTGAAAGGATTGAAGGATATATTGGAGCTTCTACTCGGAGACCTTTGTTTCTTGGATTAACATGATCTGAGGTTTCTCAACTTTCAATCTTTCTTTCAAATATCTTTGTTTGCCGTAACATATATTAAAATTAAAAATAATACACCTTATCATATCCTCCTCATAGAAGTGGTCATTTCCCCTATTGAGAGAATGGAAATGACTAGATACATCACATATAAGAACAAGATAAAAAAATATAGAAGACAAGAGATTCCTAAAATTGCTTCAAAATTCAATAAAAACCACTTAAAACTCAGTTATTACCGAGTATTTAATAAATCATTAAAAATAAGTTTGTTTCCCTTTATAAAATAATGATAATATTAACAATAATAAAATATTATTATATATATATTGTTTCCCTTTAATCTGGTTTGTTTAGGTTTGCACACATGAAACCAAGAAACCTTCTTCAAACCAAAATGGAAAATGGAAAGAAGAAATAATATTGTAGCTACTAAAACTCCCTTTAATCTGGTTTATTTTTCATTTACTTTCTCCTAATTTTGTAATTCTGGACTCTGTGTTTTCTAACTTTAGTCTGCTTTCTTAGATAGCAAGACACTGAGTAATTTTAATTTTTGGAAAAAAATATAAAAAGCATTTTGAAAAATCTTTATCTTTAAAAACAAAAGATTCTATATATTTTATTAGAAAATAGATAAAGATGAGATAACAATTACACAACACCAAACACATTTCAATGTTTTTATTGATCAAAACAGTTATAATATATATATTGATTTGGACACATCTAAATCAGAAGTACAACTCATATATAAAAAAAACAACTTCCAGATTGAAACAAAAATTTCCAAATAGATTAAAAACTCACAACAACACAGGAAAACATTACATCCCACCTATTCTAAATTTAATACAGATTAAAACGTGCATTGAAATAAATGACATGTTCATGGTATAAGGCAAACGACTATTCAAATTCTTCAAATAATAGAAATCATTGTTCATTTGATCTTGAAACGATCTAGCATGCTCTTTCCCTTTAATGCCTGGCTCAGGAAAGCTACCCTAAACTCTTCAAACTTGTATCCTCTACTCAAAGCTGGCTGCTGTTCATTCACCATGCTTGATGCATTTCCCGGAACTCAACCAAAACTAGCAAGAAGCTGAAGTCTTCTACTAGAGGAAGTGTTCTGAAAGAGGAAGAATATCAACCTCACATAGACGGTTTAAGGATCTCCACCAACCAAAGGCATGCTCATGGGCATCTGTGTCTCTGGATACAAATCTGAATCTGGAATGACGAATTGTGGCTCAGCTTTGCTTGAAATGCTGTGTCTCTGGCTACAACTCTGAATCTAGAATGAGAGATTGTGGCTCGGGCTCGCTTGATGTGGCGTCGAAGCTTGTAGATGACCACAATTTCCCCCTGTTAGGTACAAGGTGAGATGATGGCGAAAACTCAACTGCAAGTTTGTTCAATATTCGAAAACAAGTTCTGACATGTGACTTAAACATATTTTTGGTTGCTGATGCCCATTGCCAAGAAGTGATCCATCCAAGAAGAATATTTGTTCTTGCAGGAGGCTTGTTTCTGAAGCATCTGTGTGAAGAATGGGTATGCCGACCACAGTGCTTGCATGAATGAAGATAAAAAAAATGATCTTTCATATGGCCAACTCGATCACAGTGTTGGCATTCTACAATCTATTGTTGTTGTTGTGGAAGTGGAGGAGGATATGGAACAACTGCAGTTGAACTGTCATAAAGAAATCCTGCACTCTGAAATTTTATGGGCTTGGAGTAGCCCGGAATATGAAACGACACATCTTTATCATATCCAAGACCAATTCTGTGCTTTTTGTGGACAAGCTCTTCCCAAGGTCTGATGATGGGCTTGGGAGGTGCAGGTTGAGCTGCTGCATCTGCATGTAAATCTGCTCTTGTACAAGAAACATGATGTGAATCGACTACAACTTTATATTCTTGCTGCTGATGAGAGTCCTTCTCAAATTTTTGAACAAAAACAGGTTCAGAATGGTGACTCTTTTGTTGAAGTTCATCTCACTGAAGCTTTGACTCAAGCTGCAAAAATTCAATCTTTTCTTGTGCATTTTGTAAAAAAATTATAATGTCATCAAGAGATGCTTTTTTTATTTTCACTATATCATGAACAATAAAATGTACCAGAGTTTTCAGGAACTCTAATACTTTATCAACTTTGGCCATTTTTCTCAACAACTCAGGCTTCAAGAAATAAAGGGTGTCAGCTTCAACCGATAATGCACCCGTTTACAATGTGATTCAACTTACTTTCAAAAGAATAAAAATGACTTCAAATACCCTATTCTTTCATGAACATCCAATTATGGAATTCCCAAAGAACAAACTCTGCTACTCAAATTATGGAGGACCTCAAGGTGTAAACTTGGTTGTCTGATCAGCAAGCAACAATGACTCACATCATAGAAGTGTTCAAAAATTTCTCAACAACTCAAAGTTATATTTCAAATGCTGATTGCAACTATGAATTAAGAAGCAATGCAATGTCACTGAAAATATTTTGTAAATGTGTAGCAAAAACCACTGTGCAATAACCCTTTAAGGCAGATGATTTCTCTCTTCTTCAAAGAACTATTTTACACCAACAACTCTAATTCAAAAAAAAGATATTCACGAGCTTGGAGGCTTCATTACCGATGAGAAGATGGTCTTGAGCTTGCTATATTACTTCACAATAAAGATGATGGAAAATTCCAAAAAATCTTTGTGGAAAAACTATAAGTGAATTTTTGATGCCACCGCTGTTTTGAAAATAATGACCAATTTTCAACATTTTCCTTCACATTGTCAATCTCTTTGAGAGAGTCACCCTTCTATACATGCCATAAATCTTGGTCATTTTTTATAACATATAACAAAAACTTCATTTTCCACTATGTAGACAATCCATCTATCCATTTACCATCTCCTCTCTCTCTTCTTCTGCTGCTGCTTTATTTTTATTTATTTTTTAATTTTTTTTATATGAAAAAAAAACAGAGCTTTTAACTGGGGGAAGATTTATCTGGGGGAGGTTTTAACTGGGGGAGGTTTTAACTGGGGGAGGTGAAACTGGGGAAGGATTTATATGTAAAAAAATCAAACTTATAACATTGGCCAATTTGTAAAAAATTTAACTGTTTTAAGGGAATAAGGGAACGCAATCTGCTGGGATGGGAGGCAGGGCCGAGTGGTCATGAGAGGGTAATGGGCGAGGGAGGGATGTGTGAGATGGGAGTACAAGGGGATGAGAAGGCTAAGCGTTGGGAGGTGAGGGAGCCGTGGGTAAGGGCTGAGAGGGGAGCGGGTTGGGAAGGGAGTGAGGGGGTAGATTGGGGAGAGCGTGAGGGGGAGGGCAGAGGGTGGTGAGGGGGTCAGGTGGGGAGAGAATGAGGGGGAGGGTGGACTGGTTGAGGGTGGTGAGGGGTTTGGGTGGGGAAGGCATAGGGTGGGGAAGGAACCGTGAGGGGGAGAGCGTGTGGGCTGAGCGAACGGGCGAGCGGGTGGAAATGGAGCTGGGAGGGAAGGCGAGGGAGTGTGTGTGGCCGCGGGTAGGGAGAGTGAAGGAAGTGAGGGGTGGGTTGGAATGGGGTGAGCAGGGGCTGAGTGGGAGCAGAGAGGGGTGGTTGAGAGGCAGAGGGGAGGGCCGAAGTGTGAGTGTGGTGAGGCTGAGGGTGAGTGGGGATGGGTGGGGGAGAAACACAAGGGTGAGGGCGGAGTGTTGGGAGGTGCAGGGAGGGGTGAGTTGTGTGAGGGGAGAAGTGCTCAATTTTTTTTAAATATCTATATATATATATATATATATATATATATATATATATATATATATATATATATATATATATATATATATATATATATATTTACTATTTTTATTTTTTATTTTTTAATTTTTTTAATGAGATCGAGAGGGTGAGGGCTGAGGTAAATTGTGTAGAAATAATAGAATTTGTAGAAGTTTGCAGAACAATTTGCAGAAATTGCAAAAATTTCACATTAACAGAAATTTGTAGAAATTTGTAGAATTGTCAGTAAAACTCAGAATTTTTCAGAGACCCACTTTAGACAGTAGCAGACAATATTTTTCCAGCAGCTCTCCAACTAAATCCTTTTCCAAAATTCAGAGATTGCACAGTAAAAAGTAGGCAGAAAGTTTAGAGAAATTGCAGAATTTGTAGTAAAAACTGAATGCAGCAGGGAGCAGTGAGAAAACCCGCAGACTTCTAAATGAACCCAACAGAATAATTTCTGAATGCTGCAAAAATTGATTCTTGAATGCTGCAGAAGTTTTTTGAATGTTGCAAAAGTGACCAGAATTTTTGCAGATTTACATAGGCCACAAAAATGGCTCACATAAGGTTGAGCTGGTTATGAACGTATCAGCTCAAATACCATGTTAAACACACACATGGTGTATGAGGAAAGATAAACACACACATAGAAAGATAGGCATTCATTTTTTTTCTATTACACATAGATGTACATTTATATTACATTAAGGTGACTCTTTGATTCATCTTCCAAGGTCACTTGGACTCCTTTGTGACTCTTCGCCTTTCACACCTACCCATAGAGGATTAGGTGTTCAACATAGACTAAGAAAATAAGTACAATCTTAAAAGTTATGATGCAAGTCACTTTGATACTTAAAATGAATTAAAATAAATCATGTATCGATTTAATATTGAACATGGTAATAATTCCAATCATGCTTCATATTGGCTTGTATAAAGTGTTTTAATAAGCATTTATGCTATTACAATTCAATTTTAAAAAATAAATTATTTGAACTATAAAGATATATATATATATATGAATTTTTTTTTGACCCACCCACATACCATTGTATGGACAACTTTTAAAAGTATTTTAATCAATTTCTTATCCCAAGGTTCAATTACAAAACAAAAATATTATTGAAATAAGTTTTATTCAATATCATGTAAACAAAAAATAGGTTTTATTCAACAATATTTATTTTGAGATTATCTATAAGAGCTTAGTCATAACATGATATAAGTCAATCATATTGAAATTTAATATAAAGGTAAAACAACAATATATGGCAACATTTCTATAATTTTATATAATGGTATCAACTTTCATAAATTTACAAGTAGTTATCCAAGTATTTCAATCAATTCCTTATGATGGAAATTTAAGTTTTATTCAAGTTTTAAAAATTCAAATATGAGGGAAATTTCTCTTCTTCCCTCTCTCCCCTTTCCATCTATATCTCTATCTCCCTATGTCTCTACTTCTTCATCTCTCTATATCACCCCGCAAACATACACATTGTTTATCCATATCTATCTATATCTCCCTCCATCCCTCCCTCCCTCTCTCTCTCTCTCTCTCTCTCTCTCTCTCTCTCTATGTCTCCCCTTATATCTCTCTTCTCCTTCTCTCCCTCTATCTCCCCTTCTATCTCTCTTTCCCTTCTCTCCCTCTGTCCACCCTTCTTTCTCTCTTCCCTCCTACTCTCCTCTCTCCCTCCCTCTCCATCTCCCTTGTCACTCTCTCCCTCTCTCTCTCTCTCTCCACCTTTCTCTCTCTATATGTATTTATTCTTATGTCTCTCTCTTTCCCCCGCCAACTCAATCTCTCTCTCTCCCTCTTTCATTCTCTCTCCCCCTTCTCTCCATCTAGAGTCCTTCTTTGTATTTATTTCATCTCACCCCCAAATATACTCTCTCTCTCTCTCTATGTATTGAACTTCTTCCTTCCTATATTTTCCTCCAACTCCATCTCTCAAGCTCCCTCTCTTTCTCAGAGACTCTCTCCTCTTCTCTATCCCTCTCCATATTTGTTTCCCCCTCTATCTCTCTTACCCTTCCCGCCCAATCTCTATCACTCTATATTTCAAAAAATTTAAAATACTTTGACAATTAAAATATTATGTTTAAATAATTTTTTTTTTTGATGTCATACAAATATATATATATATATATATATATATATATAAGTTTTTTTTAATAAATAAATAAATTAATTTATAATACATATTTAAAATGAAATATTTCAAATGTGAGTTGTACATTCACCTAGAGGGAAAGTGATAATTTTCGATGGAAATATTATCTAAAATTTTCCAAAATATTAATGTTCTAGCTATTTCCATCAAAGATACATAGAGCACTTCATGTCTTCCAATTGAAATTGTTTAGGTTTTATTTCTTTAAAGGTAGCTTTAGGTTATGATTACTTCAAGATTTTAAAAGTATTATATATTTTATTATATTAGATTTATAAAAAAATTAGGTTAAATAAAATTAGTAACATATATATTGAGTGAGCTTGTATGTTTCTTTTTGTGTTAATGACTCTTTTGTTGATGTCTATGGCTTATATCAACCACATTTATTAATGTGGTTGTGCTAGTATATATTATAATATAAGAAATTTTATATTATATTTAATTTAATAATATTATATGAATCCAAAATTAATAAATTTAATATTAACATTAAAATATATTAATATCATTTCATCGTTTAATTTAATAATAAAATAATATTATTTTAATATTAATATTAAATTTAATAAGGTTTTACCATGAAATTATAACAAAAGTTCTAATAAGGTTTGTAAGTTTAAAATGAGGTGAAAGTTTGATTTTAGATTATTCCTTTTTTTCTAGAGGCTTGATTGAGCTCCTGTTAACCACATAAATGAATCAATCAAGGGTTTACAAAATCCTCGATCGAGCTCCTGTTAACCACACAAATGGATCAATCAAGGATTTACGAAACCCTTGATCGAGCTATTTAAATTTCAAATTTAGGTACTTGATCGAGCCTCTTAAGTCCTAAAATAAGAACTTTCAACAACCTCTATGCAAAATTTTATGCAACTCCATTTTGTACCATAATGGACTTAGGGATAAATTTATCCTCACGTGGTGGATTTAATCACATTGGATTCATGAAGGAATCCTCTATCCAATGGAATATGGGTTTGACATTTTCATTTTCATGTGATATTTTTCATATAGTTTCATTTAAACATAATGCTTGAATTTTTTTTGAATTGTTTTAAAGAGGTTGAATAAAAAAATGATATCGTAAAATACACAAAGAAAAAATTTCAAAAAATACCACTATCTTCGTTTACAACTCCTATTCAAAAGGGTACTTTTTGATTTTAAATTTATTTAAATATTTGAAAAATAACATTATGTCAACACATGTGTTTGCAAAATGTAATTGACATATTACTTCACCAACTTTGAAAAATAATAAAAAATATATTTTTGCATAAAACAATAAATTTTTAATATGAAAAACTTATCTCTCTTATATATATATATATATATATATATATATTAAAAATTAGACATTTTAGACTAAGTTATGCTACGTGAACACACACATACCTCTTAAAATGTGTGAAAATTTGCAAGGACAAGCATTTTATTTAATGGAAAATTGACATATTATATGACACTAAATGTTTTTGTAAAAAATATCATTAGGACAACACCAAAATTCTCCACAATTTGTCTTTTTAATCCAAATCAAAATTCATAGTGCTTATATGAATTTCGAGGGCTTCAATTCGATAAAAGAGGAAAAACTTGAAATTTTATTGCCACATTTGGCCCAAAAGTGTAACCGATCTTCATTCTTTCACCCATGGGTACTTTATAACTTTCGACCATGCCATTTGTAAGTCCATCTACATGCCATCTACATGTGTTTTGTGAAAGTGACTCTTAGGTCCCCAATGGTGGACAATCATGGAAAATATTTTCGTGGTACTTGGTTTTATGGCACTACTGACATGTTCCTAGTAGGTGGTAACTCCCTATATTTATGGGCATTCTTGTCTTGGGGTGGTATACAAGCATCATGGAAATATATATACCAAGACTCATGATTTAAGTGAGCACTTATTTTTCTTTAGCCCTGTATAGGTGATCACTTATTGTATCCTTTCACCCATGGGTACTTTATAACTTTTTACCATGCCATTTTTAAGTCCAAGTGTGTGAAAATAATATCCCTACAAGGCCATCTACATGTGTTTTGTGAAAGTGACTCTTAGGTCCCCAATGGTGGAAAATCATGGTAAATATTTTCGACTTTATTTTTGTGGTACTTGGTTTTATGGTGGTACTGACATGTCCCTAGTAGGTGGTAAGAATCATGATTTAAGTGAACACTTATTTTTTCTTAATCCCTATAAAGGTGATCACTTATTGTACTTTTCCTTTTCATTATTCATTGAACCTGATGCACGTATTTTTTCCCCCAAATGGACCATATCTCTGTGTATGCACACCTATTTAGCCATGCCATCATCCTTCTTGGAAAATTCACGATCCACGATGCATTTTTTCTCCCCAAGGCAACATCCCACATCTTCCAAGGAAGTAAAGGGACCCATTGAAACCTCCTAGTCAAGAGAAACTCGTTGCAAGTTGAAGCACTCAAAATTACATCTTATAAGTTCCTTAACCAACTTTGGGGTACCTCCTAAAGGGGTCCTTTTCTCCTTTGGGGAAGCCATGAGGTTAAAATTGGTAATGCGGTGCATGAATTGAGAAATAAATGTGTCAAAGCAAGTCAAAGATACTCATTTGGACCAAGGACAACTCACGAAAAAACAAAATGGAGCCTTGAGTCACACAACAAATAAGTTGTGGACAAAATTAAATATTTTTTCCACCTTATACTAGTCATTTGAGGGATCCAAAGTCACAAAATATGAATGTTGAGCAAGTTTAGCAAGTTATTTGGCCTCCCAAGCACTCCAAGGAATATTCCAAGCAACTTTAAGCCATTTTAAAAGGGAATGTTGGATTTTATGCCAAATGAGCCCCTATCCCAAGATGATTTAGCATATTATTGTGGGACATCACCTCTAATTAAGTGTTTTCAACAATGCAAAAATAAATTTTGTAATTTGATATAGTCGTCGAGCATTTTTTTGATGACAAGTCTTCTGAATTTTGGAGTAGAAGGAGGATTAATGTTGAAAGCCTTATCTATAAATACAGAGATCCCCCTCCTTTGAAAATGATTGCAATTTTTTCAAGATCATTTTCTAAAATGTGAATTATTTTCACGAATCCATTGGTATCCATCATGAGTTTTCTCTTTATTGGTTGATTTCAAATATTTTTCTAACGAAATTTGTGAATAACTAAATACTACTAAAGGAAAATTGAATCAATCCATTTGAAGGAAAAATTTGTTACTTGGAGAGGGATGTCTAGGGTTTGTTTACTCAAACTTCTTTCTTGTTGGTGTAAGGTAAGGATTTTTTGTCATTGTTGGGCTATAGACTCCTCCTCAAGGGTTTCAATTTATTTTGCATCATAATTGATTGTTTTGTTGAAGTCTTTTCCCTAAGTGGAATCCCTTATAGTATGGCTTGGTTACATATATTATTCTTGATTAGGCCCGAGGTCATTTCTCTTGGATTCCATCTCAAATCCTAATCCACAAGCATTAAATGAACGATTTAAGAAGGGTGTCAATTTGACCCCATACATTTAGGGGAAATAAGGAAGAATCCGTATTCCAACATCCAATCATCTCTTTTTAAAAAAAATTACAAACACATTTTTATTTTACTTAATAAAAAATCCATAAAAATAGAAAAAATTAAAAAATTAAAAATAAAATAAAAATAACCATAAAAAAAAAAAATTAACTGGTGAATATATTCACCATATTCTCTAGAGTATTTTTGATGCATTACCTTTTCAAATCTAGACTTGTTTCCTAGGATTTCTACCCCCGTATAACACCTAAAAGGTAGCCCCCCTTCTTATTTAGGATTTATTGTGTAACTAACATCTTATTGAGGGTTTTAAAGGTGAGTGTATCAATCTGATTTTTGTCTTCAACATTTACAACCCAAATATTAGTAAATTTCCTTGCCTTGGGATATGTGAGAGGTTGCTTTTAACTCTTGTAGCACAAAATTTCACTTATAATTTATTTTAATTGATTATTAGTCATATTTAGAAGTGTTTTCATCTATCTTAACAATTGCAACATGGATCATCTTAATTGGGACACTTTCAATTTTCAACCCTTTTTTATTGAACCCCAAAAGTGAGTGACAGTTTTACATATTTGAATATATCTTTATTTACTCAATCATTTGAAATTATAGTGGGCTCATTTAATTTTCATTTAATTTTAATAACACTTCCATTAAATAGCCCCAAGTTTCAAGAATATTCTTGGGCTTGTTTGAGGCCTTGTTGTACGGTACAACAACCCTCCCCATTTCGAAATTTTAGAATAAATTTCATTTAGAAATAGGTCCCCTTTATTTTTAAAATAGGAATAAAAGACTTAGAGGAAATCCGATCATTTTGAATAAAACAATAAAAAGTTCATTGATTAGAAAAGCATATATTGCATATCGCAAAACACAAATGCATATAAACAAATGCAAAATTGAAAATCTCCGATCCGATGAAATATAAAGTCTTTTATCGCATCAACATAATACATAAAAGTATTCATATTGAATAAGTCCGATGTGATAAAAGTAATCGCAAATCGGTGGTTTCTTAAAGTTTCACATTTGTTTTGCAAAACTCCAATGTGATGCGATTTATCGCAAATCGCATTTCAAAGGTGCGATATCACATATACTTGTTTTATAAACTCTGATGCGATTTAACCCATCGCAAATTGTATATAACCCATTGCAAATTGCAAATCGCAAAATGAAAATACAACCCTTGATTCGGTCGATTACAAAACTCCGATGATGCGATTTGGTCTTAATCTTACTTAAAAATTCAAAAGGAAAGTTTTATATTCTCATTTCAAAATTGTCGATCTCCAATTGTACGTTTATTATTAAATAGAAAATCAAATGAATGATGATGATTGATTCTATTTTGAATGTGTGAGTGTGACTCTCATAGAGGGAATTTAAGTTTAACCACGGATTTAATAAATGGAAACCAACGAATAAATATTTTCATGCAGCCGTTCTCCTTACTTCATTTTTACCACGTCTGAAAGTTTTTCTCATTTGCAGAACAACAGAATACCTAATCCTCTCATTCGCCGAGAAAGTGAAATCTTACCAGAGGACAAAATGTCTAAGAGATCTAAGAAAGCAAAGGCTGTTGCCTCTGCAAAGACCGTTGCTATTCCCATATTACCAAAAGAAAAACCAACCAAAATCAAGCTGGTAATAGATACTTCATGCCAGGGTCTTGGAAAAATGTCTTGGGAAGATGTATATAACTTGATTGAAAGAGAAAAACCTAAGGTCACTTAAATGAAGGCAACAGTACCAGACGAAGAAGACTCAGATTCTTATTCTGAGACTCCTCTTAAAGTGCTTGCAAATTCATTCCTTCACAGAATTGCAGCTCGGGCAAACATTTCCCCTATTATGATATAATTCGGTGGGTGATTGACAATGTCACCATAAAAAATAGGACATTTGTTTCAGCTACGGAAACAATATTTGGGTCTTTCAGAGCAGAGGATATAAAGGCAATGTACCATCTGCCAGACCCGCAAAAGGTCTACAACAAGGCTTTCATAGCATATTTCGCCGCAGGCAATGAGACTCAGTCAGAACCAATTAGGGAATGGAGAAAAGCTCCAGAGAAACACAAAAATGAAGCATCAGGTATGTACTCAGTGGAGTCTCTTTTGCCTCCATATTGTTATGCTGCCGCCATGATGTGTAGGCTTTTCGAAAATGATAATTCTGCGAGATTTTCAATCCAAATGGTACCTTTGATTCATTCTGCTGTGAATTCTGAAATCATGGACTGGTCAGTTATCCTTTCAGACAAGATAGCCAATAGAATCCTAGAGTATAGAAAGGATAAAGATACAGGAAATACGACCCTGTTTTACTTATGTGCCTAAATTTTAGATGCCCTATGTTTCAATTCAGAATTTCCCATTCTAGATTGGAAATGGACCCCCCAAGATCCTGTTCCTATACATATTTACCATAAGCTCTTGTGGGAGGTCCATTTTAAAAGTCATGTATATAGAATCTATCACGGTTTTCTGATCTTTGTCTATCAAACCATTTTTAACCAATTTCCTCCCCGGCTCTCTAAAAAGGCAAAGACTGATATATCCCATATTGGTGATTGGTTTGGAGAAGAGAAATTTACCTATGTCAGAGTTTTTGGAAGCATAGTGGAGCCCCATATTTTACCCCTATATGTTCCTGACAAATTGTTAGCACAAGAAATTTCTTATCAGTTAACAGTAGAAGGTATGTCAAGGTTTCTAAAGAATAATAAGAAACTGATGTGGCCTACTGTGGAAATTATACTCTTAACGACTTCAAACATGTTGAGAAGGAAGTCATTAAAATAAGGGATCTTAAGCTCTCAACAGTACCATGCAGGAAATATGACCCGAAAGAAGTAGCATTTGATTTCACAAGTTTGGTTCAAATCGCTAGATTTGAACATGAGCCCGATGTATTTGATGATTTATTTGTTTCTGTTGATAAATTCTCCCAAGTTTATAACTTGGCTAAATCCAAGTTTCAGACAGAAGACATGAAAAAATTCATGTTGTTTAGAAGTCAGAGACTACTAAAAGCTCCTCTTGACCAATTAAGAATCCCTTTGCAAGAATCTGAAAATATAGAAACACGGCAGAAGGAAAAAGAAGATGTAGCTAACAAAGCAGGAAAAGAACCATCTACCAGCAAGGGTAATGTACAGACTGAAAAGGCAAGCACAAGTATCAAGCCTGATGTGAAAAAGGAGAATACTGGCAGTAAAACAGATTATCCTATTGAAAGAAACTACATTTCAGAAAGAAAAGGAAAACACAGGTATTAAGACCAATGTGCATACTAAAAAAGAAAACACGGGCAGTAAGGCTAATGTACAGACAGAAAAAGAAGATATTGGTAATAAGCCAAATAATCAACTTGAAAGAGAAAAGGCCACTGAGAAAGTGGTGGATTCTGCTGAAGTTATTGTTTCTTCCCATTTGCTAAGTCAATATGAGCAATTCGCTCAACAAATAGGATTACAAAACAATCCTCAAGTTGAAATTCTGAAAGATCAAGATATGGAAATCATTCCTAAGCATCCTACAGAAGAAATTGTGTTGAAAGTAGAAGAAATTCCTCCTCTAGATATCTTTTATAGTCCTAAGCATAGAGTTGTTGTCAGGAAATAGAGGAAGAGAAGAAGAACAGATCAAGAATCACTTTCAGCCTCACAAGTTGAATTTATGAGCATTGTCTAGAAATATACTGAGGTGAATCCTTCAGAGGATCTCACCAAATTGTCACAATATGCAGGCGCCTATAGTGCAACCACTATAGACAAAGCTTCTGAAGTCAACCAAATGATGAAACAAAAGGATGTATAGATAGCTATGCTGGAGGAACAAACAACATAAAATCAACAAAAGATTATGCAGTTGGAACAGCAGTTGCAAGATGAAGAGGTTAGATCTAAACAGTTGGAAGAGAAACTTGGCATTGAAAAGAAAAAGATTGATCAAGAAGCCTTGAATAAACAACAGAAGTTAAGTCAAGAGGTGGCAAAGTTACAAACCCTACTGCAAAATGAAAAAACTGCTAAGGTTGAGCAAGAAAAAATATTCCAAGCAAGATTGGAAAAATTTACGGATTATCCTAAATTGGATCAATTTAAAACTGAAGCTCTTGAAATAAATAAACTAATGTCTCAGCAATTGACTGAACTCTGTCAAAAGATGGCACAAGCTAAGCCCTTATGTGAAATAACATCATCTCTTATAGATGAAGCAGCTAGCCTCAGATATGAATTTGACGATGCAGATGAGAAAATTTATGAATTTCTTTCATGGCAAGACTCAGAGCAAGGAAAAAATGAAAACCTTCCCAGGATTGAGGAAAGGCACAAAGAAATTATGTTTGCTGAATGGGAAAAATAGTTGATCGAAGTAGAAAGAGCAACATCAAGAGCCAAAACTATGATGAATAATATAACACAGTTGGTTAATGATAGCTTATATGCCACCAATTTAATTTCAGATTGTATTCCAGGTAAATTACCAAAGGTAAAAGAGACTGATAGCAGGTGAAAACAAGAATTAGTCAACAAGAATCAACAAATCAGCAAACTTCAAGTAATTTCATGGGATATCATGTGGACATATCTAATCAAGCCACACAGTCAGCAAATGGCAATTAAATTCCTTTCTAATGCCATTAATTGCATCATTCCAGAGTTTTCTGATGCCACGTATAATGGTCAGTTACATTCGAGGCTAAGTCATCCAATAGAGGTCAAATATATGCTCAAAATTTGCCACCTTGGCACATTGAATGCAGGAGAAAATAAATGAATCTATTTCATTTTAATATTGCAAGTATATTTCAATATTTCCGATGATAGATTGTAACAATAGTTTTAGTTATTTTGTTTTATTAATTTCTTATTTAAACCCCTTCCGTGCATTGGAGAAGGGGTCCTGAGTTGTAATATTTTGGCTTGGATGTTACATTTTTGTACTCCATCGACTACTTTATTTTTATAAAGGATCACATCCTATGGTTTATGGAAAATTATCTCTAAGAATTGCATTTTTGTACCTTCGAGTTTGTTTTACATTGAAGCATTGGATCTGAATATTGAATTGCATCAGGAAAAGTATCAAGATGAATCTGGTATTTCTATCAATTTACTGTTATTTTTCTTATGTTATGAAATATTCTCTTTGAATTTTCTATCATTTATATATACTTTCTTTACAAATATTTCTTTATACATATCATTTCTAAGTGTATAGAAATATTTATCTCTCATATTATGTGCAAATGATATATAAAATGATGAATGCCATGTGTTATTGTAACTCTATTTAATTTCTTAAACAGAGTTATCATTATTTGATACTGCATATTTCAATTAAATTATAATACATTTTCATGGTTACTGGTTTGATTGAAACAATCTTAAAGTTGTATTCATATTTGACACCTGGGTTAGTTTTATAATTATTTATAAGTTATAGATAAAATTAGATAGATTATTTCAGTCATTTTATCCACTCATACAATCATTCCATCACCAACCCATTAGTTATTAGGAAATTGGTCCTATAAATCCAGTCGGAGCCACCACACCAAACGGAAAAGGAGTTGTCCTAAGGTCCCGATCGGGTGGTTTTCCCCCAATGTTTGAAGCAACGATTTTTGAGGCTTCAACAGGCCCCCAAGTGGCTCTCTACTTGCTAGTTTTTGCAGATTTTTGTAGAATTATAGATTTGAAAGTTATAACAGCAAGATAATTCACCACTTTTATCCCTAAAACAAAGGTATTCATCAAGGAAATCATATATAATATTGGTAAGGGTCTTCACACTGAAATTTGGTGCATTTCTCATAGTTAAATATTCATCTTTTTGGGTATTTTATAGGTCGATATGAATTTTATACTATAGAATATCTCATATAAGATTAAGAATATTATTTACCTATAAATATTTACCTTCATCATTTAATTTTTTATATGCACTAGTATTTACTAGGGTCTTAGTGAATTTTTGTGGTGTAGGGATACCCCTTGTGGCATTCTAGGAGTTATCCAAAAGTGAGAGGATAGTGTGCTAGGGTATTGTTTAGAATCATGGTTAGACGTTGCAAAGCTTTCTGTGTTTTAATAAGGATCAAGGCCAACATGTTTCTTACAAGAATTGAATATGGGCCCAGAGGTTAAAAACATTTATCGTGGCCACTTAAGCTAGGCTTAATGGACATAGTAACCTTGGTCTTATAGAGTGCCAAGAGGGATCAAATCCATAAGGTTCAAATATTTTCTAGATAC
Source organism: Pinus albicaulis (assembly GCA_034641835.2). Taxonomy (NCBI): domain Eukaryota; kingdom Viridiplantae; phylum Streptophyta; class Pinopsida; order Pinales; family Pinaceae; genus Pinus; species Pinus albicaulis. The sequence goes on along the minus strand of CM076581.1, from coordinate 836,896,246 downwards.
AGAAATCTTAAAGAAATGCCTACACCTCAAGGGATTTGATCTATCCCGGACTTTATATATCTAATGTTTAATATGGATCCAAGTTAATTCCAATAATGGGAAGCCACATCAAAACAATGTTTTCAATAAAAATGTTATATAAAACAAAAAATATTCCCATTCAAATCATAACACAAAAAAAATTGTCATCCATGATTTGAAAGTAGTTCAAGTAAAATTAAGAAAGCAATAATATATTTGCATGATCATGAATGAGTAATAATTAAGTAATATTGTTCAATGACGATGTTGGACACCTAATCTGCTAGAGTTGGTGTGGAGGAATTACAATAGTCATAAAAGTCCAAAAGACCTGTTGGAAAATAAAAAACAAGATTCAGTGACATATATTAATATGTACATTCTATTAATGAAATGAATCACATAGATCATCCAAAATAGTGTGTTATTTGGTATGTGTTCAACATGGCATCCAAGAATGTGTCTTCCTACCGTGATTGAGTGTGTGAGAGTTGAAGCTTTTGTGGAATTTCTCAACCTGAGAAGTCCACGCTTAAGTAGTTCTAAGAGTGTGCCCATTCTCTGCACTTGAGTGTCCATTTCTATGCTCGGATGGCTTTGAAATTCATACTAATATATTATAGAAACTATTGTGGCTTTCTATCTTCTGCGTCAATTTTAAATTCATGATTATTCTTCATTCTTGGGCTATAACACTTGATTTCCGTGTCATGACATGCACATTCTCACTGTTACACTCCAACATTCTATTTTTTTGAATTTTTTTTTACTGGATTTTGGTAAAGAATATGTCATCTCGGTGAATTTTTGGCATTGGTAGATAATGCATTTTTTTGCGTAGTATAAAGAACCCATAGGTTAGCTCGGAATATAATGGAAATTACGAAAATATTATGACAAAACATGGAAGAAATTTTTGAAAATATGGGTTACAATTGTCAAACTCCAGGATTTTGGGTGCCTCAAGGGTTCTTAATGGTGTTGAATCCATTTCCACCATCAAAACACTGATTCAAACACTCCAAAATTTTGATTTTTTTATTGTTTTTTTACTAGATTCCGATCAAAAAATTGTCGTTGGGGAAAATTTGTGGTGTCGGTAGATATTTAATTTTATATGTTTTCTGGGCTCTCACCAAGTTTGTTTTAGAAATGTTGGTGAAGACGCATTTTTAATATCTTGTTCAAAATAAAAGAATGCTCTCCATTATACGAAGTGATAAAGAATAAGAGGTATCAAAGCATTTGTCTAAGGGTCTGTTATCTCTCTTATCTCTACATGAAAATCCTCATCCAAAGTCCAAAGTGGAACATATATCTAAGGTATTCCATTTTGAGGCTTGAAAAGCCAAACATTGAGAAGCGGCAATAGAGCATGCATCGAGTGAGGCTCGGGTAAACTTAATAAAATGTTGATCCAAAAAATCAATCCACTCGGATACTCACCCGTGTCTCTACCATTCTATTTTTTTTTTTATATATCAAGAAATCATGCCTAGTGAATATCTCAAGTGCACATAATACTGCTTAGTATTGTGCTTCACGATACCTGTGGGGACTAAAATCCCAACCTAACCATGGTACCACATGCATGGGACTAAAATCCCTTGTGGTTGTTGGGTGTTACATTCCATGCCAAAAAAATACATATAGGAGAAGAAATTCCATTCACATTCAAGGCTATCCACTATACTATTCTGAGTGCTCCTTACAACTATCAACACTATTCTTCTTTGCTTTATCCTTGAGTTTCCTCAACCCTTAGAAACAACACTAATTTTTTGTATTCGTTTTTACAAGGAGACCATTGGAATTCTCTACTGTCTCCTCATAACACTTAGTTGTTTTTTAACTATGTATTGAAGACTTTGCTACATGGTGTCACTACTGCTGGTGCTAAAGAGAAGAAGATTCTTGAAGTAGTTGTTTACTATATATTTTTTTAGTTTTCAATCTGGTGAGAAGATGAGGGTACAATTTCCAAATGTGAGCATCAAGATGGCCAATGATTTACAAATATGAAAATGAAGTTTCTAAGGAAACCACCATTGATTTATGTTGCTTTCACTTTCCGATATTATTGAATCAAATATCATGAGCATTGCATAGAGAATTTTCTCTGTCAAGGCCACTTCTCCACAACGAATTTCTATCAATCTTGCATTATGTACTTGTCCTCGCAACTGTTCCATTTGGAAATTCAAGATACATTGATCTAGTTTTATTTGAGTGAATTTCTCTAATATCACTTCACCCAAAAAATGGTTTGACATCTTCTAGTTGTTATTTCCATCCATAATTAATAACATTAGATTTCATTAATTATGTTTAGATAAGGATGACTACAGATGAAGCATTGAAGAAATCAATAATATATTATTATGTCTTTATTCTAGTAAAATATGCAAATGATGTGAAGGAAATCTATATTCAAATTTTATATGTGAATTAATGGACATTTATGTGACATTTTCATTTCCACAGATTGATATAGCAAAACAATGAAACAAAAATTTAATAAATTTCTTGGATGAAACAAAAACCCTAATTTGTGGACAATACTAGACTTTGGTGATGATAATTGTTATACGAGATTTACGATTATGAACAAAAGTATCTCCCCTAGACCTAGTGGACTTGTCTAGAACAAAAAAAATAAAATAACATAGAGTTTCCTTTAGATAAATTGAAATATGGAAAAGGGTTCTACTTGAAATCCGTCGCAAGCTTTAATTTCCTCCTAAAACAAGCCAAGGATCTAAAACATCTATGTAGCATAATTAAATCACTCTACTCAATGAATCAACAAGGCATTGAAATATATGAATGTAAACATAACACATTAGGAAAACAATATACTCTTTGTATTAATATAAATAGAAGAGAGTTTATAACCAAAGATAGTGATGATCTTGTAGAGATATCCCCAAGTTGACTTATCCTTCCTTGTCACAAAGCACACTTCAATGTCACCCTAATGCATGAAGATGATGTCTCCTTTAAGGTCAAGGCAGTAGCATGAGGGCATAATAAATCTTGAAAATCCAATCCTGGTCTTGTAGATGGCAATAAATACATAGGAGAGTGTGGTAGTTTAGGAATCCTTATCCATTTATCAATCTATTATTGAGATCCACTTAAGATGGGAGGATGAGCTCAAGGGATAGGAGGTGAAGTCTCCAAGGTAGGATCATAAAGGATTCAATCTTCTTATCTAATGTAAATGGTTAAAACAACACCTAGAAGGTTCTAGAAGAGGACACTTCTGGATGATTTTTATTTTTCTTGAATTTCTAGAACCAATGCACCCATAACAAGGGATAAAATACTTCTGATTAGCGCTGGTGCATAACAGAGCAACCTGATGTTGAACACAGGTCCCTAAAGGACTAGGGTACAATAATGGGGCTTAAAAACACTTTTTTGGAGCAATTAAACCCATAAAATCAGTTATCGATCTGGTTTATAGGCTTATTGACCATATGCGACAAGATGGTCTATAACATATTGCCCCCTAAAGCAAAAATTTAGAAATAATATCTAATGACAGAAGTGATTTACCTTGTGACAAGTTCAGATCAAGAACAACTAGTAGAGATCATCATCTGTTACAATACATTTTCATCATGATATATTTTCCGAGGGAGGCATACCCATGCTCAACATATAAGATAAAATTACATATATAATGATTAAGAAGTTAGTCCACTGATGACAAAGAGTGGAATCATGAATGGATGAATACATTTATGATCATACCTTCATGCTTTGTGATATTGCATTAATCCTGAAAGCACAACCCAGATGGATGGAACTAAATCCAGGGTTTTCTATCATGTCCAATCGATCATCCAATATATGATTCTAACTATGAGAAAAAAGGATTTGGAGTCGAACATGGTATACACCATTTGATTACCAACCAATGATGTAATTCATTAACATACGTGAGAGAAACCACCGATGATGTTAATGGCTACCAAGGTACAATAGTACAGTCCATATGGCATGAATAGATGAGTTGAAGTTGAACACCACACAAAATATTTCGGCTGAAGGCCATTGATGAAAACCTGTTGTTGAGAGAGAGGAAAACTTGCCATTAACGTATGCAAGTCACAAGGTACCGAAAGGAGAGTTTCTAAGTAAAATTCCTAGATAATTATCAGATGTTGACAAGAAGAAACCCCTCGTAGGAGGGCCTTGATGTATCCCCCATCAACAACATGAAACAAGTATCATGATTTGAGATAAAATTATGTCGATGCGGAATTGCTTCAAGAAAAAAAGACATGGATGTAGGATTAAGAGTATCGTAACATATATCAACTGAATGCCTTCTCTTAAACATATCGGTGACACTAAATGGAGTTGGCAGCATTGAAAAAAAATCGAAAGCGGAGGCTTTAATATGGTGCGATGAACAAAAAATACAAGCATATTTCCCAATCCAACAACCATAGAGATGAAGTGGAAGAGTTTTGTGTTCATGAGCGACCTACTGGCATTAATAGGTAGAGTATCCAGTTTTCCCAAATTTTCCAACCATTTCTAGTGAGTACCTCTTTATTTTTTAATAAGATTGAGGAGGATAACATATGCTTGATCTGCAAGTTTATCCTTCAGATGAATCCCTCTGAGTATCTTTAATGAACCTGAGAAGGATTGGTCGTGTCTAATCATGTTTGACGAGTCCATCACCGTTTTTTGTTTTTACAAGTCCAAGAAAGGTGTAAATCAACTCCATTTTCATGTTTAGAGAGTTTGAAAAAGAGGAGAAAAATAAAACTATAAAGGTTCATTTTCGTAAAGTTGTCTCTTGAGTCTGAAAAGGAAGAAAATGATACTCAGGAGAACCTCTTAGCCATGTTCGACTAAGGTATTCCTTTTTTGTAGTTAGTCTATCTCAGTCCAGAAAAGGGTTAAACTTATACTTAGTAGATTTATTTTCATTTACTTTAATGAGTTCGAAAAGAGAAGTGCTTGGAAATATTTTCATGTTTAGGGAGTTTGAAAAGAGTTAAAAGAGGACTCCATGGGGTTCCTTTTTTGTAAGGTTACAGAGCTCGAAAAAGTGATAAAAGTATGCTCTCTGATCAAAATGATATTTTTCAATCTAGCCATCATTAAATTCATCAAATAGCTATTATCCTACTTAGAACATCATCAAAATCTTAAGAATATCAGATTCGAGATGAAACTAGGTCATGTTTAAGTCAAAACATTAAAATATTAATAAAATAATCATACAAATGACCATAAAATAGGTAAAAAGTAATTCATTTTTACCATTTTACATTTTACCTCTTGGTGAGTGAGTTCTGAGTGCCTTTTTCCCTCGATCTTATACAGGTTATTGCGACCAATTTGGTGGATCATTTCGAGTGTCGTCACTTCTAGGTAGGAGATATTTTCTTCCTATTTCTTTGTACGCTTCTGTTTCTTCATTTCATGTAAGTTTCTTCAATTTTTTGGTGTCCCTGGGCTTGAATTCCCCCTACCTCCAACACACCCTTGTAAAGTCGAAAGGAATGTTTGATAGGGAAATTTTACACTCCCCAAGGTAGTGAAGCACACTGTCTGCCCTTGGTAGGGTGCGTTGGGCGCATTTCAAAAAGTAATTTTTCCTTTTTACTCAAAATTATCCTAAATTTTTGCATGAATTTCATTCTAATGTTCCTTCTTGTCATTTCAGGTTTTCATCAGAACACAATGGAAATGATATGGTGAGAAAAAGAGAAAGAAGTACAATATATGAATGTAGCTGATGATCGGACCACTGTCTAAGCATTAAGGAATTGTGGGATCTTGAAAATTTTCTAGCTTCCTTGTATGAGGCAACAGATGGAGTTACTAGATTATTTTTTTCATTCATGGGGTGTTTAGGCACAGGCCTTCAGGTTTGGAGCACACATGCTTACCATACAAGTGGAAAAAATATATTTCTTGAATGGTCTATCTAGGAGAGGTGTCCCCATCTCGTTATCTGGTTTGAGGAATGGTGGAGAAACAATCAAAGATATATCAATGCACACTGTATATCTCAATCTCAAACGACCAAGGATGGGAATATAGATATAAAGGATGTGGTATATTTACCTTTGAGGATGATCGTATTCATTATTTCAATATTTGAAGGAAATGCTACCTTGCATTTAGCCAAAAGGTCTCATATGAAGTATGCTCTAGAGTGTATAGAGTCAATAGTATTTAACTGGAGAGAGGGAGTACAAGAAAATATGAAAGAAAATATTACCAAGGAAAAGGATGGATGATTGAAGAACTTTGGGTATGGTTCGATTTTGATTTCATTTGCACTAGAATATGAGTTGGATCTCATGTCGAGACATGCAGGTCCATCATTTATGAGCTTCACAATAGTCTTCTTCTGATGGTTGCCATTATGATTGAGGACTATACATATGCAAGGATGGAATTCCATGGATACCTAGAGTTCTGCTTCCTAATGGAGATAAATGGGGTACTACAGGTAAAAAAAAACATTTTGATCACTTTTTAGGTTTTTAAATTTTACATTTTATTTTGTATTTTCTATGTATCTGAGACTAAAATATTGATTTTTACATGCAGATATTGGTCCCGTTCAACCTAAGGTTTCCTCTCATCTTCAACATGCAAGAGATCCACGACAGGCACCAGTAGGAGTACAAGTTGTTGTAGGCGGGCGAGAGGTACTGCAGGATCTCAATGTGGTCAAGACTCTTGCAGAGGTTGAGCATCACATGGAGGGGTTGACCTAGGGCATAGTCGAGACTAGTGTCAACTGGATCTTGATGAGATTGCAACGTCATACTATTAATGTTCCTAGTGATGGGTCCCATTGATAGGTATAATTTGAAGTCTAGTATGCTATCCTACAACCCTTAAAACTATCCTCTTCTCACATTAATTCAAATTTTTAGTCATAATATGCTTAGTAAGAATACTAAAAGGTGTTTTTCATATTGTGTGGCCTAATGTGATTAAATTGCAGGAAAAAGAAGCATTTTTGAGGAATTTACTATGCAGGGGCTTGATGGAGACAACCAAGAGAGAATATAGGGGCTTGTCCACCTCCTTAACTATACAACTCAGCTTGAGATCACATAATCCTCATTCACAAGATCGAATTCACTAGAAGGTGAGTGACTCCAACTACATGTGAAGCTCAAGGAGGACGAGATCCAAAATTCTCAAGATCTTGGAGGGAATCACTCCTCTTTTCAAGGGAGCTACCATCAACTAACTTTATGTATAAATAAACCAACTGAAAGGCTCATTAGGATTCAAGTTTTTTATTCGGCTAAGAGTAGCAACTGACCCTAGTGCTTGACATTGTTATTCTTAACATTCATATGATGTATGAGACTACTATTTTCTGTTAATGAGAAGTTTTTCATTGATCTGATCTGAGTTAGTTTTAGAGGGATGGAAACCTTGGTTTTGGGCCCAAACCAGAGGCTTTAGTCCCTCTTATGTATTTCTTTATTATTATTATTTCTAAGAATTTCATGTCTTTCTTTTGTTTCGGTATATGTTAAGCTATAAAAGCCTGTGATTGCATGATTTCCTATCACCTCTCTTGTGGGAAGAGTGATTGGAAAGATTTACAATCTCAGTCCAAAAATATTTGTTTATGGTTCCCTGGAAATGGATAGATGTTAGTTGTGATCATTTTTCATGATTATTCTCAAAAAATTAGGATTTAGTTTAGTGATCATAGTAGTGTTGTAGATAGAATATATTCTAATCAAATTCAACTCATCTTTTCCATGAATTTATTTAACTATGTCATAAATCTAAGTAGTAGAAAGTGAAACCCTCACTGTAAAAGTTGCAAAGGATTTCCCCAACAAAGGGAGGACAAAATGACCTCTCTTTTGGCGCTCAAGTGGGAGGTTGTTACCCTCCAACCATTCTCCAATTCCGTGGACCATCGACCCAACCCCAACACTCTAGAACCATTGATTTGGAACCTTCATTGATATTCATGTAATTTTTTGACAACCTTGCTTCAAGGAAGGTTCGAGAAAACTTCCTAGTGTCAACATAGGGTAAGAGGTTAAGGCCACAGAAAATGCCAATGTTATTAAATGAAATATTTATAATTACTTTGGTTCAAGTACTTCTCTACCTTGCAAACATGATCTATATGTATATTTAAAATGTATAATCAACCACAACTGAAATTACACTAGCATTCCATGTATCCTGATAAAGACTTAGTGAATGCATTTTCATTTTATGTAATTAACAAATGTTAAGTGAGTCAGCAAGTGACATAGTATACACACACACACACACACACTTGTGGACATGTGTTTATTGGGATATGTTACAAATAATCCCATTCTAATCGTGTTCGCATAGTAAGTGAGTTTGTTGTTAATATTACAATAATGTATGATAAAAATATCACTTTCACCTTTGGAATTATAAATAAAATATTTCTATGTCTGTGTTAAATAACACAATTTTATATAACTTTGCACTAAAATGTAATAAAAAGTGAAATAATTTAGTTACTTCTTAACAAGAGTGAAATGCTTAATTCACTCAAATTTTAATATAATAATATTAATATTATTAATAATAAATTATTCAAAAATACATTTTAAACAATAAAAAATTACACATGAGACAACACAGCCTCTATAGATCGATCTAAATCATTGATTTATTAGGCACTAAAAGGTATTGAATCTCTTTACATGTAAGTTCACACTCTAAAAAGTAATTTTCATTTTTTGAAGAGCTCCTTGGATTATCCACAGTATTAAGGAACATTTGTTGACCTTTCGAATCCCAATGGGGATCCATCTTCAGGACAATTGAATGAATAATTGGAAGAAGGGATTTTAGGCCATTAATAGTGAAGAAGGAAATGACAAGAGTCGACCAGAGTTATTAATTTTTATTTTATATAAATTTTATTTTATTATTTAATTTAATTATAAAAAAAAACAAAAAATAGGTAATTTGTCGAAACATAGACAACTATTCCTTAATACTGTGGATAATCCGGGAAGCTCTTCAAAAAATGGTAACCACAAGAACTTAAAAACATATATTTTCATATAATGAGATTTGATCCTTCTAGGATCTTGGTAGATAGTTGATTAAGATGAATATTTACTAGCTATTATTTAATTTTGGCAATTTGAGATATATCATGAGATAGATAAATGAAATAGATAAATGTTTTGATAACTATTATGACTCATACTTAATGAAATTTACCTAACATTTAATCTAAATAATAGACTAATTTATAATAAATTTAAGAAAAAAATAATCTTTAAGTATTTTGATAAGTATTATGAGATAAGTATTATGACTCATGATTATTGGAATTTACCAAACATTTAATCTAAATAATGCACTCATTTATAATAAATTTAAGAAAAAATCATCCTTACCTAATTGATAGATTACAATTTTTTATCATTATTTCCTTAATATGTTTTATATTTTCGTAGTTTTATTTTTAAATTAATTGCATATTCTAACTCGTAAAAAAAGAAGAAGACCAATTTAAAGTTATCAAGGAACTAGAATACCTACGTTAAAAGGCCTTACTAATACCTAAATGAATGTCATGGGTACATTCAACCATTTTTTACAGAGGAAAGTAATGGAATTGAGTAAGAATGTTCTCTATTTCTTTTAGTTCTTGTCATATATATTAATAAATTAGAAATTTTTTAGATGAAGTATTTTGGTGTGAATCTAGATGGTATGGTTATTATCCTTATTCTTTATGCCAATAAGATTACACTTTTTTTTGAAAAGTTTCTATGATCTTGATATGAAACTAAAAATTATCTATAATTTATTCTCTAGTATAGATGTTACTATTAACATTGAAAAAACAAAGATTATGATAGATGATTAAAAAAAAAATACAATAATTTCATGTATGAAAAAAATAACATGGAAGAAGTGGCATCATACAAATCTCTTGGAATTATTCTTGATCACAATCTTAATTAGAACAATAGAATTTAGAGAGGTTAAATCAAGGGAAAGTTTATTACGGTCTTGGAAAAAGTTGCAACTCAATTGATCGAGGTGGATATGGCCACTCATTGCATTGAATGGTTATTTATCTTCTTCGCATTTTTTCTATGGTTTTTCAAACCCAATCTTTTGGGTAATTTTTAGGCCCTAAATGATGTTATTTGGTGATTAAGGGGGCTAGGCATTCTCATGATATAATTTAATTCTAGCCAAGCGTTGTAATCCTCATTAGTTATTGATCCAGGTGGATATTGGTGGTCACCCGCCTATTCCACTTGGGGCCCCACCATTGTCACTTTCAGTTTTTCAGTTTCGACACAACTTACTATTTTTAGCAGTTTTTCGGGTCCTGAACTTCCGGAGCCGTTTTGAGGCCCTAAATGACATTTTTTGGGAAAACCAGGAGCAACATGGGTCCATGGACAGATGTTGCTCACTCAAAATTTGTAGTTCTTGGATATATATTTCTAACGAGGTGTGATTCGTGTCAAATGGAGATCGTATGCCAAAGTTACGTCCCCGGGAAGTTGAAACACCAATTTACCCAAACGGGGCCCATAGTTTTGGTGCTTCATCTCCTAGGGTTAGGGTTTTGGATGTTTAGGGTTATCCATTGTTTCTAAATAATAAATAGGCCCTCGAGCCTCATTGTAACTCAGTTCAGAGGCCTGTAGCCACCACATCTCTTCTCAGAGATAGCTACCAGCGCCCTAGATAGTTTATTTCCATTCTGTCTATAAGCAAATTTTAGTTCTTTGATATTAATGAAATGAAGTGATTTTTCCACTACATCTTTGTATTTATGGTTATATGTTTATTCGGTTGCATTCCTGCATAAATCCGAATCAGTGGTATTAGAGCGATTTGATTTTTCTCGATCCTTCTTTGCATGTCCCCAACGAGGTTGGGGTATAAGGAGTTAGGGCTCTGTTAGTGTCAGTATTTGCATACTTCCACCAGGGATCAAAAAACATTTTCATGTGCATCTTAGGTGTCCCATTATGAAGGAATTTTCAATCACTCCATTAGGTCATGATATAAAATTATTCCACTAGTGGTTGTCCTTGTCAGGTCTGTGTTTGAAAGGTGTTTTCCATAGTATTTTCAGTGTAAAATCATGTTCTAAGTATGTTCATCAGAAGGAGCCTGGGAAGAGCTTTCTAATGATATATTCTACTCTCAAAAATGACTTATGGATTGGAAAATATGCCTAAGTGAACAAAAGTCCCAAAAAGTCTGACCCTACCCCCCTTTTTCTCATTTAGTCTCTTAAAATTTATAATATAATTTTAAAAAGTTCTTCAATCGCATACCCTTTCTTGCGATCCGATTGTACCCCTTTCTTCCGATCCAATCGCACCATTCAAATCGCAAAAGTCCCTTTGACCCTTCCCCGATCACAAATCTCCGATGCGATTGACCCTGCCCGATCACATCTGGACCGTTGATCTACTTAGTGATCCGACGACCCACATCTGATCGCAATCGCTTGATCGCATCGCAACTTCGCAGCGCTCCCAAATTTGTTCCCACTCCTATGATAAGTTTCGATGCGATTGACTCCCTCTGATCGCATCTCCACCATCGATCCGCCCTTCCGGTTGGACGACTCGCAAGACATCGCATCATCGCAATCGGCATTTTTCCCATGAGACTTCACTCTCGCTCATTCGCCGATCCCCGATTGCGATTGGCCCTGGTCCCACCAAAACCCTTCTGCCTTTTCAATGAAAAAAGGGTTTTTTCCTTTGTAAAGCACGAAAATCATTTTTATTTTTTTGGTAAATGCTTTTCCTTCCATTGCATAGTTTTCATCACAAAATTATTTCCTGACCCATTGATGCGATGAATCACATGTTTCCCATCACATCGCGCGTTTTCCCTGATATATGTCACACCCCTTCCCTTCTGACTTGCGATTGAGATTTCCTTATAGAACCCATCATATCGAAAAATTCCCAATCACATTTCCTCGCCTATGTGATACTCCCCCTCCCCTCTTCCGATTGTGATTTGCGATCGCATATTGGGCCCACCATCCTTCCCTTTGCTCCTTTTCACCCAAAAAAGGGATTTTTCTTCATTAAATGGAAAAATTTCAGTTTTTCCAAAGGGCATTTCTCGGTATAAAATGGTTTTCCAACAAAAGAAAAGAAATAGTCAAGGCCAAGAACTAAATATAAACACAAAGATCATTACAACACGATAGTAACGATAAAAGGGAGAAATGGTCCGAATTTTTCTTTCTTCTCCTCTGTTTGAGCAACTGCAAATTCTCCAGATGGTCAAAAAATATTGCTTCTCCTTATTTTCAGGAGCATATTTTTGGTCTTTTTCCTATCTTCAGAATTCGGTTCTGAGATGGTGAAACAAATCCTTTTTCTATGGATCTAATCCCCTCAAATTCTGTATATTTAATGTAATTTTTCATCATTGTAAAAAGGGTCACTGTGGAATAAGTTGGAATCGCTGAGGACGCTCTGCGCTCCATTTGTAATAGTTTGGCAGGGAATTAATAAAGATACGCAACTCTGATTTGTGGGATCCATGTGGTATGGATTTTAGCATTGTTCTTTCCTTTGTTTTCATCTATTAATTGTTATGTTTGCCATTCATTTCATTCATATCTCTAGTTGATTGTTTTCAAGATAGATAGGTAGAATCCATTGTATAATGCTTTGCCTTGGGAAATCATTCAATACTCGATGTTTTCTTCTGTTTGAAAAGGATCCATTTCCTATGCCCTTTTCAGCTCCTCACCAGTCTTAAACATTCCATCATTATTTAAACCGAGTTGTTAAAATCCCTGCCTACCTTGCCCCATGAAATACCATGTATCTCTGATTTAATTCCCCAGTTTCAAATTGCCCAACCCATTTGTTCCATACAACCCTGAAATTTATAAAAAACATTTCTAATTATTATACCTAGCCTAAAATCAGTTTTCAGTTACGCTTCATTGAATTTTTTTCACAGAGAGAGCCCTCTCCTGACCTTGTAGGGTTAGCTACAAGGATGAGCATGGTTTGAGGTTACCCTAATTTGCCTTCTTTCAGCCTAAGGTTCAAATTAGGTGCTAACATTTCTGGTGACCATACTGGGGAATATTTAAAATGAAAGGACATATCTTCCCCAGTAAAGAATGAAAAAGTATCATATCTAAATGTTGATGGTGAACAATAGTTGGATACATATGAAGGATGAATCATTCACCTGGCGACTCCATTCACTGAAAGGTCTAGAAATCAACACTTCATGGTGACTCCACTACAGGAAGATCAGTAGCTTTAAGGTTTTTTTTAAAGATGGCAAGTGTTACAAGAAGATATGCTCCCATGAGCCGAGATCACATTACAGGTTTCCCAAATAAAATGCCTAAGGCAGTTTGGCAAAGGAATTTACCTATGTTCAAAAATTTGAAAGGTAATAATGATGCTCTTCATCTGGTGAGATTTCACATGCATGTGCATAGATTAAAAATTGATTTCCGTGAAGCTTGCTTGATGAAGATGTTCATGGCTACTCTGGAAGATGAAGCTCAATCTTGGTATGAAAGTCTGTCGCCTTCTTGTATTTATTGTTTAAAGGATTTTCATACCATGTTCTTTGAAAGGTACAAAGAATCTTGTCCATCTTTAATATTAGTACAGAATTGTTGTAAACATGTTAATAGTTTCATTGAAAATCTTGAGAATTTTTATGGAGATGATGAATTCATGGATGAAGAAATCATGGAAGCACTGTATGAAAATCCATTTCAGCAACATACAAAAATCTTAGAGGATAATTATCAAGATCAGCAGACTGAAGATCCTTGTACAGCTGAAAATGATGGAAGACAAGGTTTTATCTCAGGTCTGATTAACACAAAAGATGATATGTAGGAAAAAGAGCTTCCAACCTCAGATTGTGATGAAACCAAATTTTCTAATCCAGATCTAGAGTTAGAATGTGATGAGGAAGAATATATTGTTCCAGATCCCATAAAGAGGAGCTCTATTGTTGAGGTCACCTTAAATGAAGAAAACAAAGTTATAGACCTAAGTGTTCTCATCCCATCAGAAAAAAGTCTTCACGAGGAGGCAAACCATGCACTTTATGAAAAACAAGATGAGATATTTATTCAAGTAAGTAAAGAAGTTTCTTTGGATGAATCTTTGGTAGATGATAGAAATGTCAGTTTTGGATTTCAAAAAACATCTGAGGTGTCTTCTCTTATGAATAATGAATGTGATAAGAAACATGAAAATCTGGTTGTCATATCATATGAAGAGGATCAACGATATATTCAAACTACAGAAGACCAGAGCATTCAGAATTCTCATTCTGATTCTTCTTCCTATGTCTCATGTTTTGAAATTTTTTTCAAGAGGAAATTTGCTCACCTACTTGTTCAAAACTTTTTGAAGACCAGGAACACACTCTTACTGAGGTACATTATGAATAAAGATCAGAACAAAGAGAAAAAGACACCTTGTTTCTTCTATGTCAGCAGGAGGTAAATCTTCATGTTTTTTAGGATCCAGTGGCAAATCTATTGCGGTCAGCAGTGAAGGTGATTATTGCAGTATTTAGTGATGAAGGAGATCATGGTCGACTACATTTTTGGATGCACAGTTGCAAGTATCTATTGTTTTCCAGAGGATCTGATCAAGAGAATCAATCAAGGAGGAATTTGCTTAATTGGTTACACTGGAATTTTGATATCGCCTGATGGTACATTTGCATTTAAGAAACACAGGTGGTTTTCATCGGGATTTTAATCCCTCAAGTCTTAGTGATGTACTTCCATCAAGCTTCAAATTTTAAGTTTTGTCTTAGTTAGATTTGAGTCACTTTGAGTTAGTTTGTCAAGTCAAGTTTCTTTCAGTTTTTAGTTTGGTTTTTAGCTATTGACTCCATGCCTAATGGATAAGGCTACTAGGTCTACGGTGTTCTTGGCACCTCCAAGGAGATACCATATCCATTGGAGCCAATGTTAGTGTCAGTATTTGCATACTTCCACCAGGGATCAAAACACATTTGCATGTGCATCTTAGGCGTCCCATTCTAAAGGAATTTTCAATCATTCCATTAGGTCATGATACAAAATTATTCGACTGGTGGTTGTCTTTGTTAGGTATGTGTTTCAAAGGTGTTTTCCACAGTATTTTCAATGTAAAATCATGTTCTAAGTATGTTCATCAGAAGGAGCCCAGGAAGAGCTTTCCAATGATATATTATACTCTCAAAACTGACTTCTGGATTGGAAAATATGCCTAAGTGAACAAAAGTCCCCAAAAGACTGACCCTACCCCCCTTTTTCTCATTTAGTCCCTTAAACTTTATAATATAATTTTAAAAAGTTCTTCAATCGCATCCCCTTTCTTGCGATCTGATCACACCCCTTTCTTCCGATCCAATAGCACCATTCAAATCGCAAAAGTCCCTTTGACCCTTCCCCGATCACAAATCTCTGATGCGATTGACCTCGCCCAATCACATCTGGACCGTTGATCTGCTCAGCGATTCGACAGCCCACATCCAATCACAATCGCTTGATCGCATCACAACTTCAAAGCACTCCCAACTTTGTTCCCACTCCTATGATAACTTCCGATGCAATTGACTCCCTCCGATTGCATCTCCACCGTCGATCCACCCTTCCGATCGGATGGCTCGCAAGCCATCGCATCATCACAATCGACATTTTTCCCATGACACTTCACTCCCGCTCATCTGTCGATCCCCGATTGCAATTGGCCCGGGTCCCACCAAAACCCTTCCGCCTTTTCAATGAAAAAAGGGTTTTTTCCTTTGTAAAGCGCGAAACTCATTTTTATTTGTTTTGTAAAGGCTTTTCCTTCCATTGCATAGTTTTCATCGCAAAATTATTTTCCGACCCGTCGATGCAATGAATCACATGTTTCCCATCGCATCGTGCATTTTCCTCGCTATATGTCACACCCCTTCCCTTCCGACTTGCGATTGCGATTTCCTTATAGAACCCATCGCATCGCAAAATTCCCAATCGCATTTCCTCTGCTATGTGATACTCCCCCTCCCCTCTTCCGATTACGATTTGCGATCGAATCTTGGGCCCACCATCCTTTCCTTTACTCCTTTTCACCCAAAAAAGGGATTTTTCTTCATTAAATGGAAAAATTTCAGTTTTTCCAAAGGGCATTTCTCGGCATAAAAGGGATTTTCAACAAAAGAAAAGAAATAGTCAAGGCCGAGAGCTAAATATAAACACCAAGATCATTACAGCATGAAAGTAACGATAAAAAGGAGAAATGGTCCCAATTTGTCTTTCTTCTCCTCTGTTTGAGCAACTCCAAATTCTCCATATGGTCAAAAAATATTGTTTCTCCTTTTTTTCAGGAGTAGATTGTTGGTATTTTTCCTATATTCAGAACTCGGTTATGAGCTGGTGAAACAAATCCTTTTCCTGTGGATCTACTCCCCTCAAATTCTGTATATTTAATGTAATTCTTCATCATTGTAAAAGGGGTCACAGTGGAATAAGTTGGAATCGCTGAGGATGCTCTGCGCTCCATTTGTAACAGTTTGGAAGGGAATTAATAAAGATATGCAGCTCTGATTTGTGGGATCCATGTGGTATGGATTTTAGCATTGTTCTTTCCTTTGTGTTCATTTGTTAATTTTTATGTTTTCCATTCATTTCATTCATATCTCTGGTTGAATGTTTTCAAGATAGATAGGTAGAATCCATTGTATAATTCTCTGCCTTGGGAAATCATTCAATACTCGATGTTTTCTTCTGTTTGAAAAGGATCCATTTCCTATGCCCTTTTTAGCTCCTCACCAGTCTTAAAAATTCCATCATTATTTAAATTGAGTTTTTAAAATCCCTGCCTACCTTGCCCCATGAAATACCCTGTATCTATGATTTAATTCCCCAGTTTCAAACTGATCAACCCATTTGTTCCATACAACCCTGAAATTTATAAAAACATTTCCAATTATTATACCTAGCCTAAAATTAGTTTGCAGTTATGCTTCATTGAATTTTTTTCATGGAGAGAGCCCTCTCCTGACCTTGTAGGGCTAGCTATAGGGCTGAGCATGGTTTGAGGTTACCCTGATTTTCCTTCTTTCAGCCTAAGGCTCAAATTAGGTGCTAACAGGATCGATCTAGTGGAACCTTTGCAAGATCAGCCTCGCAAACCCCGACGGACGCCCATGGGGGACGAAAAAAAAGATTAGGGAGCAGGAGATCCTATCAAAATATTGCTTGAGGAGGCCCTCTAAAAACAAAGGAATGCGATGATGGATAAATTTTCCTAGATCCTTCAACGGCTACCCACTAGCGGCGCATCTGCATCCAACAGCCACTCTGGAGGTGCGACTCCTTTTAAGGTACAAGTAAATTTTGACATTCCCATATTTGAGGGTCAAATAGTTGCAGATGCCATAGATTGATGGTTGAATCTATTAGAAGAATATTTCTCGGTTCATGACTTTTCCGACCAGGAGAAGATTATTGTTTCACTCCTCAAAGCTACCCCCCATGTCAAGGACTGGTGGGAAACCTACTATGAGAACAAGGACCAGACATAACCCTCTATGTTCTCGGCCATACCAACTTGCAATTGTTTTTGAGACGCCATCAAGGAATAGTACTATCCCATGGGGAGCTATGAGGAAAAGCACATACAATGGACCACGCTACGACAACAAAGGGATCAAGATGTGCATGAGCTGACGAATCTGTTCCATACCTTGCGCACAAAGTTGGGTATCAAAGATTCAGAGAAACATCTGGTGCTAAAGTATCGCAGTTGTCTGCACATATACATTCAGGAGGAAATGGAGTTCTCGCCACTTGGTACTAAGACATACCGGTATGTTGCCAAGATTGAGCAGAAATTCAAACAGAAGAAGCGAGACTTTGGATCTGCGAATCAAAAGCAAGGGAAAGGTGCTCCCAAACCATAGAACAAAGGACAGAGCCAAGGCATGGCGGCTCAAGACAACCTGTCGAAGCCACAAGCAAGGAACAACACCGAAAATCCAAATAAGGACACGGGAAAGTGGTGTGAGTTCCATAAGAGCTCCACTCACAACACAAGTGAGTGCCAGGCCAAGCAGTCGCTAGTGGCTGAGATGAGGGCTTCTGAGTCAGATGCATGCTTCGACTCTGAATCAGAACCTGAAAAGGGGAATGAAAAAGGGAAACAGATTATTGATGTGGAGCCCAACACCACTATTGCCATTACGAAGATCCAGAAGGAGGAACCAGAAGATCCAGAGGAGGAGGAACGTCTCTTCAACTCCAAGATGTGGGTAAAGGGCTGCCCGGTATAGTTCATTGTCGACAATGAGAGCCAAAAGAACCTCATTTCAGCAGACGTTGTGAAGCGATTGGGCTTGCTAACCACAACTCACCCACATCCATACACCATAGAGTGGCTTCACCAAGGAAAAGATCTTTGCGTCACCCAGCAGTGTCGCCTACCCTATATCTTCAAGCCCTTCACGGATGAGGTATTATGTGACGTTACTCCTATTGATGTTTCTTATGTATTATTAGGACAACCATATTTGTGGAAGCGTCATGCTGTGTATGAGTCTCGGCCTCGCGTTGTTATTGTTACTTTGGGAAATAAGTTGTACAAGATGCCAAAGGTACCACCTCCTTCCTCTATCTCTTTGGTTACTGTAAAACAATGTAGTAAGCTCATTTCCCAAACCAGGAAATTTGTTTTCCTGATGATTCGCCCCCAAGGCAAGAAGAAGACTGTGGCCATGACCGCCAGACAAGGCTCCTCTGCACGACAAAAACAAATGGACAAGGTTGTGCAGGAGTACGAGGACATCTTCACCTCACCCACAGGGGTTCCTCTACACTGTCAGTTCAAGCACCCGATTGATCTAACCCCAGGTGCGCCACTACCCAATGGACTGATCTATCAACGCTATGTTCTGGAGAACGATGAAATCAAGAGGCAGATTCAGGAGCTACTGCAGAAAGGTTGGATCTGACCAAGTTCATCGCCCTGTGGGAGCCCGATCGTGTTGGTACAGAAGAAGGATGGGACATGGAGACTCTGTATTGACTATCGGGCGCTGAACAAGATCACTGTCTGGAATAAGTACCCGATCCCACGGATTGATGACGTTCTAGACCAACTCAAAGGGGCGAAATATTTCAGCAAGATTGACTTGAAGTCTAGGTATCATCAGGTACCAATTGAACCCTCCGATGTGTGGAAGATTGCCTTCAAAGCCAAGGAAGGCCTTTTTGAATGGCTGGTCATGCCTTTCGGGTTGAAGAATGCTCCCGCAACCTTTATGAGGTTGATGAACGACATCTTGTGGCCATTCAACAACTCATTTGTAGTGGTGTACTTGGATGACATTCTGATCTTCAGCCAGACTTGGGAAGAGCACCTCCACCACATCCGACAAGTCCTCCAGACAATGCGGCAACACAAGTTGTGTGCCAATTTGGAGAAGTGCACTTTTGGCATGACCTAGGTTCAATATCTGGGATACATTATTGATGAAAGGGGGGTGCATGTGGATCCAACCAAGATCCAAGTCATTCCGGATTGGCTAGCCCCAACCACTATAACAGAGCTTCGTAGCTTTCTGGGTCTTGCTAATTTCTACCGTAGGTTCGTGTTGGGATTCTCTCATATCACTTGGCCCTTGAGTCAAGTCACCAAGGGAGGAGCGAGAGAAAAATTCTTTTGGTCGAAATATCAACAGAAGGCATTTATGGAATTGAAAAATCGCCTCTGTTCTACCCCAGTGCTCACATTACCAGACTTGCAACAGCCATTTGAGATTGAGACATATGCCTCTGACTATGATATTAGGGTGGTTCTTACTCAACAGGGACATCCAGTGGCATATCACAGTGAGACATTCTCTAACACAGTTTGCAAGTACCCCACTTATGACAAAGAAATGTATTCCATTATGCAAGCTTGTCGACAATGGAAGCATTACATTTTGGGGAAGGAAACAATCATCCACACAGACCACCGGCCCCTGCAGTTCATACAGACACAAGGGAAGTTGCAGAATGATCGCCATCGGAAGTGGTCCACATATCTGCAACAGTTTCATTTGAACATCAAGTACAAGAAGGGTAGCACCAATAATGTTGCAGACTGCCTCAGCCGACCACCGATCGTGGCGCTCACCACCGTGCTCAACTCTTGTGGGCACGAGACTTTTGATTGGCCACTTCTCTATGAGAGTGACCCAGAATTCGGCCACACTTACAAGGCACTCTTGGGGGGCACGCAAGTTCCAAATTTTCACCTCCAAGATGCACTTTTATGTCACCTGGGAAACCTTTGTGTTCCTTCAAGCGAGCGTGCCAAGATGATATGGGAAGCACACTACAGTCGAGTCGCTGGGCATTTCGGGGTCGAGAAAACAGTAGCAATACTACAGAAGTATTTCTATTGGCCGAACCTTAGAAAGGATGTCGAGAAGCACATCAGATCCTGCACTGCTTGTGCCATTGCCAAACCGACCATCAAGAAGCAAGGCCTATATACTCCACTACCTACCCCTAGTCGACCTTGGGAATCCATCTCCATGGATTACATGTCGGGCCTACCTTCTACTAAGAATGGAAATGACTATGTTTTCGTGGTCGTTGACAGATTCTCGAAGATGGCCATTATGGCGGCCTGTAAGAAGAATATCACAGCAGAAGCCACTGCTAAACTCTTCTTCGAACGAGTGTGGGTGCACTTTGGGATCCCACAGTCTATCATATCAGATCAAGATAGCAGGTTCCTCAGAACATTTTGGTCCAGCCTCTGGTCAATGTTGGATACCAAGCTCACCAAGTCCACAAATTTCCATCCCCAAACAGATGGCCAGACAGAGGTCGTCAACAGAATGATTGTACACATTCTGCGCATGTACAATTCAAAGCATCGACGCACATGGGACGAGAGCCTCCCCTATGTACAACATAGTTATAAACTGTTTCCACACTAATTCCACACAAATTTCCCCTTTCAGGTGGGCTTGGGATTCCAGCCACTATGTCCCATTGACATAGCCATGCCATTTGCAGCTACTCAGGCCGATTCGGCTCATGTCTAGTCGGAAGTTGACAAAGCAAATAGCTTCATCGAGCGCATTCAACACATCCTCCAACAGGTTCATGACATATTGGACAGAGCTAATGCTAAGTACAAGCAACGCCATGATCAACATCGAGTGCCACACAACTTCCAGGTGGGTGACAAAGTGTGGCTACATTTGCAAGAGGAGCGCCTCACTAGACCCCACCGCAAGCTTCGCCCGCTCCAATACGGGCCATACACCATCACCAAGGCTGTAGGGAACAATGCCTTGGAGCTCAGTATTCCACCATTCCTTGGTCTGCACCCAGTATTCAATGTGGACCACCTTTGTCCTTACTTCCCACCTCTACTGGACACGTCTAACATTGCAAAACAACTCACACCAACAGAGTTAAACCCATACTGCATGGAACAGGCCACCACAGATTGTATCATGGACATGCAAATTAAGAACACTCGCCAACAGAAGATCCAACTGTATAGGGTTTCTTCTTTATGTTAAGAGGCCATTCTTTTGGTCTCCTATAATAGCTTTTGGTGAATGCATGTAGTCATCAACTCTCTTCATTCAGAGATAGCTACCACAGTTCTAGCAAGTTTGTGTTTTACAGTATTAAAGTATTACATTGACCAATTGAAGTTTGGTTTTTACTATATGAATGTGCTCTCTTCTATATTTATCTATGTTTGTTCCATTTTCTTTCTTGTCTTTTGTTTCATTCATTTTACAATTGGATCGTCAATGGACCCCTTGTCTCTAGTATAATAAGAATTTTTTGTCATAGATTCTTATCATTCTTGCTATCTTATCTAGTAATGAATTTTGGGGTTGCACTGTCTCTAGAGAATTGCATAGAAAAATAGACTAGATCCAAAAGTATTATGTAACATATATTAAAATTAAAACTTATACACCTTATCATATCCTCCTCATAGAAGTGGTCATTTCCCCTATTGAGAGAATGGAAATGACTAGATACATCACATATAAGAACAAGATAAAAAAATATAGAAGACAAGAGATTCCTAAAATTGCTTCAAAATTCAATAAAAACCACTTAAAACTCAGTTATTACCGAGTATTTAATAAATCATTAAAAATAAGTTTGTTTCCCTTTATAAAATAATGATAATATTAACAATAATAAAATATTATTATATATATATTGTTTCCCTTTAATCTGGTTTGTTTAGGTTTGCACACATGAAACCAAGAAACCTTCTTCAAACCAAAATGGAAAATGTAAAGAAGAAATAATATTGTAGCTACTAAAACTCCCTTTAATCTGGTTTATTTTTCATTTACTTTCTCCTAATTTTGTAATTCTGGACTCTGTGTTTTCTAACTTTAGTCTGCTTTCTTAGATAGCAAGACACTGAGTAATTTTAATTTTTGGAAAAAAATATAAAAACCATTTTTAGAAATCTTTATCTTTCAAAACAAAAGATTCTATATATTTTATTAGAAAATAGATAAAGATGAGATAACAATCACACAACACCAAACACATTTCAATGTTTTTATTGATCAAAATTATAATATATATATTGATTTGGACACATCTAAATCAGAAGTACAACTCATATATAAAAAACAACAATTTCCAGATTGAAACAACAATCTCCAAATAGATTAAAAACTCACAACAACACAGGAAAACATTACATCCCACCTATTCTAAATTTAATACAGATTAACACTTGCATTGAAATAAATGACATGTTCATGGTATAAGGTAAACAGCTATTCAAATTCTTCAAATAATAGAAATCACTGTTCATTTGATCTTGAAACGATCTAGCACACTCTTTCCCTTTAATGCCTGGCTCCGGAAAGCTACCAGAAACTCCTCAAACTTATATCCTCTATACAAAGCTGGCTGCTGTTCATTCACCATGCTGGTTGGAGGAGCAATAAAAGCATCGTCTGAAGGCAAATAGAAAGTGGGAATTGATATGCGTGCACTCTGCATATTCGTTATTGCTCGATGCTCCACGCTCCTAAATCTCCCATTGCTCATGACTTAACACATTCAAATCACAAACAGAATGAATACTAACTATATAGATCTATTAACTAACTATATAGATCTGTTCATTCATTCTAACCTGCAGCTGATCTCCCAAATTGACCACAAACGCGTTAGCTATGGGTTCTACAGCTACCCACTTTCCATTCTTGATTACTTGCAGGCCGCTAACATCGCTTTGCATTAACACAGTGAGGGCACTTGCATCCAAATGGTTTGCTAAACCGATAGTAAGATCTGGGTTTGGGCATGAAGGATAGTAATTTAGGGTCATTCGTTGGTTATGTTTCCCAAGAATTATATTCAAGTAATCGGAATCTAGCTCTAGAGCTTCTGAAATTGCAGGCAGCAGCCTTAGTATCAACGCTCTCATCTCACCAGCGTACTTGCCTGTAATATCTCTGCAACAAAAGCTCAAATCGAACCAGTTACAGTTTTGCATAGTGGGTTAAAATGAATCGATTCTAGCGTTCTGTCTGAGATATTTTATCATAGATGAAATTTCGGTGATTACCTGTAGGCTGCAGGTTTTTCAGGCCAACAGCCGATGACTTCCTCCAGGGGATGGCAAGAATGCATGAAACAGTCCATCCAGTTGAGAACCTTTTCTTTGCTTGGATTGTAACTTGCAGAAAGCCGGACTGGCTGCTTTGTGTCCTCTGAATATAGGCACGCTCGGTCTTCCACGGGCATTTCGTAGAACTCTTTGGCTATCCCCATCATGCTTTTCATGACATTCTCTGCCACGCCATGGTTCACTATCTGATATTAACAAAAATTATAGTCACTTGGACATGAAACTTGAATAGTTGTTATATTAATACCAGCATATCAACAGAGATGTATAGACTCTATGGTCTGCAAGTGTGGCTGAAAATCAACCAAAAGTATTTGAGGGGAGGGAGAATTGTTGGTTAGGGATTTAAGTATGTACCTAAAAGAAACCATCCTCTTCAAATGCCCGTCGGATTTCGTGGACTAGTGTTGTTCTGTTAGGGCCATCCAGGTCTTTTAGGTCCTTTAGGTCTATTACGGGAATGCTTTCTGAGTAAGAGACCTCGGACTTCTGTGGGCGTTCATGGGGAGGCACGATATATCTGTCCTGCACCGTCAGGTTGTTTATTCCATTGGACATAAGCTTTTCAACAGCACTATTTAGCTGCTGGGTCTGCATATCCATTGCAGAAGACATGTTACTCCAATTTGTGTGAATTGGATGATAAAATGGCGGATTGGGCAGTGGATTAAAATGACGATTAAGAGTTTCAAAGAAAATTGTTGAAGCGGTGGATTGACTTTCGATTGGTTGACAATGGAGTTTTGTCCAAATCCCCACGTGGTTTATGGAATTCGGGGTTTGACATCAGAGGTCGTTTACTAAATTGTACTAATTGTACTAATTATTTTATGATAATAAATTCAGCAAGCAATAAACCTATGTCATCGTTCATCGCCCCTTGTACCCGACTTCAGCTGGGAACGGAATATTTTTTCCTGCGATTTGAATTATTTTATTTGGAATGATGTCACGTCCGCCTTCATCACGATTATATATATATATATATATGTGAAAGAGTGTATTAATGAATATATATATATATATATGTATAATTTTTATTTTTAGAGTTTTAAGAGTTAGTAGAAGTGTTTTAGAATTAGATTTGGAGTTTTTAAATATTGCTGCTAGTGGTCGTTGATCATTGTACAACTCTCTACTAGACATATCTTCTATAATATGATATTTATATTAGTCAAAATTAATAAGAACTTTTGTAACTTTCATATTATTAAAATTAATATGGATCTATTATAATGATCCACCAAACACAAACATGGATCAAATCTCTCAAAATTCAAATTTAATATGGATCTATGTTGGTTATGTGTGTGTACATATTTTCCTTCCATGTATAACTTCTTGATTAGAATAAAAGGAGTTTAACATAGTTGAGATTGCTCTATACATGCCTAGATCCATCTTAACTTTGGATCTACCTAGTACTAAGAGGGACAAATATATTTTAAAATGAAAAGAGATTTGATCCCTGTAGGTCCTTGGTAGATGAGAAGTTAAGTTAGATCTAGGCCAGTTATTAAAATATTTATGATTTACCATTGATATTAAATCTAACTATATACAAATGTACAAAACAATTTATTTCATATTTTTTATTTTGTTGGATGTGCAATTGTAAAGTTACATTTTATTCTAGTCAATATAACTAATTACAACTATAACATATATTTATGATGATAGTAAACATTGATAGGTTTATTCATTTTCTCTTTCTCTCTCTTTTTTTTTTTTTTCCAATTATATCTACTTTACTAGGTAATTTAAAGTTGGTGGAGGTTTTAATAACTCTTTTACCTCCTCTCATGTAGAATAAAACATGTTCTTACAATTTTTTTTAATTAAAATGAAAATGAGAAATAATATATCTATATATATATATATATATATATATATATATATATATATATAATTAAAAGATCGTATAAGAATAATTGAGATTTTCCTAATATAATTGAAAATATTAAATAATTTTTTAAAAATTTCTCAAAATTGATTATTTATAAAAAAAAAATTAATTCTAAGAATTGAACTAAACTAAACCAGTAAAAATTAAGCTAAACTCAATGCTCACAAAATAAAGGGGTTGGGCATATGTCACTTATGATCACACTACAAACTTTAATTGAATATTTTTTTAGTTATGATTCTACTTCAAAGTTTTTTTCAAGTCGTCCCTTGTAGATACAAATAATGGTTAAACGTTATGATTACTCAACTATTTTCTTCAAATATTAGATTGGAAATGTAGGGACCATCACTATACTATATATTTTATTTATTATGCAGGTAAGAAAGGAATATAACCATTAGGAGATAAACATTGAGAACTTAAAAATATTAAGAATTTACATCAAACATCCATTAATTACACTACATTACACATATTATATGTTTTACATTCTCTTAACTATAGACACAACAAAATCATATAACAGAACATCATAAATACCATAGGTACCATTCACCCAGAGGAGATTTGATCTTGGCCTTGCCGCTACGTGCACTCCCTTGGTATCGTTCGCCTCCAAGTGCAAATGTTGATATGCTCCGACTGATTGTAATGGTCCGCTAGTTGACCTCCCAACCTACTCGTTGGGTACTCTCCTTCTCCACAGAACCCCGAGATGTAATGAGGTTGTACAATGTAGGAAGTGTCCTAGCTAATAAAGGCGAGCACTTCTTGGATCAAGAGTCCCTCCTCTAAATTACTATACCTCACCAAACTCAACTATACTGCGTAGCCACTCACAACGACATAATATCATCCATCCAACAATTGGGTAAGCAAAAGTCCTTTCTTCCATGGATTTCCCCTCCTTTTATTGGAGGCTTCCTAGGTGACACTTGACACATCATGCATAATTAATTAATTTTATTAATCCAAAAGTTTGATTATTCACCTACCCATGTGTGCCATTCTCACCAAAGCTCTCCAAAATTATTTACCTAAATTAAAAAATAATATTTTTCATCACTGCAATAAGACTCCTTATTTCTTGATATTGTTTTTTTGATCAAAATGTTTAGGGACAGAGACGGGGAGATGGTGTTTCTAGGCTTTGTGAAGGTTAGAGGGGAACCGAAATAGAGTATCTGAGTGGATGAGGTTGAGAGATGCCAGGCGTTGGCGGGATGGGGATTCCTTGCTGGACGGAGACAGTTGTAGAACCACAAAAATAGTTTAAATGAGTTAAAACCCTTAGACCTATTCAGAAACAGGAAGAGGGTGGTGGAAAACCCAGAATGCCGATATAGAAGCCTTTTGCATCAAAAAATGGGGCTCTTTTTTTACCAGCGAACTGAGGCTTCTAATTTTGAGTTTTTGAACGGTCTGACCATTGGTTTCGTGAATGTTCTCTGGTTCCTAGAGATGAGGCTACACGATCCCTGTTGTGGGCTCTTCATATTTCAGATGGTGCGGTTGTTGGTGTTTGGGCTCGCCTCGCTGAACCACTATTCACTCGGGAACCAATGTTTTTTTGCTTGATCGGTGTAGGTTTTCTACCATCGCCACCTTGGTGCAATGAGTCTATGGCTACTCGCGTCTGCGGGTGTGCCCTCTGGTAGAGGGGTCCTCGCCTGTCCCATGAATTTTCTCAGGAGACACCAACAAAGGCCACTCTCTCGGTTGGTCAGCCCTATTTTGGGTATGGGGTGGGGAGCTGCGAGAGGCCCTAGGTGCTTGGGATTTGGGTGGGCACTCAGTTTAATATCTATTATGGTTTTAATATATGTAATTTGGGGCATGCGTGGGCTATGGTTTCCAGCACTACCCATGGAGGCTTTGTTTTGTTACAATCTTGGTACCTACCCTGCCACCAAACCAAAGTGATCGCACCCTCATAACCGGTCTCCAAAAGTGGAGCATAATGAAGACAACATTGTGGAATTAGATTTTATGAAACAAGTATCCCCCTCCTGTTTTCAAATTTTTATTAGGCCCCCTATGGGGAAAAATATTTTACTATGGGTAGTCGCTATAGATAGTGCCCTTCACCTGAAACAAAACATTATGTCGCATACGAGATACCTTGTTTAGGTGAAATCCCTGTTCTATGGAGGCAGGTCACTATAAGACTGCTGGTCAATAAAGTACTATAGAATTGATTCGTGTTCGACCATTACTCTCAATCTGCATCTGGGGGGGGGTGTGTGCCGTGGAACAGGGTAAAATAAGAGCAGTAGGGAGTGAAAGGGGAAAAACATCCACAAAAAAAGAAAATATTAATGGTGGTCCCTCTTAAAAGAACATTCTTCAGGGGAAAAACTCTGCAACAGTACCAACATAACCAGTTGGAAATTCCCTAAGGCTATATATTGTAGAAAAAATGGGAAAAACACCAGCTTTAAATACAGACAACCCAAAAATAGATGAACACTGCACTACATATGTGGCACAAGTGATAATATGTCATTTTAACTATTTTTGGCCCAAACTAATGGAGTTATTCTATTGGATTTTCACAAAATAGACCACAAACTATGAAATTCATCTATGTTCCAAAGGGTTCTTTATTATTCAGTTTGATTCCTTGAAGGCCAAAGATATTTTTATCTAATAAGGACCATGGTTCTGGGGACCTAGAGGCCTTTTCATCACCCCATGGTTCTCGAATTTTGATGCAAACACTATGGCAATTACTAGAATGCCGGTATGGGTTAGGCTGTACTATCTCCCCCTACACTTATGGAATGTCCACGTACTTGAAGGTACTGGGAACATCATTGGGTGATACATCAAAAAAAATATCCAACGATTAGAAGAGATAATCTACAATTTTACGCGTGTCTCTGTGGAAGTATATCATAGCAAAGGTTTATTGGAAAACATATTGATGAGTCACAAACAGAAAAATTGGATGTAGCTCCGAGATTATGAAAAAAATGCATTCAGATGTAGAATTTGTAGGCAGACAGGACACCTAAAAAACACCTATTCTGATGCCAAGAGAGAAAACATGAAAAGAAGAAGGTTGGGAAATAGACCAAAGGATGGCAATAACCCCCCCCTCCGCCCACCCCCTAGGCCCGAGGAGGATACTGAAGAAGAAGAGGACGAGACTATTTCCATGGAAAACAATCAAACAAAAAATGAACCTGAGGTATAAGGAAAATCTCCATAAGATCCATTGGATCTATAATCTCCCCCGAAACATAGTGCTATGAATTCATAGGACACAAAAAACTGTGGGATTAAACAACGTCATACATCACCGACATTCAGACAAGGGTATTGGCACACATGCAATAGAAAATCGCATTGTCCTTGTCTCCTTCATTCCATCACAAGGTGAATGGCGTAAAGTTGAGAAGAAAAAAAGGGAGGAAAACGTGATCACTTATTGTTGGAGCTTTCTTTAGTTCGGGCGGCGTGGTTTTTTGTGTTGTTTAGCTATCCTTTTTTCTTTCTTAGTTGTTTTGTTGTGACACATATTTGTTGCTTTTGTCCAGGTTTATCTTGTTGGGTATGTGTTATATTCTTTCCATGACTAAGCACGCGTGGGGGGGTAAGAGGGGGGGTGATAGCCCCCCGTTTGCACTGGGCACAAGGAGTCCGGGGTAGCGGCCCGTCAAAAATTTTTTGGTCCTTAATTTCTGGTGGGTAGTCCGCACCCATGGTTTTGTGCATGGTTTTGCACATGGTTTTGGGGTACGATGGTTTTCGGCCCCTGGTATTTTTGTAGATCCGGTCACAGGAGCTACGGTTATGTTCTAATCCAGGGATAATGGATTAGGGTTCATGTATGCTTCGACATGTATATATATGTGTTGTAACACTAAAAGGAATATAATGAAAAATCAAGCTGGTTGTCCCGATTTGGGATCCAGGGGAATATCTCTGTGTTTATCTGTTTTATGTTTTATGTTCTCGCTATTGTTTATTTTCTGTTATAAGATTCGTGTGTAGATAATTTCTATTCAGGGTTAAAACCTACATTTGGTATCAGAGTCAGGTTTCAGCTTCAAGGGGACGACTTTGCTACTGAGGGTTTTTTGCTCGAGCCTGAGGTAGACCCTGTTCAGTGGGAGATCTACGGGATCGATTCTTGTGGTGAAAAAATATGGAGAGCGGCAAGAAGATAGAGATCGAGAAATTTAATGGTCAGAGTTTTGAGTTATGGAAGCTCAAGATGGAGGATCTGCTGGTGGATAAAGATCAGTGGATCGTGGTAGATCCAGGTACTAAACCAATAGAAATGTCAGATGAAGATTGGAAGAAATTGGATCGGAAGGCTAAGAGCACAATACGGTTGTGTGTCTCAGATTCAGTATTGTTGAATGTATCTGGGGAAGCTACGACGAAGAATTTTTGGGAAAAACTTGGGACTTTGTACCAATCTAAGTCTCTGGTGAATAAGTTGTTCCTTCGGAAAAAGTTGTATAACCTGAGGATGAAGGATGGAGACTTGGTGACAGAGCATCTGAACGCCTTCAATAATGTGGTAAGTCAGCTGTCATCTATTGATATTAAAATCTCATATGAAGATAACTGCATCAGTTTGTTGTGTTCTCTACCAGACTCGTGGGACAGCCTGGTTATTGCAATAAGTAGCAATACAACTACCTTGAATTTTGATGACATTGTCTCAGCCTTGTTGTTGGAGGAAATGAGACGGAGAAATACGGAGGGCCAGAATGAAGATGCCTTATGTGTACGAGGAGGGTCCCAAAACAGAAACAAGAATAAGGTTTCGAGTGGGAGATCCAAATCTAGAGGGAGATCTAAATCTCCTAGAAAGTTTGTAAAGGTATGTTGGAAATGCGGAAAGGAAGGGCACTACAAAAGGGAGTGCAGATCTAAAGCTCCTGAGAAATGAAAGGAATCTGATGATGCTCCTTCTGTAGAGGCAAAAACCACCTCGGATAAAGGTGGGGATGTGTATTTGGCTTCTTCTTCAAATACACATGTAGATCATGAGTCATGGTTGATTTACTCAGGTGCATCCTTTCACTTCACTCCCCATAGGGAGTGGTTCTGTGAGTATGATAAATATGATGGTGGTGATGTCTTCCTAGGGGATGATAGGAAGGCCAGAATCGTCGGACGTGGAAAGGTCAAGCTGAAGCTGCAAGGTGGGAGGATTAGAACACTTCCTGGTGTTCTGCATATTCCTGCATTGGCCAGAAATCTGATTTCTGTAAGCAAGATGGATGATGCAGGTGTAAAAATAGTGTTCGAGAAAGATGCCTACAAGATGGTTCGGGGAGCACTGGTATTAATGCGGGGAGTTCGGACTGGAACTCTGTACAAGCTACAAGGTAGCATAGTTATTGATGGGTGTAACAGTTCTGTGGTTCCTGAAAGTGGGACGGAAAGCCTAGCTGTGTCTGGAGAAAAGACCATGCTATGGCATCAAAGGCTTGGACATATTGGAGAGAAGGGCCTTCAGATATTGCATAGAAATGGTATGGTAGAAGGTATGTCTAATTTCTCTCTGGATTTCGATTTCTATGAACATTGTGTATATGGGAAGCAGAATCGGGTGAGTTTTCCTTCTGGTGCTAAGAGGGTGAACAAGATATTAGAACTTGTGCACAGTGATGTGTTTGGACCTGTGTCAGTTCCTTCACTGGGAAAGTCTGTGTACTATGTTTCATTCATAAATGACTTCTCAAGAAATACATGGATATATTTCTTGAGGAAGAAATCTGAAGTCTGTGACAGATTTAAAGAATTTAAGGCTCTGGTAGAAAACTAGATAGAGAAGAAGATAAAGGCGCCGAGGACAGATAATGGTGGGGAGTTCTGCAAGAAGGAATTTGAAGAGTTCTATAATAAGTGTGGTATAGCACAATAGAAGACTAATCCATACACACCTCAGAAAAATGGAGTTACAGAAAGAATGAACAGAACACTGATGGAAAAGGCAAGAAGCATGCTCAGTGGTACCGGGTTAGGACAAGAATTCTGGGCAGAGGAATTGGAGACTGCATGCTATCTGGTTAACAGATAACCTTCATCAGTGTTGGAGGATAATACTCCACATGAGGTATGGACTGGTAAGAAACCCTCTCTTTCATATCTAAGGGTATTTGGATTTGATGCATATGTACATGTTCCAAAGAAGAAAAGGACCAAGTTGGATAATAAATCTTAAAGGTGCATCTTTATTGGGTATAAGGATGGTTTAAAAGGTTACAAGCTTTGGAACCCGGAAACAAGGAAGGTTGTGTACAGTCGAGATGTGGTGTTTAGAGAGGTGAAAGATGTTGTTAAACATGAAGTCATACCAAAGGAACCTAACAAGATATATTTTGAGCTAAAGGAGGATCAATCAGACTCTACAATAGAAGAAGACTCAGAAGGGGAAGAGCCACAAACTCCAGCTGTGAGAAGATCAACTTAGGAAAGAAGACAACCAGAAAGGTATAGTCCATCTGCTTTCTGTTCAAATTTTTCCTTAACTATAACTGATGATGATCCTAGAACTGTTAGGGAGGGAGTAGATTCAGAGGATGGAAAACTCTAGAAGGAGGCCATGGTTGATGAAATGGCATCCTTGTAAAAAAATGAGGCATGGGATCTGGTGGAGTTGTCGGCTGGAAGGAAACCCATCAGGAGTAAATGGGTGTTTAAGAAGAAGATGAATGTAGAAGGCAAGGTGGATAAATACAAAGTGCGGTTGGTAGAAAAAGGTTATTCCCAGGTGCCGGGAATTTATTTTGGTGTTATTTTTTCTCCTGTTGCCAAAGTTACTTCTATTAGATTAATTTTAGCTGTTGTTGCTGCATTTGATTTTGAGATAGAACAGATGGATGTGAAGACAAAATTTCTTCACGGAGATCTAGAAGAGGAGATCTACATGAAGCAACCTAAAGGCTTTATAGTGAAGGGTAAGAAAGAATTGGTATGCAGGTTGAAGAAGTCTCTGTATGGGTTAAAACAGTCACCAAGGATGTGGTATCAGAAATTTGATACCTATATATGGGGACTTGGCTTCACCAGAAGCAAGGAGGATCAA
Source organism: Pinus albicaulis (assembly GCA_034641835.2). NCBI lineage: Eukaryota > Viridiplantae > Streptophyta > Pinopsida > Pinales > Pinaceae > Pinus > Pinus albicaulis. The sequence goes on along the minus strand of CM076581.1, from coordinate 836,863,572 downwards.
TGTGTTTATTTTAAATTAATTGGTGACCGTGTTATTTATTTGGTCTTGTATGTGGATGATATGTTGTTGATTAGAAATGACAAAGAAATTATCCAAGATTTGAAGACCCAACTGTTCTCCAAATTCGACATGAAGGATCTTGGTGCTGCAAACTATATTTTTGGCATGGAAATTAAGAGAGATCGGGCAAAGAGGAAGCTCTGGTTAAACCAGAGGAAGTATGTCGAGACTATATTGCAGAGGTTCAATATGCAGGATAGTAAACCGGTGAATGTTCCTATTCCTGTAGGTGTAAAGCTGTCTGCTGAAAAGTGTCCCAAGACACAAGAAGAAGAGGAGGATATGTCCCGTGTTCCATATGCAAGTGCAGTGGGTAGCCTGATGTATGCAATGGTCTGTACTAGACCAGACATTGCACATGCAGTGGGAGTATTGAGCAGGTTTATGTCAAACCCAAGGAAGGAGCATTGGACAGTAGTGAAGCGGGTTTTTAGATATTTACGTGGCACTAGTGATTATGGCTTGTGCTACCAGGGAAGACCAGGATTGGAAAGAATGTTGGACATTCGTGGTTTTGTTGATGCAGACTAGGTTGGAGATCTGGACCAAAGAAGATCTACAAGTGGGTATGTGTTTAGCCTATTTGGAGGCGCAGTCAGTTGGATGAGTAAAAGACAGTCTGTAGTGGCTCTTTCAACTACAGAGGCAGAATACATAGCAGCCACTCATGCAAGCAAGGAAGCAGTTTGGTTGCAGAGATTGTGTTCAGGTATGGGGTTGGTACAACAAGCTATAAGGATAGACTGTGATAGCCAAAGTGCAATTTTCTTGGCTAAGAACCCTGCTTATCATTCAAAGAAAAAGCACATTGATGTTCAATATCACTTTGTTAGAGATATGATTGAGGCTAAAAGGGTGTTGCTGGTAAAGGTGGACACTTTGAAGAATGTTGCAGATGCATTGACGAAGTCTGTAAGCACTCAAAAGTTCTCTTGGTGTAGAGAAACAATGGGTGTTGAAGAATTGGGCCAATGACTAATCTCTTCTGTGGCCCCCTGCGGAAAGAAAACAACAAGTGGGAGAATGTTGGGTATGTGTTATATTCTTTCCTTAATTTCAGGTGGGTAGTCTGCGCCCATGGTTTTGTGTATGGTTTTGCACATGGTTTTGGGGTACGATGGTTTTCGGCCCCTGGTATTTTTGTAGATCCGATCAAGGGAACTACAGTTATGTTCTAATCCAGGGTTCATGTATGCTTCGGCATGTATATATATGTGTTGTAACACTAAAAGGAATATAATGAAAAATCAACCTGGTCGTCCCGATTTGGGATCCAGGGGAAAATCTCTGTGTTTATCTGTTTTATGTTTTATGCTCTCGCTATTGATTATTTTTTGTTATAATATTCGTGTGTAGATAATTTCTGTTCAAGGTTAAAACCTACATATCTTGGACTGCTTTTGGTCAGTGTGACCTATCACCCTTTTTTGGGTGGTGAAAACAAATGGAATGTTGCGGCATCTACGATGTAACTTTTTACTATTTATAAAAAGTTTGATTTTTTTCCTTGAAAGAAAAAAGACTCCTTATTTCTTCCGCTAGATGTATTTTGATCTCCCTTTTCTACTCCTTAATTTGTGTTCATTTTTAAAGTCAATTGATAAATCTCAGATTTGATCCCCAAGATTCCCCGTAATTTAAATCAATTTGCGTCTTAGATGGATATCCTTACGTTCACTCTTCCACATGAAGGTTCTCTAAATTTCTCTAATTCAATTTATAAATTTTTATTTTAATTCACCACCCTCTGTTCTTAATGGATATTAACTATTTTGGGATTAATATTTATAATTTAGTCTATGTCCTTCTTCCCCCTTTTACCTATTAAAACAAAAAAATTATGTACATTATCTACCTAATATTTTTCCAATATGGGACGGTTAGAGTTCTCAATGTGTAATATTTTTATTTCTTTCTATTCCCCATTTACCCCAAATTTTATTCTTGATTTAATCTCCTTCTTTCTATCCTCATTTACCACCTAATGTGAATTAGTAGGATTTTCATATCTTGATTATTTTTAGTAGTTTATTTTTTTTACCAAGGGTGCCAAGTCAACGTGTCCTTCAATAAATTCCCTTCGAAGTTCTAAGGGCGCCACACCTAACAATTTATTTATTATGAAAAGGGTGCCAAGTTGGTCATTCCCTTCAAGAACTTCCCTTGAAGTTTTAAGGGTACCATGCTGCTTTCCCTTTAAGCATCTAGTGGTTACGAGGGGAAAGTATAGGTGCAATGAAAGAGACCACTACCATCTCTCATGTTTCCCGCTATAGTGAGAATAATTTTGTCAGGTATCAAGGAACATGCCTTGATGCATCCCCCTAGTAAAATCCTTGTGAGCGACCCAATTTGGGACCTTCCCCACAACATCATGATCTTCAAGGTAGAGGTGTTCCAACCCTTCTAGCCCAATTCACCGCATGAGTGCTAGCGAGTGAAATCAAGGACACTATCCCACTCCTCCCATGCAGTTCCATCCATTTATACAACCTGATCACCCATGTGTGAGCCATTCATTCAAGTAAATAACTTGTGCATGTAGCCACTAACATGTCATTAGAATTTATAGCAAGATTTAAACTTAACTTTATAATTTCAAAGACAAAATATTCATTTCCATCAAATTAGATGTCCTCAAATCATCATATGCAAGTGTATCTGGTGGTTTCTTGTCATACATTATAATAATCAGTAACAAAGTTTTGCAGTGTTAGTCATTGTCATAATAGCACCATCAATATGACATAGTCACCCATATCGTTGTACATCGTGAACTAGAACTAATGTAAGTATCTAATATTAAGGAATACATCCATCACAAATATCATTATCATAACATGCATAAAAAACATGCATATCCATCAAAGCTACCATCATCATAGCATGAATAGAAACATAAATATCCGTCAAAGCTATCATCATCATAACATCAATAGAAAACATACATATCCATCAAATCTATGATCATCATAACATCAATAAGAAATTAAAAAAACTATCACATCCACTAATAGTAGAGTCAAATTTTGGGATCCTCAAGGATAGTGTCATATAAATTTCAGAAAACTAGAGTGCGGCAATACATACACCGCCCCCACCCCCCCTTAAATTAAACTTTGTCCTAAAGTTGAAAAAAAAGGAAAATGATGGGATATTCCACTATATTCTCACTAGAAATGGCATTGGGATTATGTTCCTCTACTTTATTTTGAAATCATTTAACTAAATTACGACGAGTTATAACTTACAATTATAAAATGTAATCATCATTTGAAAATCTTCCCTTATGAAATTCACAATGACTCAATTAATACCAATATAAGGGTCTAATATATTATATGAATAGGGATATGAAAATGCTGAAGTGGTCTCTTTCACACTTCTATTAGTTTATAGAATGCACATACATTTACTTCATTGCATGAACCTGCATTTGGTTGCAACATACAAAATTGAATGCAATGCAAATTATCAACATATTTAGATTATAACTTAGATAGCCATGATAATATAGTCAAATTTTATATCTTAATGCTTCTATGGCATATACAGATCATATAAAGTACCTTCTATATTAACCTAAAGTTCTAGAGCCTTCTCCTTTAAGTTGTTACTATTATTGAAGAAAGGGTAACATGGAAATTTTCATATTCATGTCTTCTCACCATAAATTTTGATTTATTGTAAATGGAAAAGAACAATATTTGTCAATTTGTGAATCACTAAAAATATTAACTCAGTCTCTGAGTAATGGTCACACTGAATTGAAAATATCCAATTTGGTTTATAAAATTTTCCCAAAAACACTAAACATGTTGAGCTCCATGGAATATTTTTAAATAGGAAATTAATGCATTATTCATCTTCTTAAAATTCAAGGACGAAAATTCTCATTCAAGGCCTATGAAAATTTCATCAATTCAATATAGGTAAGGAATGTGGACTCATAATTCAAGTACCATTAGCAACATACTTTTTATAAATTATACCCTAAAACCTGAATAAATTAACCCTAAGAAGAATAAGTGTTCATATTAGTACATCAATGATGCCCAGTCACATAAAAATAATGAAAATATTTCTATATTAATGCAAAGTCAGGAATCCTCATGATTATGAGAATGGGATTCCCAGTTTTCGAGGATGAAATGTTTCCCCAATTTATAATTTCTTGTATTTCCTTAACACATATATGTAGTTAACTTAAGAAAAACTATCACTTAATATTTCTTCTCCTAGGATGTATCATATTTGGTCATTGTTGTTTTTTTTCTCCCACTTCTAGTCACAACGACCAATGAGATTAAAGATACCAAATTTCTTTCCAATAATTTTTCTTTATTTATTTATTTCATTATTATTTTATTATTTTTAAAAATTATATATATATATATATATATATATATATATATATATTGTTGGGTGTGGACCCTGATTATCTTGTTTATTTTGTATCACAGCGTTGGACCCTTGTACCTTAATGGGGCGGCGACGCCGCCCGTAATTAAACGCTGCTTGGGGGGTTCAAGGTGGGGGGGGGGGGCTGCGACTTTATGGATCCCCCCCTAGTGGGGGGTTTCGGGGGCAACACCCTCGAAGTTAAAAACATATGTAAAATTGCTTTGTAAAAGTATATTAATTTCTAGTCAATCAGGGATATTCATTAGGCAGATGATCTGACGGTAGAAGTTATGTTTAGTTTAGGGTTTTTTTTTTCCCTAGAAGGCAACCCCTCGCTCTGTATGAGGGTATTCTATTGCGGCTGTATAATGTATGTGTATTCTCAGAGCGAGAAACAGATAGGGAGACTGTGAGAGAGAACAGAGGATATTACAACAGATCTGTTGTAGATTGTGTCTCTTCATTTTGTTGGATAATAGAAAGGAAGGACTGGCTGTTTGGGGTGGACGTAGCCCAAACTGGGTGAACCATGTATATCTGTGTCTCTTTGGTTTTATGTGTTTTGTGTGCTTGTGTTTTCCACATATTTTATGTGTTTCGTTGCTCTTTAATATATATAATTTTTTAACAACTGGTATCAGAGCCGAAGGTCTATTTGGCTGATAAACTCGCAGGAAAGAGGGGTTCTTAGTTTGAATGGGAGAAATGGGGGAAGATGGTAAATTTAGGGTCGAGAAATTTAACTGCCAAAACTCCTTGCTGTGGAAGATGTAGATGGAAGATTATCTGTATCAGAAATATGTGTACCTACCATTGAGCAGAAAATCAAAGAAGCCGACGGGTATGACAAACGCAGAATGGAAGATTCTTGATAGAAAGGCACTCAGAAAAATACGGTTGTGCCTCACGGTGTCAGTAGCCTTCAATATTTTGAAGGAAACAACAACAGAGGGTTTGATTAAGGTGTTGGCGAAATTATATGAAAAACACTCAGCCTCAAACAAGGTATTTCTTATGAAACATTTATTTAGTATGAAGATGTCGGAAGGTGGATCTGTTACAGACCTTTTAAATGATTTTAATACAGTTACCAATTAGTTAAGTTCTACAGGGGTAAAATTTGATGATGAAGTTAGGGCTCTTTTATTTCTATGTTCATTGCCAGAAAGCTGGAATGGTTTAGTTATGGCCATTAGTAACTCTGTCTCTAGATCTAGTACTTTAAAGTTTGATGATGTTGTCGGTGCTATCCTTAGTAAGGAAATGCGACGGAAAAGCTTCGGTGAGACATCGGGTAATGCTTTGAGTGCAGAGTCTAGAGGAAGAAAAATGGAAAGAGGAAAGAGCTCAGGATATCGTAGTAAATCAAGGAAAGGTAGATCCAAGTCCAGATTGGGGATAGTGTGCTGGAAATGCGGAAAAGGACACCTGAAGAAAGACTGTACGTCTAATAAGGGAAAAGAAGGAGACGCACAGCAAGAAAACAATCATGAAGAAAATGTGACAGGTGATGTGCTACAAGATGTTTTGATTCTTTCTTTCGAAAATGTTACTGATTCTTGGGTTGTAGATTCAGGGGCCTCATTCCATGCCACACCTGATAAGAAATATTTTCATGACTATGTTGAAGGAGATTTTGGACAAGTCCGTTTGGGTGATGATAAACCATGTAGAATTGTTGGAATAGGTAAGGTTCTAGTAAAATAACCAAAATGGAAACCAATGGCTATTAAAGGAGGTAAAGGCATGTTCTAGATCTAAAGAAAATATGATTCAACAGGGCGGTTAGGTGATGAAGGTTGTCTGACAACTTTCACAGATAAAACTTGGAAGGTCACCAAAAGAGCCCTGGTAATAACAAAAGGAAAAAAGGTTGGTACATTGTATTTATGCAATGGTATTTCTAACTTTGTTAATGCTTTAACTTCCAAAAGAGTAGATGCAACATTATGGCATCATAGGCTTGGACCCATGAGTGAGAAGGGGATGAAAATTCTTCACTCAAGAAATTTGTTACCGGGTTTGAAGAATGTTGATTTGGGTTTCTATGAGAATTGCATTTATGGAAAACAGAAGAGAGTCAGATTTCTCAGAGTTGGGAAAGAAAAGAAGAGCAACAATTTAGAGCTTGTACATACATATGTATGGGGGTCTTCTCAGGTATCATCTCTCGGTTGCTCTCGTTATTATGTTACTTTTATTGATTATGCAACTAGAAAGACTTGGATTTATTGTATTAAGAATAAATCTGATGTATTTGATACTTTTAAGAAATGGAAAGCTTTGGTTGAGATTGAGATAAGAAATAAGTTGAAGTGTCTCAGATCAGACAATGGAGGTGAATATTGCAGTAAAGAGTTTGATAGGTATTGTTCAGAGCATGGAATTCATAGAGAGAAGATAGTTCCAAGAACACCACAAGAAAATGGTGTGTTAGAAAGGATGAACCAGAACAATCATGGAGCATGCAAGTTTGTGGACCACATCTTTGGATTGCCTTTACAATTTTGGGGCGATGTCTTTGTAAAATCTTTGTTGTTTATCTAATAAACATAGGGCCTTCAAGTTCCTTGGATGGTGTTATTTAGGAAAATGAATGGCGAGGAAAAAGGTAAACTACTCCTTTTTAAAGCCTTTTGGTTGTTAAGGCCTTTGTCCACATTAATAAAGAAAAGCAGAACAAAGCTTGAGGCAAAATCAAAGAAATGTACCTTTATTGGATATGGTGTTAATGATTTTGGTTATCTCTTATATGATTATGAAAATCACAAAATCATTAGGATCAGAGATGTAATATTCAATGAAAATGTCTTGTATAAGAATCAGTTGTAGGAAAAGAAACAGGAAAAAGAAAACAAAGAATACACAGTTTTTGATGAGATCACAGAAAAAGTAAAGGTGCCTGAAAATAATAATAATCAACAACCACAACAACAACAACCACCACAATAGAAAAAAGCACCTCAAACACTTGAAAGTGGTTTCAGAAGATCTACTAGGATCAGTAGACCCCCTGAATGATACTCTCCTTCATTATATTATTTATTGTTGACTAATTCTAGTCAACCCGAATGTTATGAAAAAGAAATGCAGGTTGAAACCAGGAAGAAGTGGGACCATGAAAGAAGATATGGACTCCTTAATACATAACCAGAATTGGGACTTATTCAGGTTGCATGCAGGTAAGACATTGCAGAATAAATGGGTTTACAAGCTGAAGGAAGAAGATGGAGGAAAATAGAGGCACAAAGCTAGACTTGTGGTGAAGGGGTTTTCACAGAAGAAGGGTATTGATTTTGATGAAATATTTTCTCATGTTGTTAAGATGACTTCAATCAGAAATATTTTAAGTCTTGTAGCAGCAGAAGGTTTGCATGTTGAACAGTTAGATGTAAAGACAACATTTCTCCATGGAGATTTAGAGGAAGATATCTATATGTAGCAACCAGAAGGATATGAGGTCAATGGGAAATAAAAATTAGTGTGCGGGTTAAAGAAGAGCTTATATGGATTAAAACAGGCTCCAAGGCAGTGGTATCTAAAATTTGACAGGTTTATGTTTGAACAAGGTTATACTAGATGTCACTATGATCATTGTGTTTATCTGAAAAAGAAAAATGATGGCAACTATATTATATTGTTATTGTATGTATATGACATGCTTGTTGTAGGGTCTAACATGTAGGAAATAAACGTGCTCAAAGAAAATTGGAAAATTCATTTGCAATGAAGGATTTAGGAGCTACAAAACAAATCCTTGGTATGAGAATAAATAGAGGCAGGAAAAAATGTGAAATTAACATTGTCTCAAGAATATTCTACTACAAAAGGTGTTCAAAAGATTTAATATGCGAGAATGCAAAACTAGTTAGTACGCCTTTTTCTAGCCATTTCAAACTTAGTAATGAGATGTTCCCCAAGACCCAAGAATAAATGTAATATATGTTTAAAGTTCCATATGCATCAGCATTTGGAAGCTTAATGTATGTGATGGTTTGCACAAGGTCTGATATTTCACATGTTGTGGGAGTTGTAAGCAGGTACATGAACAATCCAGGAAAATAACATTGGATGGCAGTAAAATGGATTCTCGGATATTTGAGAGATACCACAAATCAAGCATTATTTTTTCATGGTTCAAACATTTCTCTATAGGGATATGTTGATGCAGATATGGCAGGTGAAAAAAATAACAGGAGGACCACTACAGGATATGTACTTACTCTAGGTGGAACTAATTTCAATTGGGTTTCAAAATCCAAAGTGTTGTTGCACTTTCAACAACAGAAGCAGAGTATGTTGCTGCTACAGAGGCTAGTAAAGAATGGATTTGGTTACAAATGTTTATGGATGAATTTAGTAAGAAGCATGATATGGGAACGTTATACAGTGATAGCCAAAGTGCCATTAATCTTGCAAAGAACCCAGCATTTCATTCTAGGACTAAACACACTCTGACTCAAGTACCATTTCATATGGTGATGTTGGAAGATGGATAGTTGAAGCTGGAAAAGATACACACTAGCCAGAATCCTGCAGATATGCTAACAAAAGTTGTAACCAGGGAGAAACTGAGAACGTGCTCAGTTTCAATTGGTCTTCAAGGATGATGATGAAGATGAGAAATAGCCAAGTCCAAAGAGGTGTCATTGTCCAGCAAATGAAGCAACGGTGGAGTTGCTACAATCAGTCTCCAAGTGGGATATTGTTGGGTGTGGAGCTTGATTATCTTGTTTATTTTATATCACAGCGTTGGAGCCCTGTACCTTAATGCCGCCCGAAATTAAATGCTGCCTGGGGGGTCCAGGGGGGGCAGCTGCGACTTTATGGAGCCCCCCCCCCCCTGGCGGGGCGTTTCAGGGGTAATGCCCCTGAAGCTAAAAACAGATGTAAAATTGCCTTCTAAAAGTATAGTAATTTTTATTCAATCTGGGCCGTTCATTAGGCAGATGATCTGACGGTAGAAGTTATGTTTAGTTTAGGGTTTTTTTCCCTAGAAGGCAACCCCTCTCTTTGTATGAGTGTATGGTATTGCGGTTGTGATGGTATGTGTATTTCTCAGAGCGAGAAACAGATAGGGAGACTGTGAGAGAGAACAAAGGATATTACAGTGGATCTGTTGTAGGTTGTGTCTCTTCATTTTCCTGGATAATAGAAAGGAAGGACTGGCTATTCGGGGTGGACGTAGCCCAAACTGGGTGAACCACGTATATCTGTGTCTCTCTGGTTTCATGTGTTTTGTGTGCTTGTGTTTTCCGCATATTTTATGTGTTGCATTGCTCTATAATATATATATATATATATATAGATATATATATATATATATATATATATATATATATATATATATCAGTTTCATTGGATACTCCACCTTCATGTCATATTGATTTATAATAATATTACTACAATTGAAACCTTTCCTAATTGTAAAAACCACCTCTATTGAAACTTCTAATTTCTCCTTATATGGCATTGTGTCATCACAAATGTCAGGCCATTTTTAGTATATTATCTCAAGGAACCATCCATAGTTTCCAAATAATGCTTTAGCCTGTAGCATGATAAACCTCTAAATCTCATCGCTCAGATATGTAGGAAATATGGTGCGCCTAGAAAAACAATGGGTTTGATGTACAAATAAGAAAAAATCCAATTTTAAATATCTATAGAAATAATAAAATATGAAAAGAGGCCAAGGTGGATCAATGGAAAAGAAGAAGAAAAATAAAAATAAAAGAAGATGTTCATGTGATACACTCCATGGAATGACTTAAGGATACATGGAAAGAAAATGCAGAGTCAAACCTACCTCAATCTCATACTAATCTATTTGATTCAAAAAGGATTTGGTGGATGACCTAATTAGAAATGCATGTACAATTTATATACACTTTTGAAGTGGTTGTTGCTTTCAAATTACACTAGTTAATTTAGAAACCATCATCTAAGAGTTCATCATGCTTATATTTTTATTGACACTGCATTTTAACTCGAAATAAATGACATAGTTTGGAAGGATTTTTCATGACATAATAGTGTAGTACCGAAGCATGTTTCCTTCACTTTTTTTGTTGAAAGAATTACATCAAAATCTATCATTATGCCAATTTTAAACAAAGGCCTCAAGGAAATCAATACGTGAGATTCCATTCCCATTGAATGATCTAAGGGCTAAATAACAATGAATTGTCTCATGCCTTGTATGATTATTTATTTATTTTTATTTTTTTCATTACCTCTAAATCCTAAAGAAATTATATGAGATAATTGAGGAAGTTAATTCCAAAGTTTCCAATTGCGTGAGCTATCTATAATCTATATCCCGGGACTAAGTTAGATATCCTAGTCACATGATTTATATATCTTCCATGATGGAATGGAAAAGGGTTACTCAAATGATTAGATTTACATGAAGATCATTAAAAACATGAAAAATTTGAACTATCATAACATGAAATTAACGTAAATGTTT
>CM076581.1:836574333-836852536 GCA_034641835.2 Pinus albicaulis | reverse complement strand
ACTCATTGCTTGTTTAGAAAAACCATTATAATTTTATATAAAAACAGATATATGTAAATAGGGTGCTGACTTCAAATGATCAACGGTATGTCTCCCCATCAGGTATTCCTCCCTTTGCGGCTTCTAGTTTTGATTTATCTGCTAATGATAGTGCACAATGTGGGGAGTTATCTCCACCATACAAGGATTTTATCCTGCCTGATGAATCTGGACTGCCGACGACACCTTCTGATTCTAAAGGCTAAAATGTTTTTACTCCCCCGGTGAATCCCAGTTCACCCATTCATTTAGAATCCGAAGTAAACCTTGGATTCACTATCCTAACGAAGGATAAAATGCCTTATGTCTCTACTTCTCTTGCTGACCGCCGTCAAACCTACCCCATCTCTGCGCCATTATATACCTCCCCATCCATGCCGCCCCTTGAATGCGCACCCCCTCCCCCCTCTCCACATTATATTGAGAATGTGGACTTATCGGACTCACCTAATGTCTCTTCTGCTCTTGTTGAACACCATCAAACCTTCCCCACACCTGCTCCATTATATCTCCCCCCATCCATGCCTCCCCTTGAATGTGCATCCCCTCCCCCCTCTCCTCCCTTTCCACATAATTTTGAGAATGCGGACCTATCGGACTCACCCATAAATTCTGTTGGATGTGATATTGAATCCCTATTAAATAACGTGAACCTTGACTTGGTTGCCCTCACTATTTTTGATAATATCCATAGGAACCCTGATATTGTCATCTCGCCAGCTTCGGGTTGCAATATTATGGTGAGGAAAAAAACAAAGTCTGCATCCAGACACTTCAGAGGGAGGCCGAAAACAAGATCCCTTTTCCGGGATGAACTCCTTGACCTCAAGGAGGTTCCTATTTTTTCAGCTGCTGAGATCAGGGTGCTTGGTGCTGGTGACCCGCCAGGGGTCTCCAAATGACTATCATTCTCTCCTTCTTCTTATGGGGCATGGGCGAATCCTCTATACTCCTTCGCCTTTATGATTTGCTGAGGGAGACGATGCTGGAGTTCTTTTTACTGCATGAGACTTTATATGATTGTATCATGCCCATTTTTTCTGTCTCATCTATATGCCCCAGTTCATTTTCCGCTTCAGTAAATACCATGGGCCATCACAACTCGGATGATATCTTCCTCCTGCAGGTGAGCCAGATATTATATATACTTTCTTTTACAGGTGCAAGCGAGCCAGGTTTTGGTTGATACATTATATGCAAGCGAGGCGGTTCCCTCACGTGCTCCTTTCCCTATATGTATACTTCGGATGGGGTATCCGAGGCGGTTTTTCCATCTAAAATCATGCACGGCCATTTCTGTTCTCTTCTCTTTCTGGACAGAGGTGGTCTTTTTTTTCAGGCTGAGGTCGAGGTACAGGTTTACTCTAGCTCCTAGATTAAGTAGTGGCATTATGATGATGGACTGTTAGTTTTATGGTGCCAATATTTTTGATATAATTTGTGGACACATCATAATCTTTTTGCCTTCTTCGGTTACCCTCTGCTGGTGTATATGGGGCTTACTCTCTGCTGGTGTATATAGGGCTTAAAATGTTGTAACGGATTGCATCATCTATGCTCTATAATTTGCGCTATTTGTACAGTGTTGCTATGCACTGTATCATCATGTATTTCATGTATTGTTTTGCATATCTTTATATATAAAGCAGTGTTTTTTTTCCTTCTGAAAAGAAAAAAAGAAAAAAAGAAAAAGATATGTTAGTTAATTATTTATAATTGTAAATGGATTGTGGAAGTTATTTAATTTAATTTTTAATTAGTAAAAAAAATATGTTTGATCTAAGACTTTTGTGATTTATAATGTAGATATAAGCATTTTTCTGATTAATCATAGTATTAGGATTTGGTCGACGTTTCGAACCAGCTAATGTGGTTCATGACAACTCTTTGGAGTCAAAGAAGTCCCATCTTCTTGACGTTTTTGAAAATAATGGAATAATGGTTACAGTACATCTCAAGGTCTTAAAGCCTTTCTAAAGGCATATAAAGGGTTAAGTGGAAAATATACTCGTGTGGATCCCATTTCCAAGGTCCACCATCCATTTATCAGGGGACGAAAGACAAAATTACCCATGTCCTTAGAATAAATAATGTCTCTGCTTCTTTCAAGCCTCTCTTCACTATTAGAAATTCTCTTGGGTCTGTTAAGGACCCTATCGACCCTAAGGACATGAAAGGGGTTTATTTGATTCTTTGTTCATGTGGAACTCCCTATATTGGAGAAACTGGTCGATCCATTAGGCAGAGAATCTGGGAGCATGATGGAGATATTAGGCACAATCGGTCACGTACTTCAGCTCTTGCGGAGCACTTGAAGAAATCTTGTCACCATGTCTGTATTGAAGATTCCAAAGTCGTTGTCAAAGTACATCACTTCCACCATAGGAAATTAAGGGAAGTAATCGAAATTGAACTATATGCCAAGAATCTCAACCGGGATGATGGTTGGAAATTAAAAGTTGGATCCCTGGCTAGGTAATTTTGTTTATTTTTGTATTTTGGTTCACTTTTATATCTTTATATATATTCTCAATTTGACTATTTAGTAATTAATTAATTAATTTTTATTTTTTAATTTAATTAACTAATTATTAATTTGTTTCATTTTACTTCATTTTTATTTATTGACTTTAATATTTTTATTTATTATCCTCATTTTATCTTTATTTATTAATTAAAATTATTTTTTACATCTCCCTATTTATTTATATAATTCTCTGAACCTTTTTAATTTATTTAATCAATTATTTTATCATTAAAAAAAATATTGGTAATTAACTAATTCTTTTATAAATTTTACCCCTCCCTTCTCCTTGTTATAAATTAAAATTTCTTAACCATGTTTTATTTATTTAATTAATTTATCATTAAAATTCTAATTCTTAACGGCTAGTTTATTTTATTTATTTTTATTAAATTTAAATTTAAATCTTAACCCTTTGTAATAAAAATTTCTTAACCCTTTATAATAAAATCGTTTTTTTAATCAATTAACTTATTATTAAATTTTTTTAATTCCTAACTAACTTTCTAAATGTGGTTAATCCGAAAGACACTTTTATGTATGGTAAAAAAATTAGTTATAATTAGGTGTTCAAATTAATAATGAGACAATTATCATTTTTTTCTATTCAATATTCCTAAATGTCTAAGTATACTTAGATATTCAGCGATTAACTTTTTTTTTTTAAATTTAACTTCTAGTCAAACAAAAGTAGTTGAAGGTCATAATTGATAACTGATCAAAGCTAGTTGGAGGTCATATTCCATAACTAAATGCCTTTTTACATACATACATATAAATCATTAGCTTCCTTCAATTGTGAGTTTCTCTTTTATAATTATATTTTTATTTTATTTTATAATTATAGTTTTGGAAAACATACTTGAATTTTTTTTCTTGCCTGGTAAAGGTTGTAACTACAGTCCATCAAAGAAGAGGAATCCACATTCATGTAGTGATAATGGAGCTAATAACCAAGAGTAGTTTACATATACTTTTGAGACATTGTGAGTCTTTCAAACTAGTAAGTGTAGATTCTACAAATGTATCTAGAAACCTAAGAACTTGAAAAAACATAGTTATGTTTTTTATGATGGTACACTAGATGATGAATATATCCCATACACTATATTTGCAATTACCACAGGATATCCATGATGAATTCCACATGAGAGTTGGAAAAAGATACAAATTCTACTAGCTTATTTCCACAGGGCCGTCACTTACAAAGCAATATTATATCACATGCATTCATATTGGGGTAAAAAAAAATTAGAAAATCACAAAACATTATATTGCCTATATAACTAGGGATGAGTGGGTTTTTATTTATTATATAAAAAATATAAATAATATGAGGTATTTTTTTTTACTGTTTTGGGCCAAGCGAGTTAGGGAAGGCCATGGGAAGGCGAAAGAGCATGGAGGAGGTGGGAGGAGCAGGGTTTGTGAGGGAAACGCGTTGAGGAGCTTCTGAGCTTCAACTGGTCCGTGAGAGGGTTATGGAAATCCACAGGAAATTACGTGGAGGAGAGCTATTCGAGTTTATGAGAGGGTTTGTCTATGAGAGGATTAGGGAAATCCATGGGAAATCACGTGGAGGAGAGCTATTAGACCTGTAGACCACCAAGGATATTCAACCTATAGTGCCGAGGATATTCAACCTACAACATGGAGAAAGGCATTGATTCAACAAGAGATCTAGTGAGCATTTGAGAAGATCGACTCAGCATTCGAGCAAGATATCGACTAAGTAAGAGAGAACATAAGAAACTTTCCATCTCATGCCAGGAACTACAGAAACAGGTGACTGGTTTCAACCTTAAACCAAATCGATATTCAGACCTTTACATTGAATGGGTTTCAATTTCCTTAATAATCCTTTCAAGCCCTTAAATCAATATTCCATTCATCGTTCGTGTGATATTACATAATATGAATCAATGTTCTGTTTCAGTTTCGTAAAATCTTTCACTCTGGTTTGTGGTTGGTGGCCAAATGTCAATTTTTTTGTTGCTAGGTATGGAGCTAAATCCTTATCATCATTTAGGATGACACAGGTCGGTATCGATACTATGTTTGAAAACTATTACCAGGCCATGTATTAAATCATTGAGGAAACCACTAGGATCCCCACGGCCATTATTGATATACATGATCGGCAATATCAGTTTGAACTAGCTCGACACTTCTGCTCCATAAGTCTATGGCTACTGGATGGTAGCATCAATCCAGAAGCAAAGGTTGAGGCACTAGAGTTTATGTTGATTCCTCAGTGTGTCGAAAGGGCCATCAAGCAATGGGACTAGGCAGCAGAGGACTAGATAAATAAATAAGAGAAGAGAGCATAGAAGATTCAAATTCCTAAGATAAATGACCCACTCTATATCAGGGTATCTTAGGTATTCATTTCTTTATTTCCCCATAGTTTGAAAAGTTTTAGCTCCGTAAAGCCAAAATCAAATCCCACCCAAATGCATCAAAGGAAGGTTAGTCATGCCCTTATTTCTAAGGAATATTCTCAGTTGACTACGTCAAACCAGCCCCAGGCCCAGAAAGTAAGCCCAGGAAATAAGTAGTGGTCCTGGTCAACCCAACCCTGTCAGATCCCAGAGTGCTCAAGAGGTATCAACTCAGAGGGATACAAGATAGTCTTCTTACTGGAAAAAAACTTCATGGATAAGAGGGAGAGGGTAAGGTTAATCACAGAAATACCTAGCACCCAGAGTATGGGGAAAAGATATTATCTAAATTCTAGTCCCGAGTGTCTGAGGAAAAGGTATCAATTCCAGTTCCAACTAAGGTCTCTAGCCAAGGCCTAACTAAGGTATCAATTCTAGCTCCCCTTAGGCTCAGAGCAAGATTATAAATCTCTGATTTAGTTCTCTAGACACTACAGTGATGTTGTTGGCATAAAAAATGTTATCAAAGAGATACCATACAACATTATTTTGATGTCTCAGCCTCGGAAGGGAGTTTCACATTCCAAACAAGGAGACAGATCTTCCACATGTGAACTCCTATTATGGTTCTCTTTGCACTGTTGGAAAGCTCTTAATGTGTAGAAAAATGTCAATAGTTTATGACTCAATGTCTCCTATAATTGCAAATGGATCTGCCTCATCTTATCATTGAATATTTTCTACTTCAATTCCTTACATATATTTTATTCTCTTGCACATCCTTATTATCAGCATAGGATTGCTGGCAGTTGAGCATTTCTCAGTCACTGGCTAACTTCTCGAATGAGCTAGCTACACCAATAAATGTTTCCAAATATTGTAAATGATTCCAAGCTCTCTCTCTCCACTGAGCATGACACATAGACCTATAAAAAATGCACCTCAAGTCCACACCTTGCCTTAAGCCTTAAGCCTTGAGCCATTCAACATTCACTAGAAAACCACATCAAGAAGAAAAGGTATAGTCCTTACTATATTATTTTCTGAAAACCCAACTAGCATGGAATGTCGAATAGAAAACGTCAGTACCATATATTGCTAAACTGGATCATAGATGATGAATAAGTAATTGATGTTAATGGAATGGGAAATTACTCGAAGTAATTATATTGGAATAGTATGGATATTTTGTATACCGCCAATATCAGAGATAACATATTGGGTGGTTAAGAGTTCTACCCTGAATCATGTAGTTGATCCACCACCCTCGCTAGTTGACGAGTCCCTGAATGTTGGATAAGGACTCTATGCCGGAAATACAATAAGGTGATGCTTTTACTGAGTGTCAAGGGGGAAGAAAGGTAAAGGGTGGTATTCCCAAGAGTGACTCGCCTATCACTGTGAAATTTAAGGAAAGGATAGTAAGGATTAAGGGTAAGAAAAACCACTCATGGGGGATATGCATATCGAAAAAATGCAACCTGGGCCCGTGGGATATTAAGTAACCTTCTAGCATGTAGGAGTACGTGCATTAGGAGTATGTTTCATTTGAATATTAGGGGTTTTTTTTTATCCATTGTTTCCTAAGCTAGTTGAGATGGATGCACACGGCTAACCCCTGATCTGTAGGAAAGCCCCTAATGAGAGGAATGTGAAAGATCCTGAGGAATGAGCTCCTAATGGGATAATGTTTAGCTTTATATATAAAACAATAGTACATGCTCACCTGTAGCTATGCACACCAGACGTAGGCTATGTCTTGACTGGGGATAACTATGCAATGATGTCTGTCAATGGCATCCAACACTTTATCAATAAAGGTTAAAGGGAAATTGTCCTTGGTAGTCACCTAGTTCAGTTCTATATAATCTCCATAAATTATCCATTTTTTTCCCTTCTTTGAAAATACAATTATTACTGACATTTACCTTAAGTAAGCATTCAACCTTCCTTGCCCTCCTCTGTCAGACGAGTTATTTTTCCTAATTTTTTTTACTTTGATACTTACCTTTCTCTTATGTAAAAAACTGTGTCATCCTTCCTAGGACCAGCCTTTTAAGAAGGATACTTTTGGGACTTGAAAGGTAGAGCCTAGGCTAGGTGGAAAACACGTCTAAGTTCTATAAAGACAGATCCTGGTAACCCCACCTAGTCAGGTAATTCTTAATTCCTTCAATGAAAGTGGAAATTCAACACATGAAAATTATCATTTTATTATTTTTTGGACTTAGGCGAACATAATGGATTGTTCAGAGATATCCTTCCCTATAGCGTTCCTATGTGCCCTATCGGTCAATTATTCTCCTATGCCTATTCTTATATGTATAGAGTCTCCTTTATACAAGCCTCTTGTGACAACATTGTTCAGATAATGAAGACTCTGGAAGAGAACGAGGAAAATATCAAAGCTTTGGAACATGCTAATGAAGAATTGAGGAAAAAATGTGATGCTGCATCCGCTAGATCGAAAGGCTTGCTTGCTTTAAAAAGTTGTGCATTTAAATCAGTTAAGGAGCTCCACACAACTCATAATGAACTATAGGCTCATGTAGATCAACTTCGAAACATCACACAAATATTTCACCAGTTAATTGCAAGAGCATAAATGAATATAAAGCATGTTGAGAAAGCCAAATTACATATAAAATTATTATTGGTGAAATTCAAAAGACTATATCTTTTAGAGACCCATAAACTAAAAAAGTATTTTTTTTGTATGGTTGTTTCTTGCACCTATATGTTTTTAACATATAATGGATGTTCATACAAACTTTAGAGATATTATTAGCTCTTGTAAATTGTATGTAGATTTATTGAATATATGTAAGTAGCTCAAGAATCATATGTACAGATGTAGAGGGTGTGTGCATGCCTACAACATGCATGTGATTGCATTAGAGAGTTTAGAGTGTTCACTTTGTATTTAAAATTTTTTTTCTAGTTCAAATTTGGCATAGTTTCTAAGTTTAGCCTGAGCGAATGAGCTGGAGGAGTATACAATTTTAGCTAAGAATCCTTCTTATTTTTCTTTGATGCACTATTGTAGGTAGAGTTTAGGGTTATAACAAAGGCTAGCTGTCATTCTATTTCTGTAAAACCTGATCTTCTTTATCTATAAAAGAAGGCACAGTGACTTCACTAGAGAACATACATAGAGAGTGTTGTGTTATATTTCTTATTTTAGTTAATAAAATATAGGGAATTCAGTGTTGTAAATTTGTACTCCTTGTTCATATTTCCCAATTGATTGGTTGTAAATCTAGCGTTATGATTTCTGCAATTTTAAAAGGAGATAATCAAGTTTCCTCTTCCAATTTTTGGGGTTTCAGTTTTGAGGTTGCACATATACTTACCATGTTTTGAAAATTTAATGCTAATTTGGGCTCCCCAAACCCCAAAATTGGGTACTCCAAGGGTTATTTCTCCATACATTGTTTTTAAGAAAAACATTTTTTTTAAATGTGGGCCCTTGCTCCAAAACCTAATCCATCACTTCCCAACCGCTCTCATGCACTTATGAAACTTTACTTATGTAAGTTCATGTTTCACCACACCTTGACAAAAAATATTACACCATCACATATATTATAACCCTTATCATTATAATCATTTGTCATTCTTTTCCTCTTGTCTAGCCTTTGCCTGTAACTCTATTCGATAGGGACATTAGTCATCACTTACGAATTTGATCAAACTACCAAAGCCTTAAAATATGGTACAAAAAGGTTAACATGCCTCATCAATGATTTTGGTTTGAGTGAAGTATACATTTTTGTAAGGCCGTGACAAAGGAGTTTAAAAATAAACACCACCAACATTGGGGTACATATAGGGCTTGGTGCTCTTGATTAAATGTAATGTCTCTCCATGAATTTCCTCCAACCAACCAAATATTTTTTTTTCTTACCAAGTAATAATACGCATAAAAGTCTTCCTTCTGTAATTATATTTAAGATACAATATTAAATATAATTACTGTATGCTTTCATATCTATAAGTTGAAATTTAATGGTAAAGGTATTAAAAGTATATATACTTCTTTCATCTAACTAACATATTTCTAGCTCTAATAACCATACGATTCATGTGTTATATCATTTGGTTTGATATATTATGGGCTATCAAATTTCCACACTAGCATTGCTCCCTTCGTACTTGTGCTTATATATATATATATATATATATATATATATGTATAGGGTTTAACATCCTTGCCTCGTGGAGTGTAACCTTATTTCTAACAGAAGAGATTTTTATGTGACTCCAATGGAATTCATTTTACATGCTTCTCTGTCAATGTTTAAATACACGACGTACCGAAAGATCTTTAACGTATAGCACTTGGGTTTCGTGTGACTTTTATGGTACATACTCTTAATTTTTTCTCGTTCACATGGGTATTTTCAACCGCCATGCTATCCATCCATATTTATTTCAATCATGTTCGTTTAATGGAGTGATACGAGCCAGATTTATATTTCTCCTCAGCCACCGAAACAATATTATTTAATTGTCATTCCTCCTGACATGAATTTTATTTCAACTGAAGTAGTACAATTTGTCTTAAATTGGTTAACCGTCCATTGTAATTTCCGTAGTTATGTGTTGAACCGTGTAGCCATTGGTAGATGGCTACCACGTGGACGGCGAGATTGTCCCTAGGGTTTCTGTGTTTATCTTCTATTTTAGTCCTTCACCACTTCATTTATCATTTCCCGGCGTCTTCTCCTCCAAGGCGTAGCTCTGGTTCGTTCTGGCCATCGAAGGCGAGATTTCTCACTTGCTACTGGTTTCTGGGTTTGATTTCTGGCACGAATGCTTATTGGTGAGCATATAATCTCTCTTTAAGTTTATTTCTCAGTTTGCTATGTGATTTTTCGATGCTGGTCGACACTATTTATAAATTTTATGGCTTTCACCATTACTCTTTCCAAGTTTTAAATATATATTTGCGATGCTCAATTTGTTTCCACGATTTATTCCTCTCTACCAGAGCTGGAATAGGTATTCGCTGAACTGGTATGTTCGTTGTCTCCTATATATATATATATATATTTTTTTTTTATTTTTTTATTTTTTTATTTTTTTATTCTTAACTAGTGCAAAGTATCAGATAATCATAAAATACTCAATAGATTTGTGTAGCATACCATAAACCAGAACTTAAATATCATAAATGAGGTTCAGCTATTTTCAAGTTGCTTCAAGATTAGAATAAGATATGCTTTGTAACAGCAGAAGGGTTTCTCGTTTATTTTTATAGCAGAATCTTTCATATTACATTGTCAAAGTCCACTGTTCTGCCTAGGATTATAATAACATGTTTTTCGACTATAAATATTCTGGGGTTCTGACCACTGTCTAATGTAACTACACCTGGTTCAATCTCATTTCATTTTTCTGTCTTCTATCAAAGGGTTTTATCCTAGAACCAACAATCTCTAACGACAATTTGTTTTCTAATTTCAAATACTTAAGATGCATGTTTATGATACATAAGCATTTGTCACTTATCCTTCTTTCAATCAACCATCTTTAGGGTAGATAAAAATTATATCTAATCATGCTTAGCTTTAGCTTGTAGCCTTTTGTTGAATAACTATGTATACATGCAGATTTTTAACAGAACCTTAACTGTTTTAAATCACAGTGTAGTCTGCTCGCATGGACTGTTCATTTCACTGTAACCTATGTTTACATCATTACTTTATAGAATTAATTCTTATATATAATAAATCAATTTTGCTTTCACTTGTATAATTTTATGTAATTAATCATAGGATCTTATTTGTTTCTATCATTTCCTACGTGGAGCAGGTTTACAGTTTGTCTAGTTTTTTTTTCTTGGTGTAATTTGTTCATGCAATATTATACTACTTTCTTTTATCTATATAAAACAATTATTTTATTAATCCAGAAGCAGATTAAATTTAAATCACTAAATCATCTTTGGAGTAAGATGTATCCTTAGATTTAAACCAACATTGGTTTAGAGACTCTACTGGATTATTTCCACAGATTTTTATTCCTACAACTCTACAAAGTTAAGAGGATTAATTTCTTCTATACAATTCTATTAAATGTAGGAAATAAAAAGTCTAATATTTTAATCTAACATAATAGATATAACCCTGTTGCACAGTAACAGGTAACTAAACAATTCATATGACTTAGGGACATACCGCTTTTGCAATTGACCAAACTCCCAACCTTAGTGTTCTTCTGTCCTCCAGAACTCACCCCCAAGCTGAGATCATCTCCTAGAACAGACCAACCTCAATCTGTTCTGGAGTAGCTTATTTAAGCTCATGTTCCCCAAAGCCTATTTCTAATTCTGCGTCCAGAATTATAGGATGCTTTTATTTCTGTTTGCCTAGGCTTCCCTTATTTAGGGACTTTTAAAGCTGCTTTCTACTTTTCCATCTTTTTACCTCTTCCTAACTACTCTCCACCTCATTGGGGAAAATCTAGATTTTTCGTCAAAATCTAAATTAGAAATAAATTCTTTCAAGGATTTTTGAAAGATTTGGGGAAAGTCTTAGCCTCTTTCCATACCTCATGGATTTGGCAAGTGATCTCAAAATTCTCATTTGGTCAATATGCACAGTTTTTTTTTTTTTTTTTCATAATTAAAAATTAATTACATCCACACCATACTTATCCATTGGGGTCCACTCCCCTTTGGATTAAAGTTCAAATGTCTATATTGAAAGAAAACATAAACTAGGGGTGTTACATATTCCCCCTCTGAAAACAAACACCGTCCTTGGTGTTAACCGCTAACTACTAGAGTTCATTTTGAAAATAGATATGGATATTTTTCCATCATCTCAGCTTCTCTTTCCCAGGTAGCTTCTTCAGCAGTAAAGTGCTTCCATTGCACCTTTACTCTTGCTACTATTCGGTTTCTCAATTCAATTTCTTCCCACTCCAATATTTGAAGCGGCTCTAGAAGGAACTCCCCTTCTGGCTCCACCTGTATCACATTCCAATCAACAATGTGAGAAGCATCATGCACATATATTTTTAATAACGAAACATGAAATACATCATGAAATTTAACATGGGGCGGTAGGGCCAGCTTATAAGCTACTGGTCCCACCCTCTCTAACACCTCGAAAGGCCCACAATATCTAGGAGCCAATTTTGCACAGCTTCCAACATAAACTATGCTCTTCTTGGGTTTAATACGCAAATACACATGATAACCCACTTTGAATTATTGATTCACCCTCTTCTTAGCAGCATAGTTTTTCTGTCGGTATTGTGTTGTCTTAATGTTTCTTTGTATTTTTTTGACAATTCTATCCATCTCCTGTAGAGCCTCTGGCCCCAACACTATTTTATCTTCAGGTTGGCTCCAATTTAAAGGAGTACGACACTTTCTTCGATAGAGTGCCTAAAATGGACTCATTTTGATGGAGGATTGATAGTTGTTGTTATAAGAAAATTCAACTAAATGTAAGTAGTTTTCCCATTTTGATGGTCTATCCATCACATACATTCTCAGCATATCCTCCAAGATCTGATTTCTTCTTTCTGTTTGACCATTCGTCTGAGGGTGATATGCAGTACTAAAATTCAATTTAGTGGCCATGCCCCCAAACATACCTTTCCAAAAGGTAGTTGTGAACTTAGCATCTCTATCTGAAATAATCATCCTTGGGACCCCGTGTAGCCTTACTACCTCTTTTAGGAACACATCTGCTACTTGGGTTGTTCCAAAAGTAGATTTTACAGGTGTGAAGTGTGTAGCCTTTGTTAAAGTATCTACTACCACCATTACTAAGTCATGCTGGTACTTTGTTCTAGGTAACCCTGTTATAAAATCTAGAGAAACAATGTCCCATTTCCATTTTGTAATTGGCAAGGGATTTAGAAGACTAGCTGGATGTTGTTGTTCAACTTTGACTAGTTGAAATTCCATGCACCTAGCTAAATATTCTACTACATCCCTTTTCATTCCTGTCCAAAACAATTTCTTTTTCAAGGCTGTAAGCATTTTCTGATATCTCGGATGTCTTGCATATAGATGTTTATGGTATTCATCTAGGATCTCTTTTTTCAAAGATTCTATATTGGGGATATACAATCTGTTTTTATAGCAGATCAGCCCTCTCTCGTTTTGGGTGTACTCAGCCATTTCTTTTTTCTGCATTTTCAATTGCAGATTTTCATAATTGGGATCTTGATCTGCTACCTTTTTTAGCAGCTCTTCTAAATCAAGGCTAGCACTACTCTCAATGTTGCTTATGTTTTGGCAAGCATTTCGGCTTAGAGCATCAACAATTTTTTTTCTTTCCCTCTGATATGCTTTATGTCCATATCAAAATCACTCAAAAAAGACAACCATCTGGCTTGTCGAGCATTCAAATCAGTTTGGGAAAAGAAATATTTAAGACTAATATGATCAGTCATAAATGTAAATTTCTTTCCAAGAAGATAGTGTCGCCACAACTTCAAGGAATGAATTACAGCAGCTAATTCCAAATCATATACACTATAATTTTGTTCATGTGTCTTAAGTTTCCTAGACTCATATGCAATAACAGAATTTTCCTGCAATAGAACTCCTCCCAATCCCTCTCTGCATGCATCAGTGCATACAAAAAACTCTTTGTCAGGATCTGTAATTTTCAGTATAGGGGCTGTAGTGAGTTTTAGTTTTAGTTGTTCAAAACTGTTTTGGAATTTCTCAGTCCACTCAAATTTGGTGCCTTTTCTCTGTAATGAAGTTATGGGATATGCTATTGCAGAAAATATTTCCACAAACCTTCTATAATAACCTGCAATCCCCATAAATGACCTTACTGCTGAAACATCAGTGAGCACTGACCATTATTTAATAGCCTTTATTTTCTCAGGGTCCACAACAATACCTTTTCAGAAATAATATGCCCCAAGTATTGAATTTTTCTTTATAAAATTCACATTTACTGAACTTGGCATATAACTAGTTGTCTTTCAAGGTTTTCAAAACCATCCTTAAGTGTTATTTATGCTCTTCCTTACCTTTTGAATAAAATAGATTATCGTCTATGAACACTAGTACGAATTTATCCAAGTACTTGTTCAAGACGTTGTTCATTAAGCACATAAAGGTGGCAGGGGCATTTGTCAACCCAAAAGGTAAGACTACGAATTCATAGTGGCCATACCTAGTTCGAAAAGCAGTTTTACTAATGTCTTCCTCCTTAATTCTTATTTGGTGATAACCAGTCCTTAGATCAATCTTGGAAAATACAAAAGCTCCTCTTATCCGGTCAAAAATATCATCAATTCTGGGCAAAGGGTATCTATTTTTTATTGTCAACTTATTTAGTTGACAATAGTCAATACACATTCTAAAGGTTCCATCCTTCTTTTTCACAAACAGAACCAGTGCTCCCCAAGGAGACACACTCGGTCTAATATAACCTTTATCCAACAATTCTTGCAATTGCATTTTCAGTTCCATGAGTTCAGGGGGGCTCATCTGATAAGGGGCTCTAGAGACGGGTGTTGCTCCAGGCACCCAAATCGATTGAAAATTCAATCTCTCTTTTGGGGGGGGGAGATGAGGGATCTCATCTGGAAAAACTTCCTTAAACTCTCTTACCACTGGTAGAGTGTCCAACAGATTTCCTTCAGATTGTTGTCCTAACTCTTCAACATGTACAACATATACTTGATATCCTTTCCTTAGTGTTCTTTTCAATTTCAAAGCTGTTATTTGTCTTACAGAGATTGGTTTTGGTTTTCCCTTAAGGATAAAAGTTTTCCCTTCCTCATCTATGCAATGTAGAGTTTTATCCCAACAATTCATCATAGCCTTTCTCTTTTCCAACCAGTCCATTCCAATCAACAAGTCATATGAGCCTAGGGGCAGAATATTTAAGTTCACTTATGTCTGAAAATCATTTAATTTAATTGTTGTTTGAGGTAACTTATGAGTTACATTTCGCTTGGTGCCAGTGGCTAGCTGGACCAACCAAGACTGCTGAAATTTTTCAGTTTTGAGATTGCATTTCTCTACAATTTGTGGACTAATGTAACTTAAAGAAGCACCTAGATCAATTAAAACTATAAGAGATTGATCAGCAATATTACATTCTATCTTGACCATAGTAGCCTGATGTTTTGCTTGTCAGTTTTCCAATGCTGCACTGATAGTGGGTATATTTCTGGCTATGTCATTCACTGTGGTAGCTTCTCGATCCCTCATAATCATCTGAATATTTCAGTGTGGATAATCCCTCAACAGATGAGGTTCTCCACAACCCCAAAATTTCAACGGTTCCCACATTTTGACTGCTCCTTCCTTCTTATTATCTCCCTCTATTTGTTTTGAACCAACTTGGGACTGAGCAGTTTGACTTTCCTTGGGTTTATTAAATTTCTTCCGCTGATGGTCCCTGCCAAAGTTCTTCAAGTAAGCTGGTTTCTGTTTCTTCCCTTTGAATTCACTCTCATTTGCCCAGCTTTTTCCATGTTCACCTTTGCCTTTAAAATACTGGTAGCATAGTCTAGCTTTCCTTACTGCTTCATCTATAGTTTTTGGATTATGGAATTCTATTTTCTCCTTGTACACAGCAGGCAAACAATTCAAAAACCTTTGTACCCTTGCCTTCTCTTTAGGAATATAAGGAACATACCTTAGAAGATTTGTAAACTTAGTGACAAACTCATCTATGGTGAGTTGTCCCAACCTGAGTTCATGGAACTCCTTTGCTTTATCATCATAATAACGTTCGTTCAAATAACGGTTTTTAAACTTGACTTGGAAATCTTCCCAAGTCACTATATTTTCATCGATAGCATGGACCATTTTTGTCTCTTCCCACCACAAGGTAGCTTTACCCTGCAACTGGTAGACAGCTAACCTGGCCTTCATATTGCTCTCGTATTCATAGACCTGAAAGTACTTAATCATATTCAACAACCATGCCTCAGCATCTTCCTCCTTCTCCCCATCATAGGAGGGAGGCTTAATTTTCTGGAATTCCCTCTATAATTCCTTTCTCTGTTTAGACTAATGTCTAGTAGTGTCATCTTCCTCAAAGTCATTAGAGAAATTTCCTTTCTTCCTCTTTCCGGAACCTTCACCTTCCTGACTGTTCCGCGAAGTCAGTTCTCTTATGAGCTTTTCCTGCTCCTCATTAGCTAATGACAGCCTGTCATTCTGGCTTCTTAACTGAGCTATCTCCCATTGCAACCTGTGCAACATAGTCATCAAAGGAGGGTTGGGATCTGGCGTGTTATCTTCATCATGCAGATCAACATAAATTTCATCTCCTTCAGCCATTGACTCTTCAGTTCCAGTACCACTGTACACTAACAAAACAACATCAGTAACAATTTTTTTTTTTTTTTTTCCAACAAGAATAATTTATACAGTGAGCACAACAACAATCCAGTTTTGCTAACTTGGCTCTGATACCATTTGTAACGTCTCTCCATGAATTTCCTCCCACCAACCAAATTTTTTTTTCTTACTCATTAATACTACGCATAAAAGTCTTCCTTCTGTAATTATATTTAAAATACTATATTAAATATAATTACTGTATGCTTTCATATCTGTAAGTTGAAATTTAATAGTAAAGGTATTAAAAGTATATATATTTCTTTCATCTAACTAACATATTTCTGGTTCTAATACCCATACGATTCATGTGTTATATCATTTGGTTTGATATATTATGGGCTATCGAATTTCCACACCAGCATTGCTCCCTTCGTACTTGTGCTTATATATATATATATATATATATATATATATATATATATATATATATATATATATATATATATAGATATATATATATATATATAGGGTTTAACATCCTCGCCTCGTGGGGTGTAACCTTATTTCTAACGGAAGAAATTTTTATGTGACTCCAATGGAATTCATTTTACACGCTTCTCTGTCAATGTTTAAATACATGACGTACCGAAAGATCTTTAACGTATAGCACTTGGGTTTCATGTGAATTTTATGGTACATACTCTTAAGTTTTTCTCGTTCACATGGGTATTGTCAACCGCCATGCTCTCCATGCATATTTATTTCAATCATGTTCGTTTAATGGAGTGATATGAGCCAAATTTATATTTTTCCTCGGCCACCGAAACAATATTATTTAATTGTCATTCCTCCTAACATGAATTTTATTTCAACTGAAGTAGTACAATTTGTCTTAAATTGGTTAACCGTCCATTGTAATTTCCGTAGTTATGCATTGATCCGTGTAGCCATTGGTAGATGGCTACCACGTGGACGGTGAGATCGTCCCTAGGGTTTATGTGTTTATCTTCTATTTTACTCCTTCACCACTTCGTTTATCATTTCCTGGCGTCTTCTCCTCCAAGGCGTAGCTCTGGTTCGTTCTGGAAATCGAAGGCGAGATTTCGCACTTGCTACTGGTTTCTGGGTTCGATTTTTGGCATGAATGCTTATTGGTGAGCATATAATCTCTCTTTAAGTTTATTTCTCAGTTTTCTATGTGATTTTTTGACCCTGGTCGACACTATTTATAAATTTTATCGCTTTCGCCATTACTCTTACCAATTTTTAAATCTATATTTGTGATGCTCAATTTGTTTCCACGATTTATTCCTCTCTACCAGAGCTGGAATAGGTATTCCATGTCTTTGTTGATAGCATTTACATTTATCTCGTTTTACAAGTTATAATTTCACATTCGACAGGCATGAGGTTGATATAATTTAGTTTGTTGTTTTCTCCTCATTTCGTGAATGAGTTTTCTCAGTTCATCTCGGCGCATACCAATGGAATTTGGAAGGATCGTTTTCCCTTCGATCCATTGTGCCTTCCCACGGCCCTGTGTGAAGATCCTTGATATGTCCTTCACTTCCTCACGTGGCTTCAACACGGTCAAGTTGTCTCCCTTGAACCGAATAGAATAGGTTAGTCACTGGTGTGTGTACTGTGATGCATATTAACGTTTTATTCGATTTTCTAGTGATTTTTTTTTTCTTATACCTAGTATTAATCTACTTTACCATATGTTACCTTTGCTATTGACAGATGAATGCACAAGTCCTATTTCTACGGAGGTGACTATCTTTCTCCTCACTTGTTTTGTTTTCTACTATGATTCTCAACTGATTTGTATATTCACATAATTTTTTTTCGATTGCATCTATCCTCGTTCTTGACTTTGTTTTTATTTTTAACTCATTCAATTGCTAAATTACAGTGTGATCACTATTATAACTGCTACCAATGTATGTACTTATCTTTTCAAGTTGGTAAAGAATTTGCCACAGTTGTATTTGACCTTCAGGGTCAATGCATTTTATACATTTCCAAAATTTTATACAAGTAGACCTCTGTAATTTAATGGGGTTTCTCGTCCATATTGTAATAACTAAATTCTACCGATTCATCGTCTATTTCCCTTAATGGACTGTTGTGTATTTAAATACTTGGCTTCGGTTTGAACACCGATATGTTAACATTTTCTGATAGTCGATTTTGTTTTGTTAACCAGTATACTCGCAAATACCCTCTTAATTTACAGTCGGTCTATGGAATACATATTTGTATTTTTAGTATTCATTCAGGAATATACGTAAATCTCTAGTTAGAATTTCCTATAATTACTCTTTGCGAAGATACTGTATTACTACTCCTTATTAAATTTTGGTTCAACTCTCTTACATTTTATTTGAGATGGTTACTACCCTTTTTCGCTAAACTGGTATGTTCGCTGTCTCCTATATATATATATATATATATATATATATTTTTTTTTTTTTTTTTTTTTTTTTTTTTATTTCCTTAACTGGTGTGAAGTATCAGATAATCATAAAATACTCAATAGATTTGTGTAGCATACCATAAACCAGAACTTAAATATGATAAATGAGGTTTAGCTATTTTCAAGTTGCTTCGAGATTAGAATAAGATATGCTTTGTAACAACAGAAGGGTTTCTTGTTTATTGTTATAGCAGAATCTTTCATATTACATTGTCAAAGTCCACTGTTCTACCTAGGATTATAATAACATGTTTTTCGACTGTAAATATTCGGGGGTTCTGACCACTGTCTGATGTAACTACACCTGGTTCAATCTCATTTCATTTTTTTTTCTTCTATCAAAGGGTTTTATCCTAGAACCGATAGTCTCTAATGACAATTTTTTTTCTAATTTAAAATACTTAAGATGCATGTTTATGATACGAAAGCATTTTTCACTTATCCTTCTTTCAATCAGCCATCTTTAGTGTAGATAAAAATTATATCTAATCATGCTTAGCTTTAGCTTGTAGCCTTTTGTTGAATAACTATGTATACATGAAGATTTTTAACAGAACCTTAACTGTTTTAAATCACTGTGCAGTCTGCTCCCATGGACTGTTCATTTCACTGTAACCTATGTTTACATCATTAATTTATAGAATTAATTCTTATATACAGTAAATAAATTTTTCTTTCACTTGTATAATTTTATGTAATAAATCATAGGATCTTATTTGTTTCTATCATTTCCTACGTGGAGCAGGTTTACAGTTTGTCTAGTTTTTTTTTCTTGGTGTAATCTATTCATGCAATATTATACTATTTTCTTTTCCCTATATACAACAGTTATTTTATTAATCCAGAAGCAGATTAAAGTTAAATCACTAAATCATCTGTGGAGTAAAATGTATCCTCAGATTTAAACCAACATTGGTGTAGAGACTCTGTTGGATTCTTTCCACAGATTTTTATTCCTACAACTCTACAGAGTTAAGAGGATTAATTTCTTCTATACAATTCTGTTAAATGTAGGAAATAACAAGTCCAATATTTTAATCTAACATAATAAATATAACCCTGTTGCACAATAACAAGTAACTAAACCATTCATACGACTTAGGGACATACCACTTTTGCAATTGACCAACCTCCCAACCTTAGAGTTCTTCTGTCTTCCAGAACTCACCCCCGAGTTGAGATCATCTCCTAGAATAGACCAACCTCAATCTGTTCTGGAGTAGATTATTTAAGCTCATGTTCCCCAAAGCCTGTTTCTAATTCTACCCCTAGAATTACATGATGCTTTTATTCCTGTTTGCCTAGGTTTCCCTTATTTAGGGACTTTTAAAGCTGCTTTCTGCTTTTCCAGCTTTTTACCTCTTCCCAACTACTCTCCACCTCATTGGGGAAAATCTAGATTTTTCCTCAAAATCTAAATTAGAAATAAATTCTTTCGAGGATTTTTGAAAGATTTTTGGGGAAAGTCT
Source organism: Pinus albicaulis (assembly GCA_034641835.2). Lineage (NCBI taxonomy): Eukaryota > Viridiplantae > Streptophyta > Pinopsida > Pinales > Pinaceae > Pinus > Pinus albicaulis. Next base: position 836,832,357 of record CM076581.1, on the reverse strand, counting down.
TAGCCTCTTTCCATACCTCATGGATTTGGAAAGTGATCTCAAAATTCTCATTTGGTCAATATGCAGAGAATTTTTTTTATTTTTTTTCATAATTAAAAATTAATTACATCCACACCATACTTATGCATTGGGGTCCACTCCCCTTTGGATTAAAGTTCAAATGTCTATCTTGAAAGAAAACATAAACTAGGGGTGTTACATTAAATGGAAATAATATATCCTCATATGTGATAGAATATAATGAAATTCCGCAATCCCATTGATTCTGAAATCCTAAAAATTGTCAAGTCTGGAAAATTTTAAATGGGATATGAAGATTTTATCCATATGAAGTCTGATGTGGTTGGAAGTATAACCACTCTCAAACATCCTGAAACAATGAATGGTAATGTTAAAAAATTTAGCAAACAACCCTCTCTTTAATAATTTAACATTACCAGTAGGGAATGTCCAGGGAGCGCCTAGGGAGTATCCAGGGAATTTCCAACGAGTGTGACAGGAGCATGTATGGGAGGGCGGTGTGGCACATCAGAGTGTGGAGTTCAAAATTTCTAGGTAGCATTAAAATTGATGCTGGAGCACAGTTCCATTTTTTTGGAGCACGCTCCAAGGGGTGCCCCTATAGTGCCCCGACTCGAAGTAAGGTTCTGGGGCCTGGAGCAGGGGTGGGGGGTTCTTGCAACACTGTTCTGTATCAGTTTTCTAAGGTAATGTGCATGGAACTTAACATGCTTCATATTGCTATGTTCAATAAGATTCTCATCAAATTTTATTTCATTTTGATTGTCACAATATATTCTAGTAAATTCCATACGAGAAAACCCAAGCTCTCCCGTTAAGCTGCGAATCCAAACTACCTCAATTCCAATAATCAATAATCCTTTGTATTCAGCTTCAGTGGTTGACAAGGAAACTTCTTTCTCATTTTTACATGATCTTACAGTCATACCACATCTAGATTCTAGCATTTAACCTTTGGTCATCCCATCACCAAATTTCTAAGATTTTATCTGAAATGGATCATCTGAATAGTATCTATTTTTAAACTTTGTAATCAAAACTTATTTTGGAAAAGTTTGAAATTTTTAATTAAATGTCCAAAATCCAAAGCTATGGAAGATGAAACAAATCATCTTTATGGTTGGCCTTCCAAGGCAGTTCTATTAAAACAATATTGTTGAAGACAAATGATAGAGGAAGATATATGAAAGAAAATTCAGCTTTGGAAGAACAAGAGTAGCAGAAGAATCGGGCCTTAGGAAGAATAAACATAGTTGAATATCACACAATGAAGGAGAAATTAAGGTTGTCCATGTATGAGTATAAGGTTGTCCATGTATGAGTAGAAGGTTGTCATGATTAAGTGTAGTGCATTGCTTCGAATTTAAAAATGGAATAGTGATTAGTTAATGCCCAATTTGAAATATGCATTTGAACATCAGGTCTTGCATTGTAGGTGTCGGAATAAGAGATTTATTATCTTTATTTATATTAGCATTAAAGAAAGAGTGGCATGTGGAATTATTTGTAGGGCTTTAATGGATCTGTTTAGTAGGTGTCTTTTGTGGTTTCCAGTTAGTATATAATATGGTCAACATACTATTTATGTTGGCTAATGATCCAGGTGGACATTGGTGGCCACCCATCTATTCCATTTGAACCCCCACCATCACTTCTTTCAATTTTTTAGTTTCGGCATAACTTACTATTTTTAACAGTTTTTCGGGTCCTGAACTTCTGGAGCTGTTTTGAGGCCCTAAACGATGTTTTTTGGGAAAACTGGGATAGATATTTCTAATGAGATATTGAGCACGTCAAACAGATATCGTATGCCAAAAATATGGGCCCCATTTGGGTAAATCTGGATCATCTAGACTATTTATTTTATCAATTTTTCATGTCAGATGTTCTTTGTAGATGGTTATATTTAATGCTCTCTTGAGAATTAGAAAAAAAGTGAGGATGATTTAGAAGCTAGGTACTTTGTATTTGAATAGCTACTAGTATGTCTCTTTCCAAGTTGAGCATTCTGAAAGCGAATATTATGTAGAAGAAAAATATGAGGACGTATATGTAGATTATTTAGAGAGTGATGAGGAGTATACTAGGCGTAGCTATAGAGCTAGACGTAGAATTACAAGATATTTACATTCTGGTAAAGAAGAAAAAAGTGTCTCTAGACGTCAAAATAGAGGTAGGATAATATCAGATGACGAGGAATATTCTTCCCAGGATACAGATGAAGACAGTAATGAAGAGTTTAATCGACAATCAAGGAAGGTCACATCACTTCATAAAGGGATGGGAGTCAATAAAATTCTTTTGGGATCAAAGATGTTTGTTCAAGTGAACTTTGGAATTCAAGTAGATCAGTTCGTAAAATAGCATATGCTGAAAGTCAACAAATTGAAGATGAGGAAGAGGAGAGGGCCAAGAAATGGCTCAAGGTTTGTGTCAAACATACCTTGAAATAGTGATAGTATCCAGAAATAGTGACAGTGTTTAGTATGGATTTTCTAAAAAAAATTTAAGAATTTTGAAATTGTTACATTTGTGAATGTCATATAGTTTAAATAATTGGACAATTATGGAAAATTAAGGATATCGTTAGCTTTGGTTTGCTGACTATTGTAGGCTCATTAAGCCATAAACTAGTAAACTATAACATTTTGAAAATATTATTTGTGCTAAGATTTCTTGTAATATTATTTCATATTGGTTGCTTTAGAATGTAGTGTGATAGTCATTGTTTGAAAAATAATTATTCTATACTAATATTGTCAGTTTGCCAAGCTTCTTTGGTATGGGGTTCATACTCTTTCAGATGGCTCACTTAGGAATATGTGTGATTTCATTCAAGCACATCTTGTTAAGTCTAGTTGAACAATTATATTTACTTTTATTTTAAATTTAGCTTAATTAGTAATGAATTTTTTTCATTTTAATTGAATTTCCAAATACATCCCTAATTGATAGGTATAAGAGGTTCAGTTAATTGTTTGTTGTTTCTGAGAAACATCCTTACAAATTGTTATATTTAAGAACTTAAAAGCGTGTTATTCATGTCTCTTGTATCAAAATAAATTCATATAAAAATATCAAAATAATTCTTCATTTGTTATATTTAAGAACTGACATATGTGTAATTTTTATCTAATATATCAAAATAAATCTCACTTTTTAGTATTTGGTGCTCTAATCAATTTTCTTTAAATGATCTTTTAGTGGTGAGTGGGAGTGATCTTATTTTTAATATCCTCGTTTGTGATTCATGTGTCTTGTAATTTTTATTTTAGCACTTGTATAACTGAAGTGGTTTCTAGTTTCGTGTTGCTTTATTTTAGTTACCAAAATCTAACAATTATATATAAAATATCATTGATCCACCTTAACATTCGATATCTTGTGTTTTTTTGAATAGATCATGGATTAGGACTTATCTATACTACCTGTTCTAGTGGCCAGTTATCAAAGTTCAAATGGAATTTATTTCATATTCTTAGTTTCTTTGGTTTACCATATTTGGTAAGGACACATTTTATGCTGGGAAAAGTTTTGTATTTGTCAATGTACATGTCTGAAATTAAATTTTTTTATCAATATCTGATGATTTTGATAAAAGAGGCTAAGGAATATGATGTTGATGCAAATGAGAGTTTATCGTGGCATCAACATAGAGGAATGGCCCAAAGCAGACCAACAGAAAAATGAATGCCTGAGCTGGTTGTCTTGAACATGACATTGGATGGGGAGATAGATTGGAGTGAAATGGAGTTCTTGATTAAGTGGAAAGGACAGTCTTATATGCACTGTCAATGGAAATATTTGTCTGAGCTTCAACATGTAAGATCTAAATAAATATTCGGATAGACAGGGTTTTTTCAAATTTATGATTTATAGATAACTCTTATTCTTTCTTTCTGGCTAAGAAACTTTGATTTATAATCATCATTTTTGTAGTCTATTCATACGCAAATTTTGGTAAACAAGCCATTCATTAGATAGACATCTTGTGGATTAATGATTAGATAGATGAACAAATCATAACAATGTTATTAATCTGAAAGACATCCTCTATCTACTTTATGGATCACAAAGTCTTAGATCTGACAAGCCATTCGTTGTGATGATTATACAACTAAGTGGATTCAAAAAGGTGTTAAATTATATGAGGAAGGTAGAGGAGGAATAAAACCATAGGTGGACATTTTCACGAGAAGAGGTATGTTACTGTCTAATTTTCCGTAAAGCATTGGAAAGATCTGAATTGTAAAAAACGAGCCCAAACGCAAAGACTTAAAGGGAAAAACCTTATTTCTAGTCATCTGATTTTCATCACAATGCTCTATTTTTTTACTCTTTTTGAGCATTTACAGTTCTTGATCCATCATTATTTTTTCATAAATTAAATGTTGGCTGAAACTTTGCTACTCAATTATTGAAGTATTCTTGTGTGATTTCATTTACAGGCAGAGGTCCATGATGTTAGCAAGGAAATTGAGCTAGAGCTTCTCACTCAATCTAGATAGGTAGTGCCTGGATATTGGACTGAATTGTATAATCTAGCTTGTTGTCATAAGAAAGATTTATTTTCAGTATTAGTAATTTGATTATTTGAATTAATCAATAATATACGTGGCATATGTGAATAGATTGAGAGGGTCTTTCAAGAGAGAACAACAAATATTCATTTTGACAATGAGGTCTGGGAATATATAGTTAAGTGGAAGGGGCTCTCATTTACTGAAGCAACCCAGTATATTAATTTTTATGCATTGTGATTCTAGTAGTATGAATTATTTTTAAATCAATAAAATAAAGTTATATTATGCTACCTTAGTTTAGACCTTCAATATAATCAGACACGTTAAAGAATATCTAATCAAAGTTTAATACATTTTATAGATGTATGATTAATAGGAATAATTTGGATCTCTTGACTTAGAAATTCCAAAATTAAGGTTGTTCCTTTCATAATTTCACCAAATATGTAACCTAGGTTTCAAATTTCAATGATAGGAGTATTTTTCAGGGAGAATGAACCACGTAACTCAAGGGATCTATGCTTGCAAAGAAGTGTGAATCCTATATTATTTTTTCTCTTGGAAATGAACATTTCTACTGAGATATGTTGCAGGGGAATTTGTTTCATTGACTACATATAAAGAGGAAAATGTTGGTATTCAAGCCAATCTTGCCTTCAATGTTTGTGACAATTTCATCCTGAGCTTGTTATAATCTCACTTATAACAATTTTCCCTGATTCATGTCTGCCCATAAAGTGTGTGTAGTATAACATGACCAATTTAATCAGTAGGCCAAGAGCACCAAACAAATGAGTGATTTCCACATTCAACACCAAGTGATCACTAGCATCTATGAGAGCTTGCACACTATCGAAAAAACCCATCAATAATTCTAATTCCCTGATACATTTTTGTAATGATAGGATTGTAAGTGGACTCCATATTTTCAGTTTGTCATCAATTCCATTAACCTCATCTATATGGTTATTATCCAACCACTGGATTGCCTGCTCAATTGCATCTCCAATCCTTTGGTTGTTAGATGAATCCAACTTGGCCGCAATTTTCTCAGCCTTGATTGTGTTCCTCATGTTTTAGGCATAGTTATCTAACAATTTTTTGGATTCTACATTCAACTTCAACTCCTCATCCTCGGCACTTCAAGAAAATTCCTAACATCTTCACAGTCCCTAGCCTATGGCATACGGTCGACACATGCATAGTCTTTCTCCATCTCGGTGCTTGACATATTATGCCTGAAAACTCGGGCTCTCTTGCTAGTATGAATATCCATTAATAAATTTACCATTTGTGAGCTCAATATCTGGAGGCCCTTCAACTCAATAAATATGAATGGGTATAAAAAATGTTAATGAAAAAGTGAATACCTAAAATACCTAGTGAAAGTAGAGGTTTTTTAAATTGGTAAAATGTATTGGGTTAGTATTGGTAGGGGGTTAAAAAAAGTGATTTTTAGAGGCATTTTACAATATGTAGTCAAATTAAGGGTATTTTTTAGTATGCCATGAACACACGTGCCATTTCATAGGTTAATTGAGTGATGCCACTATGCTTATTTCAAAGAAAATGAATGTATTTATCATACATGTCCAATGTATCATAGTTATAATTAAAGGCTCATTGGGTATCTTAGAGTTCTTTACAATCCATCAAGCATTACAAAATGTAAGAAAAAGGGCACGGTTGTCTAGAAAACTGAGAAATGATAGGGCGTTCGAGTGGACCAAAATAGGAACATGACCATCCTCGAAAAAGAGTAAATAAATAACCGATAAATCTTGAATCTTGGCAACCCACCCAGTTAAAGTGTAATATTGGAGAAAGGAAATAGAGAGTACGAAACCAAGATTCTATATATGAGAAGGGAAAAACAAAAAAGACATGAAAATTTAAAATACTTATTATGAAAAAAGGATTAAGAAAAACTAAACACATGACCCAAGAGGAATTATCGCTAAATGAATCTCAAGTGAAGGTCAAGTTTACTAGAATACCAATAGAACCATCTTTTAAAATTCAAATGTTTTATAACTCAACTTTTCATGACACATTAATTATTCCAGCCATGAATTCTAGAAGTAAAACTCCTTAAAGGATTCCAAAACATAGAAATAAGAAGCCAATATGCTAAGAAAGGGAGCCAAGGATACCCCTCATAAAATGAATTCCCTGAACACTTAACATAACCAAGAGCCACTGGATCCACTATGATATGAACTCACACATCGTTCCATACACTTTCCTTACAAATTTCATTGAATAATATCTAATGACTAGGTTTGTGCACTATGAAGATGGATTTCATATGAGATATGATAGGTTGATATCGATCAAGTCAACATAAAATATGACATCTATCTTGGTACATTTTAGGTGCGAAAATTTGGAGGAATCATCTAACAAGGCCATTTTAGAGGCAAATCCTAGTTTGTAAAATTGGGTTTGGAAACACTTTCAAATATTCTCAAGCCTTTTCATGGCATCGAATGAATTTTTTTTGGTCCAAAATGTCATCTCGGAGAAGATACAACATTCTAGGCCAACACTAGCTTCTATGCAATTCATGAATGGCCTGAATTGAAGTCTACATTCGAAAGTTATGCCTCTCACACATTGACCTTACTTAATGACTATTATGGTATATGTGGGTGTCATGCTATCCCCATCACACACACATGTGGGGCTATACATGTGTACATCTCAAGAATATTCTAGAATGTCCATAAGCATATCACTAATTAAAGGTTGACAAAGTATAAACCCTAATCCTAGATGAGTATAAGGTTGACTTAAATATCATGCTACTAGGAGGAGAATGGGTTCCATTATTTAGTATTTTACTTGTTCCATAGTTTATAAAAACTTCTAGGAGTGGTATTTAGAGAGAATAATATAGTAGTCATTGAGGTCATTGTGTCAAAAGGTAACTCCATAGCAAGTTCTTATTCCTTTATATCTAAATTTGTATAATTAAAGCACAAAGAGAAAATCATAGAACTCAACTTTGAGTTGGTTTTTCTACTATATTGGGTTTCTCATGATAAACTATATGTTAATTTGTGTGGATGTTGCGTACATGTTCCTATTTTTTCATTTATGTATTTGAATTATTTCATGAACTTGAGAGACACTAATAATTATTTTTTATAAGATCTAAGGAAAATTAGTTTGCATATTCTAAGATTTCATAATATAATATATATAACGGTGCATTAATACAATGGAATATTCAAGGAGGTTTACGAATAATTCTAGTATGAAAGGAATTTTCTTCGGAATATTTGTGGGATATTGTATAACCCTAGCCATGGCAGATGAGTTTTTTCACAACAAGCCTTCGAATCCAACATAAGAGAGACTTTCAAGGATGGAATAGAAATTTGTTGTTATATATCATAATATCATCACACTCATGGAATCTCTAGGGAGAAATATCATAAAATTTTTAGAGTCAGATCCTCGAACTCGGAAAGTAGATTGAAGGGGAAATTATGAGAAAGTGAAGACTCGAAAAAGGATTTAAGGAAATAAATTTAGAAAGAAAAACTAAATTTTAGTTTCATTACCACTCCATATTCCTTATTTAAAATGGAAGAAAAAGTGGATATTAATTCATGCCAAGGTGAGATCAATTTAGTAAACATTAATCATTGGTTGCGAAAATTATAGCTTTATTTCATTGTACACCATATAGAATTAATATATATATATATATATATATATATATATATATATATATTGTAGATTTCAGATTTCTGTGGTGTGAGTTTAGAGTTTCTGGGTTCGGAATCTCCACAGTGAGCATTTTTGTGTCTACGTTTCGGGTTTAGAACAAGACCCATCATCAGGACAAATCCTATAGAAAAGAGAAGAGGAAAGATATTATAAATATACAAAGAGTGCAAGAAGAAGGCCGGCCAACCATAAAATAATCGATATTTTTAATATTAAATAAATTAAATAAGGTTCCTAATTTCATGGGAGGTTATTAATTTACAAAGTATAGCTTTAAATCATAACAATTCATTAGAGATTAAATATACCTAAATTAAGAATAATGTAACCCTAAGAGGTTATTTAGTTACATGCATTATTAATGAATAGCTAATATTATATTACTATTAAAGTAATAAATTATTAAAAATTTAAGAGATTTTTGTGGGGTAGTTGATTTATAATATGCTTATCTTAACAAGGTGAAAGATTTTTATTATGGATACTAAAATTAATTAATTAGAGTGAATGAAAGAGCCCAGTAGTTGTAATATTGCTAACTAAAGTTTTAATAAGCTTAATGCTTTAAGGAAGAAATACTATTAAGAATTAATGTCAATTTTAATTTAATAAAATTTAGGAATAGTTAAATATAACTATTACTAATGATATTTATTAATTAAAATTATTATTAATGAATTAAAATTATTAATACTTTTTAAGAAGGGTGTGAAGGTTTAAGGGGGAGTTTATGTAAGGGAATGATTTTAGATTCGGATTTAAGGGTCTTATAAATTATAAATAGGGGAGGGCTAAAGCCTAACCATTCAAAGTTTGGTAATTTTAAGTTTTATTAAGGTTAATGCTTTAAAGAAGAAATACTATTAAGAAGTAATGTCAATTTTAATTTAAAAATAAGGAATAGTTAACTATTACTAATGATATTTGTTAATTAAAATTGATATTAATGAATTAAAATTATTAATACTTTTTAAGAAGGGTGTAAAGGTTTAAGGTGGGGATTTTATGTAAGGGAAGATTTTAGATTCGGATTTAAGGGTCTTATAAATTATAAATAGGGGAGGGCTAAAGCCTAACCATTCAAAGTTTGGTAATTTAAAATTATTATTAAGAACATAAATTCCTAAATGTTTATTAAGGAAAGGCAAAGGTTTAAAGGGATAAAGATAGGGGAAGAAAAGGTGTTATAAGGAGAGGAAAGGGAAAGATGAAAATTCATAAGGGGGACTAATCAAGGTGCTTTATACAAGGTAAGGGAAGAGTCCAAATAGGGTCCTTCTAAGTTTTTTAAGGAAGGGAAGGGTAGCGCGGCACTGGGAAGGGGAAGAAAGAGGAAGATAAGGGTGCCACTAGGGGAAAGGAATGATTTAAGAGTGGGAAAATAAGGGGACCCAATTTCTGCTGACTTCTAAACCTCCATCCCTATTGAGGTTTTCTGTATGCTTTATGATTTCAAGTGCCTCACGCATTTTTCTTTTGTAATAGTGATTTTCATTGGCTATAACTTTAGCATCTTCTAGGTAGAAGTGGTGGAGGGTTTTATTCGAGTGATCAGCCAGAGCCGAGGTTTTGGTTCTCCCAATTCTAATGTCGGCTCCATGTTCTTTGAGCCTAATCTTGAAAGATCTTCCTGTTTCTCCAATATAACATTTACCGCATGAGAAATTTATACGGTAAACACCTTTACGTTGGAGTGGATCCAGTTTGTCTTTGACTGATTTCATTCTATGTTTGATTGTCATAAGTGGCTTAAATGAGGTTTCAGTGTTATTTTTAGTTAGGACTTTGGCTAGCTTGTCGGTGACCCCTTGGATGTAAGGGAGGTAAGCTTTAGATTTTAGGGTTTCATCACGACGATTTCTTTTGTTTCCAGATCTGGCTCTTTGTATGGCTTTTACGATTTCCTTGTTTCTGTATCCCATATTAGTGAATGCCTTTCTTAAGTATGCAATTTCTTCTTCTAAGTGATTTTCATCAGAAATTCTGAAGGCCCGCGTGAAAAGGGTCACGAGAACTCCCATCTTCTGTGCCAGATGATGGTGTGAGTTAGCGTGGAGATAATTATCTGTGTGTGCCTTTTCTCTAAATACTTTATTTCCAATGGAACCATCTTCATTCCTGATGAGAATAATGTCAAAGAATGGAATATAGTTGTTATCTTCAAAAATAATTTACATTATTTTTCAAAAATAAAATTAGAAGGACATTCATTAACATGGTGGGAAAGTAATGGAGAGACACTTAGTTTAGATGACGATACTCTAGTAACTATGTGGGTATATTTCATAACCCTCATTAAATATTAATTCTATTATATTAGGTACGTAGAGGACAAATGTATCCATTTGCATTACCTCGGGAAATGGTAGGCACAAAATTTGCAAGAGTATGCCACCAAATTAATTAGTACCATAATTACCATGTTGAGTATCTATACCAACTACAAAATAACCTAAATTGATTTGTACATGAAGTTTCTTAAAGATTATGTAAATTTTGGAAGTGATTCAATTAGGGGTTTATTCCTCTATTGTCAAATTATTAAACACTTTAACATCAAATTTAAACTCATTTTTTGTAGAAAACATAAGACAATATCACCATAATAGTAAACACACAACAACAAATGATGCAGGAGTTCACCCCTCATGGGCTACGTCTCTTGGTCTAGCTTCTAATGGTTGGGCCTCTTTCATTATGCTCAAAGCATGGTGTTTACATTAGGTTATAGTTCTTAAATGGCTATACTGATAGATCCAATGGCTTCAGAGCACTCAAAAACCCCTTTCTCGCCTATTTTTGGTCCCAAAAAGGATAAAATCTAAAGAAGTTATGACCCTCCTATTATCACTCTAATAATTCTTAAAGTTGTGAGATTTTTAGTTTGAAGAATATCAGAGGTAGACACAAACCTAATTTTAAGCCTTGGGTTCTAGCCTTCCTGATGCTCAGAGAGGAATCTCTCTATATGATTTAACTTTGTTATTTATATTTGATTTTAGGCTAGTTATATGCAGCAAGTTGGTTTTGGGATTTTGATTTGAGTTGGTGGTGAAATCACTTGCTTAGATGGATAGAAAAATATTTGTATCCCATTTGGAAAATGGAGTCAATGTGTCAAGTAGTTAGATCACGATCAAGGTCTAAAGGTAAATGTTTACAAGGCAAGATAGCAAAGTCAATTCAGATCTTCAAGGCTGATCCTGAAACGGTTTTGATTGGGATAAAAGAGAAATTAAGGGTTCTTAAATCTAGAATAGGACTGAAAAGGTAGAGGTCAATCGAAATCAAGGAAAAATTCAGTGTTCCCTAGTCTGGATATCAATAGAAAACATTTGAATGATAATTAGTCAAAACAGCGTGCTTTTAACAAATTCTGAAATACAATTCCTGATTTATCATTAAAATTTAGAACAAATTCATGAATAGATGGAAAACATGAGAAAATTTACAAGTAACATGAGAAAATACTTCACTTCAGTCACCCAACACATGAATCCTATAATATGATGCTTTATTTCCTGTGATCCAGTCTGCTGACTTGAAATTGATAAAAGAACCCTTAGGTTCAGAATAGTATGACTACAGACATGTTCAGAAATTAATCCACACTCAATACTTCAAATGATGAAGTAATTATACAAAAACTAGTACAATATATCCTAGAATAAACATATAAATTTTTCATGGAAAATAAATATCTTCATGCAAGAAGATAGTGACAACTGCCTAACTAATTGCTTGTTGTCCTATTCATTGAAATACAATAGCTTGTTGTTTTGATTTTATCCCTTCCTTCTCTCTTTGTTGTTTAACGAAGGAGGAATTTGGACAACTGAGGTGTCCTCTACGCTGGAAGATTCATCTTTAATCTGATTTTATCTTCAATCTTTCATCTGATACTCTTTAAACTGATACACTTTCATCTTGATACTCTTTGACTGCAGAAAATTGTTACTACTGATGCAAAAAAAGAAAACTACGTTTTTTACCTTTCCTGCTCTATTTTCACTTTAATCTGATCTTAGAGTAGATTAGTCAACTTCTCCCAGAACTCAGCTTCTGGAAATTTAGTCTTCATTAGCCTTCTGAATTTTTCATCAACTTCAGTGTATTTTCAAAATGTTGGTTTGTTCACAATTTTTTTTTTTTACTTCATCCTGCAAGTAAAACAGATTTTCAAAATTCTTATACAAAACTTTCCCTGTTGGGTTTCCCTACAAAGTTGATTTATTCACCTGTTATTTAGCAAATTCTCTCATATTTTTTTCATAATCCTCCCGTTTCATCAATTTTTCATTAATTACCAGTGGATTGGGAAGGCCTTTTTGCCTTAAAATATCAAATTTGATCGTAAATCTTGTGATTGCCATTTCAATGTTTGTGCACTTTTCCTCTAATTGGTTCATCAAGTTCTTCTTGGATATTACCTTCCTTACTTTAAGGATGGTTTTTGTTCTATATGTAATTCCAATTTCATCCAGTTCTTGTTTATTTTTGGAATTGAGGATTTTTATAATCTCTAAGGCCTCTTTAGGCTTTTTTACCTAGCTCCTCTTTGGTCTCCTGTATTGCTTCTTTTGTTGCTTTTAATAAATCTTTCTGATCATGGATTACCTGTATAGATTGCCAAGTATCATTTACTGCTTCAATGATATTGGACCACAATTGGCTTTTAACATGTGCCATAGGTTATTTTAAAGTTAATTATTATTCCAATTTCTTCAGTTGTTTATTCAACCTATTGGTCTTTTGTTCTTCATTCTTGGCATTTATTTGTGCAAGCTTTTTGGCATCTTCAAGATTTTAAATTTGTTCCTTTTAACTGTTTGTCTTATTGGTTTGGATGGACATGTCTTGCATTGCCTTTACCAATTGACTTGCCTCATCTTATTGCTGTGTTGTTGTTGCTGAAGATTCAGTGGTAGAAGTTGTTGATTAAGTTACAGGTATTGCTGTGGCCATGGGAACATTAGGAGCCAGTGTTTCTGCCAGAGTAGATGGCACTACTATTGTAACTACATGAATTATAGTGGTATGGACTTCCTGTGTTTTGGTGACTTCTTTTTCTTGGACCAATTTGTCCATATCAATCTCCATTTCTTTAATCTGCGCTGTAAGCTGCAAAATGAGACTCATCATCTCATATTTTTTATTGGACTCTTGTAAAACCTCCTTGGCCTGAGGATGCTCTGTAAGAGGCAGTTTCAACTATTTCTTACGTGCAGAAATATCAATATTCTTCATTTTTACTAGTTCCTCTACAACTTTTATGTTTTGAGGATCATAACCTACCTCAATCACTAACTCCTCCAAGGATTTGATTCTGATATCCTTTGCATATGAAGAATATTTCTCCAGTTTGAGATGATCTCTTACATTTATCAAAGTATTTTGAAGCTTTTGTGCACTCATTTCTTTAGTATTCATTATGGAATAAATCATCTCTCCTACTTTTTTATGGAATTCAATTTGGTCCAAAGGATGAATATCCTGAACTGGGACTTCAAAATCAACCTTTTCATAATCAAATGATGATTTAGGAGTTGGTATTGTGGGCTAAAACACTGCCATCATCTTCTTTTCATTCTTGTAATTAAAGGCTAAAAGAAGCCTATTTTGTATGTTGGGGGTCTGCTATAAGTACTGAGAATATATTTCATTTTTTATTTCTTCATTTTTAGCTTTAATCTCCTTGTACCTTTCCTTGATGTCCATATCATTTTCTTCTGTTTGCTTTGATGATGAAACTTATATACTATGTTTTTTTTAATCAACTGCATATTAGAAGTGGTTGGTTGTTGTTCATTTTTAAATACTATAGGAGGTACAGTGTCTTTTTCTGCAATCTCTGTGTCTATGATCTCTACTATCTCTTTTTATTTTCTTGCAGGATTAATATTTGGATTTTTGTTGTACCTAAGTTTGAATTTTTTCTCCGTAGTAGTCTTAGCTGTGTAAGACCCTTCTTCCCTGTTTCTTTTCATACCTCTGTCTTCCTGAGCTGGAGTGTACAAAATGTGACTAGGATCACTTTACTTACAGCTTATGCCAGTGTATTCTCTAACCATTCAGACTGGTTTGAGAATTTTTCAATATCAGGCTTCTTTTCATGAATGTATAGACTTAATTCACATTTAATTCTCATTTTGATGATTATACCAAAAGGATCATAATTCGAAAGAAAGCAAGTGTTGAACTTGAACTACTATAACTGTTTTTTTGCTTCTGAACTTGCTTCTCTGTTATTACATATGAATGGACCAACCTGGTTTTTCAGTTTGAATTGGGTATTTTCCTTTGCAGCCAAGAAATTTACAGCATCTGAATTTAAGATTTTCCTTATATACTCTAAAGAAAACAAACTCATAGGGAGGTATTTTGGCAACTTTTGAGGAATAAGGTTTGTCCCATAAACTCTGATTTCAGCGTGATTTTGGTATAAATACCAATCACTTGTCCTTCTTTTTTTAGAAAACTATAAAACTTTCTCTATTTCATTGCTGATCTTGTGCTGAACACTATTGTTTAGAAAATTAACCAAGGGATGGATAAAAGAATCTGTAAACTCTGCATATGTAAACTCATCTAACTCCTTCCTAATCAAGGAAGTCTAGAATACAACAAATTGTGGATTTCCTTCCACATCAAGCTTCTAAAGAGTTATAGGAAACTTTTCATATTGGAAATAAAGGAAGATGCGGAAAAGGAATGAAGAATACCTAAATACACCTTGAGTAGCCAGTTTGACTAGTTGTTCATGGATGCTATCAAAAATATATTGGGAAAAATTAAAGATAACTGCAGGGGGCTGGCCAGGTACAAAAATGGACAAGAAACCAAGTACTGATGCATCACCATGTTCATCTGTGAAATATCCAAGGATAAAAGATAGCATGGAAATAATGTGTCTAGTTCTTTCTAAGAATTTAGAATAGGAGTATGGAGGGTTGAGCTTGGGAATTTCAACATAGGATGGCATGAAGGTTTGAAAAATTTGAAATCTCTTGGGAAAATCCAACTCCAAATTGAACTTAGTGAGGGATTCAATTGATAAAGGAACTTCATTAAAATCAGGTTGTAATTGAAGCATTTGGCTGATAGGTTCAGTTGTAATGGTAAACAACACTTCTTTTTCAAAAGTCACAATGTCTCTTTGATCTGGAGAATAACAAGATTGGCATAATAAGATAGCTTCTGGGAATTGATGAGTGTGAGGGACAACATATTTAGGAAAATTTGATTCCCAAATAAACACCTCATCTGCTTGATCTAATGATTTCTCTTGGGTCCAGTAGTGGAGCTCAAGAAAGTTTAGGAATTTTTTAAACACTTTTGTAAGTTTAAATAGTTTACAAAAAGTTTTCAGATATGACAAGGGTTTTATTTTTGGCCTGCAAAGGGATATTTCTGATAATTTTGACTCAAACTTGTAGGTTTTAACCTTCTACAGAAATTATCTACAAACGAATCTTAAAAACAGAAAATAAACAATAGTGAGAGCATAAAACATAAAACAGATAAACACAGAGATTTTCCCCTAGATTGGAAATCGAGACGACCAAGTTGATTTTTCATTATATTCCATTTAGTGTTACAACACATATATATACATGCCGAAGCATACATAAACCCCAATCCATTAACCCTGGATTAGAACACAACCGTAGTTCCCTTGACCGGATCTACAAAATACCAAGGGCCAAAAACCATCATGCCCCGAAACCATGTGAAAACCCATTCACAAAACCATCGCCAGGTCTGCCCAATGAAAAATAAGGTCCAAAAAAATTTTCCCAGGGCGCTGCTCCTGGCGCAACGTACAAAAATGGGTATTTCCCCCCCAGTTACCTCCCCGTGTGTGACTAGTCGTGGAAAGAATATAAGACATACCCAAAAAAACTATCAATTATATATCAAAATTGTAATTTACTGACCTTATAGCCTCAACAAATGATATATAGGGTTTACAGTGGACTTTTCTGTGATAAAAAAATCCTATAATATCAAATTTTATGCATAAGGGCTCCTAAGTACTGTAAAAAAGGCTTTGGAGGTCTCAGAGGGATTTTTAGGTCTACAGATGGCTAAAATCACTCTAAATTTGTTCTAAAATAGGTCAAGTCTTTCAGAAACTATGAAAAATGCTCAAGGTTTGTATATTTGGAGATTTTATGAAGCAAACGGGTATTCTTTTAGGCATACACACTTCTAAAGGATTCAATGACCTATTGTTACACAACATTTTGTCGTTGTCCCTACAATCGCCATCCCGCACATTGGAGGCTCATTTCTGTGACCAAAACAAAGTGTTATGCCTTGCAAAGATCATCATTCCATCCCTTGCCATGAGTATAACATTCCTTCTGTTGACAATTTCCTGAATAGACCATCAAAAACACATGTTTTTTCCTTGGCGCTGGTAGCCCGTTATGCCCTCGTGCCAATGAGGCAGATTAACACTGATCCCTGCGTCAGTTGGTGCTTTGTCTCAGTTAGCTGCCCGCGCCAATATGTTTCTGGAATTTTTTTAAAAAATAGAGGCGAAGCTTCGATCGTAACAACCTCGTGGATGAGTCATAGGCAGTGGTTCAATTGAATAACCATGGCCTTCCTCCTTTGGCCTCTTATTTCCACCTTTTGGGGAAACCTCCCATGGGATAAGGCCTCCCTTCCACCATAGTAGGAATCCTAACCTCCTCCTCTCCCTCTATAAATATAGCCATCCTCCATTGATGAGCTAGCTGAACTGAAGATAATATAGCAGAAACACTAGAGAGATTTCTATTCAAGATAGAATGGAAGAGTCCCTTAATGAGAGAGCTTAGGCTTGTGCCTTTATCCCGTCTTAATTCCCTGAAATTCGTAGAGACGTGCTTCAATTGAACCCTGCTGAAGGAGGTTGTGATGTCAAGGCTTGGTTATAACTATTTATTCTATTAATACATATGTATAACTATTGTCTGGTTCCTATTTTGCGTTTATGTGTTTTATTTTATGCAATATTCTTAACCCTCCTTGAATGGATAGTAACTATGAATGAGATCATTAATTCGTATGCTTCTCTTGGTTGTTGATCTTGTGCACGTATTCGAGTATCGCTGCGAAAGGATTGTGACTTTTCGAGACAAGAATTGAGAGGCCACCACTACAACAGCCATGATGACAACGTTAGACTCCAGGTAGATTGATCTACCTCGTCTATTTCATTTAGTAATTAGGAGCCTACACTCTTGTTTTCATTTTGTTACTAGACCCACTCTAGGGCTAGAGGGATCATATATATCCACAGAGAGGATTTACCTTCATAAAAAATTGGCGACTCCGCTGGGGATTAGTGTGAGTTTTTCTTTTCACCCTTGTCAAGTCGACTTCAGTCATTTTCTTAGTTGTCTATATTTTCTAGTTTTTTTTCTTGTTTAGAGTCCTCTTGTTTAGCTCTAGAGTGTCAAAATTGGCCTCTGTTCATTGGATTTCCCATTCTCCCATAGATTTCTGGCTTGGCACATTTTTTATTGAACATTCACGGCGATTGGCACATGTTGCTTGTGTTGCACGAGCGTCAACCACTATTTGGTGCGGATTACCGCCTTACAGTCACGCTGAATCGTATAGGGTTTGGATTGAATTTCCTTTTGAGTTTTTTGGTGAGTTGTGCTTGCCTCTGGGTGGATTTCTAATTTGCAATCGTTTTGTTGAGAATTTTTTTACTGTCATAGGCTTGTTCTTCTTAGTTGTACGTCTGTTTACTTATCAGTGCAATTTATGGCCTTAGGGTTTCTAAGTGTCTTAGCTCACTGAGCCTTCTGATTGGAAGTCAAGTTTTTTTATTCTTGTCAGTCACATCTCTTGATCAGTTGTGTTTAGTTCCTTTTTATCCTTTGAGCATTTGTTTTGGTTGAATGATCATTTCGGGTTTTGTTTGATTTTTCTTTTTTCTTCTCCAAGAATAGATCACATTGCCTATTTGGATCGTTTCAAAGCTTTCTCTTTGATTGGAATAGTGCATCATTGGTTTGAGTGCATCTTTGTGTTTGTGTTTCTTTCATTGAATCAGTCGGTTAAGCTCTTTACATTTGCAGTCCTCGAAATAGTGTTTGTTTCGTTTTGTTGTATACTTAGTGCATTGTGTGCTTCATTTCATTGACAAATTAAAAAAATTTCTTTGATTTGGTTGGAAAAGAAAATTTAATTTTCATAACTAGTGCTTGATTAACTAGGAAAGAATTTTTCATTTTTCGCTTGATTGAATTAGAGGCATTAGCAGGTTTTTTTTGTTTTATTTCATTGATTGCTATTTTTTTAAAGATCTCTATCCTTCTCTTAATTAGTGTTTATTGAATAGAAAATGGTGTTCATTTGCATATAGTTTTCATTCAGGAAATTTGAGATTGACATTCGGTAGGGCCTTGAAATTGAAACATAATTCAAGATAAAACTTTAAAATTTATTCAATCAACCTAAGGAAGCATTGAAACTTAACACTCACATTTAGAGGTCTAGGCTAGTGATGTGTTCCGGCGTCGTTAAACCTAGCAGCTATCGCTCGCCATCTGGCATTAGAAATCGCTAGCATAAACTTGTGCTCCCCGTACCATCGAGTATATAAAGGGAGACCCTCATAAGTTCAAATCCTTTATCCATAGGAAGCCGAGTATGCTGCCCTGTAACCGTGATACACCGAACACAACCTTCGGGGAGACTACCTGTACGTACGTCAAGTCCTTGGTCATTTCTCTTTCATTTTATCACCAAGGTGTATAAGGAAGTTCACAGAAACTTGGTACATCCTCTTGCTTAGATATCCTGAGTAGTAATTTCGATTTAAAAGAGAAGAGATCATTGAGATCTTTTCCTTTCACGCTTGTTTCAACATTAAAGTAATAGAGTTACCTTTTGCATGTTTCTCGACTCTTAAAATTTGAAACTTCAGAGTTTTGTTTCAGTGTCTTAAAATATTAATTGCCCATAAAATATTCGTGGTTAAAGTTATCTTCCTTAGTATTTTGTTGTAAGGTTGTTTCCACTGGAAACGTTTCTAGAGTTTACAAACAGAGGAATCCCCTCCGAAGGGAATCCTGGTCCTTTTCTTACTTTTGGGAATGTTGGCTCTCCTTTTATGGCAACATTGTCCCTTCCTGGGTTAACTGTTGGTTTTGCCTGTGTGGTTATTTTCGACCTCGGTGGTCCTGGGTGGTTTGACTAATATTCAACCATCTCTTTCACCTGAACAACGTCATGTTGATTCTAAGGTGGACCTCTCCCCTTCTTTTCCAATTTTTTCATCCTCCTCTTCTACTTTGCCTGGTGAAAGTCTGGTTTCTAATAACCAGGTGGCTAAGAAGAAGAAGAATAGGATGAAGAAAAAGAATTCAGATAAGAGAGAGGCCAGCTCTGCGGTTATTGCACCTCAGATATCTTCCATTGACAAACGATTCAACCTTCCATAGAGAGTCAAATTTCCTTGCATGCTTTGCAAAGGTGACCACTGGCATCGAGACTACCTTGACATTCCCAAGGTGCTCGAAGTATGGTCTGACGGTCATTCATTGTTATCTTTGGCTTCTCAAAGTCATATTGGTGGTGCATATTTGAATAATAATGATAAGACTTATAAGAAAGAAGGTAAGATTACCAACTCCTGTAAGTTGTGTGAAGGGAATCATCGCATTCACCTTTGTCTGTACATGGATGAAGCCACAAGAGTATTAGATAACCCTACTATTTCTATGTCTTGCCTTCCAGTTGGTTACTGAAAAATTTCTTTGAGTCCTCCGCTAGGTTATCAACTGATCAATCAAGATTCATCCTTGGTCGATCCCGCTCCCCCAGAAATTTAAAATCACGAATCCATTCCTAACTAACCATTGGTCATGGAATCGATTGATCTAACCCCGTTTGTGGTTCCTCAGATCTTTTTCATCGAAAGTGACTCACATACCCCTCACGTTCTTCTTGTTTCTTCAGATTCCTTGGACTTGGATAAATATTCTCCTGTCCCTATAGTTCAAGAAGATGCTCCTTCTACTCTGATGATGGAGTTCCAGGAGGATGCTCCTCTTGCTCCGATAACACCAGGGGATGACCATCTCATTTCTATGGTACCCCCTCCAAGTCGTTTGGTCCCTTCCATTGATTGGAGTCGATTCGCAGGATACCGCCTTCCTTCTTATGTGTCCTTTGAGATCACGGTACAGGCTTTCATTGTGGTCGTACCCAACACCATTATATATGAAGGCATGTCTATTAGTAATTTTTCTTCAACTACTTGGCAAGCTTTTGGTTCTCCATCGCTTGTGCCTATTACGCAGAATCTGTTGGCGTTTAATAGAAGAACCAGTCAACCATTAGGGATCCTTCCAAAGTTTCCTATTACTTTGGGAGGGAAAACCATCGATATAGACGTGATGGCTCTTCCAGGCCCCTTGGATTTCAATTTACTGTTGGGGCATGACTATGCTTATGCCACGGGTTCACTTGTCTCTTCCCTCATTCGTGTGATCTATTTTCCACAAAAAGGACGGATCGTGACCATTGATTAGGTTTCATGCTTTGGTCCTAATGTGGCAAATGGCCCGTCATTGTCTCTTCCAGATCTTTATCTGCCGGTTGTATCTTCCCTGCCACAGGTTAATTATGTGGCTACTTGTTCATTGCCCTCATCCAGTAATTATGCCATCACGTGCCATCTACTGGGGGCATTCGATCAAGATTTCCAAGATGTTGTTCTCCCATGAGATGCAAACCTCTTGGAATCCATGACTTCTTATTCAATGTGATGAGCTGTCGTCGGAGCAGAGTTCTTTTTCTTATGTCTAGCTCCTTAAAAAATGAAACAAGGTCTTCGAAACAAAGTTTGTTTTCTTGTGTCAAGCTCCTTAAAAAATGAAACAAGGTCTTCAGAGCACAATTTGTTTTCTTGTGTCAAGCTCCTTAAAACATGAAACAAAGGTTTTGAGGATAGTTTTTCTTCTATGTCAACCTCATTAAAAAATGAATTAGATCTGATGGGGATAGTTCTTTTATCCTGTCAACCTCTTTAAAAAATGAAACGAGTCCCCTTTTCATTTCGAGCCTTTGATTAGATCTCATAAAATCGCAGTCGAGTCTTTCTCTTGATCTTGTAATTGAACCTTCATTCCATCCACCTGTCAGTAACTAGTAGTCTACTCCGGTGAATGCACTGAAGATTGGGGGGCATGTACCTCGAATTAGGTCACCATGCTGAGGGCATGCAAAAATTTCAAGCATAGTTTGTTAAAGTTTCAAGCTTGTGTAAAAATTAAACCAATTTCAAGCATAGTACATTTCCGTTTCAAGCTTGTGTAAAAATGAAACCAATTTCAAGCAGAGTTTCCTAATTTCAAGCTTGTGAAAAAATGAAACCATTCTTATTTTAACTCTCGTGATTGCCATTTTATCAGCTTGTTTTGCCAGATGAAACCTGGTTTTCTCATTCCACCGTCACCATCTACTTGGTGGATCATATTCCTTCACTTGGTTGTTTTACCCATTCTTGAGGAACATCTGCAATGAGTGGTCTTGTTAGCCAACCTCTTGACCTTTACTTGTTATTAGCAGTTCAACCATCACCGGAACTAGTTGCTACCCTTAAATACCACTCGCTCCTCCAGGAGAAGTCATCTTTCAGCTCTTTTCTGACTCTCTAAAACTGAAAATATTTCCAAGACTCTTATCATTTTAAACTTGTTAAATGGCTACGAAACGATATCTACCCAGTATACGTTTACCACTTTTTTGGGCTAGAATAGATTTTTTATGAAAAAGTGATACCTTAGCTTATCGCGACTAAGAGGTTCTTTCAGATATGGTTTTCTAACTTTTTCGATCTGAGAGACTACTTACGAAAAGGGACATGCTGGAGTTTTATTTTCCGCTTCTTTTCAAACTCTCTAAAAATGAAAGACGTCGAGTTCTTCCTTTGTTAGACTCATTAAACCCTGATGACATTGGACATCATCACCATGACGTTCGCCTCCTTTCTCCTTCCTAGGGATCGTAAAATTTACTACGTTGGATTCGTCCGAAGGAGAAACTTACAACACAAGCATATGCTATCCCCTTCAAGCTTGTTTTAAAAGTAATTTTTGTACTCACCAGAAATGGTGGGGGAAAATTGAACCAATATTTAGTTGTATTTGCAGTTTGTCGCTCTTGAACATGACACTCGTCTGCATTTGTGTCGGGTTGGGGACATATCATTTCATCATTTTTTGCCTCCGTGGGTTTGGGTAATCTTTTTTGACCTCTCGTCTGCTCTTTTCCACTTCATCATGACCTCATATCCCTTGATGTTAAATACTTTCAAATCCAATATTTGTGTCATTGATATGTTCAAGAGAAGTTTTCCTCTGCAGTTTTCAACCTTCCTCTGATTATCTATTGGTACTGATTCACTATCATCATGTTCCTCTGTCTCATGTCGATGATTTGGGATACATTATGGCCCTCCTTCAACCAGGTCACTTCCTGTCGACTTCAGCTCATTATCCAAGAAGATGGTCTAGAGATTCCCTACCAGTACCTCGGAGCCCGCATGCCTCAATGGCAGGTTCTTCACATTCGATGATAGGTCCACATCATTGGCCTTCGATCGAGTGATTCTATGGGTGTTCGATGCCAGATCACTATTCACATTTCATGGATTATACCTGTTATAATTTGAGAACCATTGTCATTATAGGTGGTTTCTCTCGTGCATGTTAACGACTTTCATCATTGGCTGGAAATCAGGTGATTTTATTGCATGTTTGACTTCAACTCACATATTTTCATGCTTGAAATTGTACTTGTTTGGGTCGAGATGGAGCGCAAGACCCTGGGTTTTGTATGATAAAATCCAGGCTACAGGATATTTAGATTCATCATGACTTTATTACATGAATTGGATGGTTGCAACCATACCTGAGTGTATTTGTTGATCCTTATTGTTGGATGGCTACATCCATACCATGGATCCCAGTTTATATGTACTCTATTATGGATGGTTGTGCCCATACCACATGTTCATGTATTAGATATATCAGTTGAATTTTTAATTGTAGTTCCTCTAACGACAGTGTTTGGTTCGAACGCGTTCTCGTAAAGCATTTCACCCCTTCCTCTCTCTCGGACCTCATGCTTTAGGGGGAATCTCTTACACAACATTTTTTGATTGTCCCTGCAATCCCTATCCCGCATATTGGAGGCTCATTTCTGTGACCAAAATAAAGTGTTATGCCTTACAAAGATCATAATTTCATCCCTTTCCATTACTATAACATTCCTTTTGTTGAAAATTTCCTGAACAGACCACCAAAAACACCTATTTTTTCCTTGGCACTGGTAGCTCGTTATGCCCTCGCACCAATGAGGAAGATTAACAATGGCCCCTGCGCCAGCTGTTGCTCTTTCTCAGTTAGCTTCCCTCGTCAATCTGTTTATGGAAAGTTTTTTAAAAATGGAGGTTAATTTTCGATCATAACAACTTCGTGGATGAGTCATAGGGAGTGGTTCGACTGAATAACCACGGCCTTCCTCCTTTGGCCTCTTGTTTCCACATTTTGGGGAAACCTCCCATGGGATAAGGCCTCCCTTCCACCATAGTATGAATCCAAACCTCCTCCTCTCCATCTATATAGCCATCCTCCATTGATGAGCTAGCTAAACTGGAGATAATATAGCATAAATGTTGGAGATATTTATATTCAAGATAGAACAGAAGAGTCCCTTATTGAGAGAGCTTAGTCTTGTGCCTTTATCCTATCCAAATTCCCTGACATTCGTAGAGACGCACTTCAACTGAACCCCGCTAAAGGAGGCTGTGACGTCATGGCTTGGTTGTAAATCTTTCTTCTATTAATACATATGTATAACTATTGTCTGGTTCCCATTTTGCATTCATGTGTTTTAGTTGATGCAATATGCTTAACTCTCCTTGAATGGTTAGTAATTATGAATGATATAGTTGTTTCATATGCTGCTCTCTTTTTTGATCTTGTGTAGGTATCCGAGTATCGCTGCGAAAGGATCGTGACTTGCAGAGACAGGAATCAAGAGGCCACTACTACAACAGCCACGATGACAACATTGGACTCTAGGTAGGTTGATCTACCTCGTCTATTTCATTCAGTAATTAGGAGCCTACACTCTAGTTTTTTCTTTTCTTACTAGACCCACTCTAGGGCTAGAGGGATCGTCTCTGTCCGCAGAGAGGATTTACCTTCATAACAAATTTGTTACACAACATTTTTTCACTGTCCCTACAATCCCCATCCCAAACATTAGAGGCTCATTTTTGTGACCAAAATAAAGTGTTATTCCTTGCCAAGATCATCGTTGCATCCCTTTCCATGAGTATAACATTCCTTCTGTTGACAATTTCCTGAACAGACCACCAGAAACACCTGTTTTTGCCTTAGAGTTGGTAGCCCGTTATGCCCTCGCCCCGATGAGGCAGATTAACACTGATCCCTGCACCATCTGCCACTCTGTCTTAGTTAGTTTCTAGCGCCAATTTGTTTATGGAATTTAAAAAAAAAATAGAGACGAAGTTTTGATCATAACAACTTCGTGGATGAGTCATAGGGAGTGGTTCGACTAAATAACCATGACCTTCCTCCTTTGGCATCTTGTTTCCACCTTTCGGGGAAACCTCCCATGGGATAAGGCCTCCCTTCCACCATAGTAGGAATCCCAAACTCCTCCTCTCCCTCTATAAATATATCCATCCTCCATTGATGAGCTAGCTTAACTGAAGATAATATAGTATAAACGCTGGAGAGATTTCTATTAAAGATAGAACAGAAGAGTCCCTTATTGAGAGAGATTAGGCTTATGCCTTTATCCCGTCCAAATTCCCTAACATTCATAAAGACGGGCTTCAACTGAACCCCACTAAAGGAGGCTATGACGTCAAGGCTTGGTTGTAACTCTTTGTTCTATTAATACATATGTATAACTATTGTCTGGTTCCCATTTTGCATTCATGTGTTTTATTTGATGCAATATGCTTAACCCTCCTTGAATAGTTAGTAATTATGAATGACATCATTGTTTTGTTTGCTGCTCTTATTTTTTGGTCTTGTGCAGGTATCCGGGTATCACTGCGAAAGGATCGTGACTTGCCGAGACAGGAATCAAGAGGCCACCACTACAGCATTCATGACGATAGTGTTGGACTCTAGGTAGGTTGATCTACGTCATCTATTTTATTGAATAATTAGGAGCCTACTCTCTAGTCTGTCCTTTTTTTACTAGACCCACTTTAGGGCTAGAGGGATCGTCTCTGTCCATAGAGAGGATTTACCTTCATAAAACCTGTAAAACTTTTTTAGAATGATAGAATGAGTTTTCTTTCTCTGAGGAATACCTATAAAATTTGGAGTTTTTCTATGAAGAAGGGTTTTTTTGGGTTGGAAAGCTTTCAAAAGCTTCTTGTGGAATTTATATGCAATCTAGTGGTTTCTCCAGTATTTTAGCAATCAATTTCGATGAATTCTGTTTGTTTTTTAGCTTAAAATAAAGTCGGAACCGATATTTCTTGGTTTGGAATGCACAGAAAATGGTAAAAGAAGACTTGAATGAATATGTTCAGGTGTTTTATAACTAATTTGTTGAATAGTTAATGCATCAAACATGGGTCATTTCAAATAGAAAGGTGGTTTCGTCACAAGGGAGGGAATAACCGCCAAGCAATTTTTGCATGCTCAAAAGGCGATAAGTGGAATTGGAAGAATTGGTGCGATCCAACAGAATTGGGACACGTGGAGGTGAGAGAAAAGCTTAAAATAACTTTTATCGCAAGGTTTGGATTCGTTATTGATCGTGCTAAGAACTATGCGATGTGGGATATCTACCGTAGAATTTGGCGGATAGGAGCGAATGGTCAAGATTATGTGATGAAGCTGCGGGGTCAAAGGCATGGGGTATGGGATATGTATGAAATGGGGTGTATTAAAATGTATTAAAATATAAGGTTTTAATACATTGTTTGGATATGGAATATGATAGGCGGGTTAAGGTTTTATATAACAAATGAAATGCATGTAAATGTAAGTTTAGCATTGGGCGGGGTTAATATATAATGAAACAGTTTTTACCTACGAAATGAGAAGAATATATATCACGTGGATGAAATGAACAATAGGTTAAAACTATAATATGGTTTTGGGATATATATTTAAAAGGATTTTAATATAATACGGGCTAAGGGTAAAATATAGGATTTAATATATAAAGTTAATGTTTTGTAATGAAGTGCGATGAGGGAAAATATACTAATATTAGTATAAAACATTATATAGGAATTAATTTCATTGTTGTGGGTCCCTTCATAATGTTTTTACACTTAGGATATAGTATTTTTTGGGTTTTTTGGGTAAACGGGTAATTACTCAAAGGGATTTACTTTCCTTAAGTAAAATGAGTTTTACACCTAGGAAAAGGGGGTTTTTGCAAGTGAAACTGAACGATGATGGGAAAAGGAAAAATGAAGGGGAAATAATAAAATGGTGGGAATGAAGTGCTTTTACAAGGGGATGATTTTGAAGGAAGTTAGTGACTGAATGACCCATTTCTACTTTATCCATGATTGTAAAAACTGCTTCTGCCTACCCATATGCTACCCTAACATTTTTTCTTCATTTTACTTGGGTGCATTTGAGATCGCAAACCCTTGTTCATTTTTATTTTAAAACAACAATCTAACTAATTCTATCCTTATTTCTTCGAAGGGCTCATATTAAGCTATTGAGCTCCTTATTTACTCTCTACCTAACTACTGATCTGCCAAGATTAAATTGTTTGGTTAGATCTTTATTCTCTATCTAATAGCATGAAATTTAAACCATGAGAGATTAATATTAAGTTGTTTAACCTTCATGGATTGTGGCATTATAACAAGCTGCACACAATGTTTATTTTGTAGTAAAAAGTAAATAGTAGTGGAATTTGGACTTGCATCACTTTCATGTTTTATTTTTATCTCTTTTGTTGTTTGGGGTCCATTTTCTTTTCTTTTTTTTGATATTTTTTCTTTTAAGTGCTTTGATTTTTCTTTTAGGAATTTTATCCTCTTTACATTTTTTATTTTATTTTCTAATATGGGAAAGCAATTTGTAGAAAGCAAAGTATGTACATTTTAGAAGACTAATCAAAGTCAATAAAAAATACTATGAATCCTATTATTATAGGACCCTAACAACTCCCAACTTCTTCACCTATTCATCCTACAATTTCTCCCCAAAATCATTAATGAAGTGACTTTTTCTCCAACTTCTAGTGCAAATCGTGGGATACTTAATTCACCCAATGTTGCATATGGACCGAATATTTTAATTAAAATTGTAAAGTGGGGGGGGGGTTAGGCTAAGCCCTGGCCCCTAGTCTTGCCCCTTATTTCTCGTGGGCACGGTGACCAGGGTTGGGCCTAGCCCTGGTACACCCCCTAAATGCGCCATCCATACCCTTTATATAAATGTTCTGAACTACATATGTTAAGTAAAATGTTGTGGTGCATTGGTTGGGCGTTGGTCTTGATGCTTGGAGGTTATGTGTTTGATTCCATTAGGGGTGCTTTAGGCCTTATAACATAAATTCTGGTTAGCCAATGGGGTGCCATCTGGAAACCTCTAGATGTCCCACTTTGCGTTCCCTGGTTGGTCCAACCAGTAACCAATTAAAACTCGCAAAATTCAAAACCAATATGAATTCTAAAAGTGGCGCACTTCCCTAGGACAAAAAAATTAACTCAACCATGCGCAGTCAAGGTCTAGTCAATAGTACTAATTGTTGACTGGGAAACCATATACATCCAAAAAAAAAGTGTTTTTGTTGTTTACCCAAATAAAGAGATCACGATTTCAGGAGCATACAAAGTCATTTTTTCATGAAATGAGTTGTGTCAGATTTAGAACGATGATATCTATGCAACCATGTTGGTTTCATTCCATTATGAGAACTTTGAATTTTGAAAATAAATATGATCCACCAGATCATTCCTCCCCACTAGAATCTTTTGGACCTCCAAATATCTTTATCTGTCAGTAAATATATGAGGGTTTAGATAGCTCACCCTTAGAGTCTTTATCCATTGAATATTTCTTGAAAGCAAAATTTTTATCTTTCCTCGAAAACTAATCTTTTTCCTTTATTTTGGAGACCTTGACTTGCTATTATAGATACCCTATTGCAGCTATTTCCCAGAACTTGCAGAAAAAAAACCTGTCATTGAAGGAACAAACATATTCCCCTCTCGGTTTTCAATCAAAGAAAACATAAAAAGCTTCAAATTCCTCTCACCTTGAACAATATTGACATAACAATGTTTAACATGTCTCACCATATGCTTGGCTCGGCTCTTGACCAAATGTGATCACCACTGCCATGAAGAATCCCATTTAAAAGATGACACATTATGAAACCCACAAGAAGAAATTTTGAACCCAATGCCTTATTTGTAAAATTTATTTGGCACTTTCTCTTTAACCTTTACTCTTTCTTGCACTTGCATATTGTTCACATCACAGATCATCAATGATACATGCTACTACAATTTTACCTCATCTTGTTTACCTATTTTACAAGGAAACATGTTAGACTCCTGAAACATATTATAACAACCATTAGCAACCTCATTCAAATCATATTTTTCATTTTATGCATCTCCTTGAAAGGACCCATTCACAACATTTTCATGCTTTAACATTAACAAAGAAAACAGCTAACTAGCATTAACAATTCTCTTCATTTGTCCAACATGCATAAGAGATAAATTCATTTTCTTATTATGCACTCTAACAATGTACTCAATCCCATCCATAAACAAGTGATATTTATTGTCATGGCGATGAAATATTGCTCTCCTATCATAAAGATATGGGCTTCCTAAAACAATACCAGAAATATCAAGAAGAATAGCACCAAGTTCAACTTCATCAAGAAAGTTTGCAGTGATTACAAATCTAAGTATGCACTTTCTCGTCACCTGCAAATTTGCATTCTTAAATATCCAACCTAAAAATAACATCTTGGATGAGGAATTTTCTCTCAATTCAACTTATTGACTAAGTCTTCAGAAATAATATATTCTTGTGAACCACTATGAAATATGGCGTCAATCATGGTATGTTTTGAAATAACTCTAACATGGAAAATGTCAATTATTATTTTGTTATCTTGAGTACTATTGAGAAAACTTGAATAACTAGTACTTGCAATGTCCTTACCTTTAAAACCCATGGTTGTGATATTTGTTTCATCTCAGGAATCAAAACCTAAATCATGTTGAATTTTTGCAGTTGTTTTCTCCTTCTCCTTGTTTTGAAGCTTGTCGGGTCTCATCTCTGGATGAAGTTTCCAGCAATGATCTTCATCATGTCCATCTTGGAAATAATGTTTGCATGTTAGTTTTTATTTATCTATATTTATGGCAGCATTATTCTTTCCTTTACTCTTGAACTTATCGTTATCTTTCTCTCTACACTCCAAGGTATTCTTACTTGTCTCATCTGAAACATGTTTCCCTCTTCCATCGAGATGTGTGGCCTGTATAGAAAATTCATCTAAATTTGAAGGATTAAACATGAGAATGGTATGTATTAGGTACCTATGAAAACCTCCAATTTACTTCAACAAATTTTCTTTAGATGTCAAATCCAGACGCAATATTAGTTCTTTTCTCATAAATTATTGAGTATATATTTGCACACTTTGTCCTTTACCATCCCTAAATTTTTTTCAATCCATTATGGTCTTTTTCATGTATGGTAATGGATAAAATTTTGTTCTCAAGGCAGCAACAAAATCATTCCAAGAGTTTAATACCTTACGATTTTTCTTCATGCCCTCTTGAGTTTTTTCTTCCCACCAAATAAGTATTTCACTTTCCAATATTAGTGAAGCAAGTTGTATCTTGGTGTCATCATCCTTCATCCTTTGGATTCTACAATAAACTTCAAGCTAACGTACCCAATTTTCTAATGTTTCATAATTTACCTCCCCATCATACATAAACAAATAAAACTTAATGTCAAGCTTTTAAAATGGAGTTTTACCATGACCTTTTGGAGAATGTGGTGGTGTTTGTGAAGGGCTTGATGAAGAAGAAGAATAGGTTGAAGATGGTGGTGAGGATGGAGGTGAAGAGAATGGTGGTGTCAAAGGTGGTTTTTCACCATTCCCATTAACTTTTGGAGTTGTGTCTCCATATCCTCCATCTCATTTTGAAGACCTCTCTTCCTTTGGAGGATTGGAGATCTCACCTTACAACCTTGTGTTTCTCTCCTCGTAGAGAAATTTCACCATTTGTTTCATATAAAAGAATAATTTCATAAAGGCTTTCTCATATTCTGACATATTATAAGGCTCTTCTTCATGTGACATACTTTCTAAAGCTTAAACTACAATTTGAGGTAGAATTTGTGGCGGAGATTGTGGAAAACTTGTTCTCCTTGTCCTTGACCTAACTTGAGGACTTGTAACCACAAGATCTCCTTCTCCTCCCTTGAGCTTCAACCTTGTAAGAATCACATACACTTGCAAGAAAATTATACCATCACAGCAACAAAGAAAACTGAAGCTCTCATACCAAACTATTATATATGTGAAGTTAATCGAATATGAAGTAAAATTTGCAAGTGATTCAATTAGGGTTTTAAGCCTCTTTTGTCAAATTATTTAACACGTAAAAATGAAATTTAAACTCAGTTTTTTCATAAAACATAAGTGATTTAGGTGGATATTGGTGGCCACCAACCTATTCTGTTTGGACTCGTGCCATTAGTTCTTTCATTTTTCAGTTGCAGCACAACTTACTATTTTTAGCAGTTTTTTCGAGACCTCAACTTCTGGAGTCGTTTTGGGGTCCTAATGATCGAGTTTGATATTGGTGGCCACACACCTATTCCATTTGAACCCCCACCACCAATTCTTTCATTTTTTCAGTTTTGGCACAACTTACTATTTTTAATAGTTTTTCGGGTCTTGAACCTCCGGCGCTGTTTTGAGGCCCTAAATGATGCTTTTTGTGAAAAATGGGAGCAACATGGGTCCATAGTTTAATTTTTATCACATAAAAAGTTTTATTCCTCAGATGTGTCTTTCTAACGAGGTATGATGTACGTCAAACGAAGATTTTATGCCAAAGTTACGTCCCCAGGAAGTTGAAACACCAATTTACCCAAACGGGGCCCATAGTTTTGGCGCTTCATCTCCTAGCGTTAGATTTTTGGATGTTTATGGTTTTCTATTATTTCTCAACAATACATAGGCCTTTGAGCCTCATTGTAAAAAAATTCATAGGCTTGTAGCCACCACATATCTTCTCAGAGATAAGCTACCAGTGCCCTAGCTAATTTATTTCCATTATGTCTATAAGAAAATTTCAATTCTTCGATATTAATGAAATGAAGTGTTATTTCCGCTGCATCTTAGTATTTATGGTTATATTTGTATTCTATTTAATTCTTGCATAAATCCTAATTAATAAGACAATATCACCATTATAGTAAACACAACAAAAAATGATGAAGGAGTTCACCCCTCCAGAGCTACGTCTCTTGGTCCAGCTTCCAATGTTGGGCCTTCTTCATAATGCTCAAAAAATTGTGTTTACATCAAGTAGATTGCTAAAATGGTTGTACTGATAGCTCCAATGGATTTAGAGCACTCAAAAACCCATATCTAACATCTCTCTGCTACCAAAAAGGATAAAAATTGAAGAAGTTATGATCCTCCCAAGTTATTTAGCTATTCATCCTACAAGTTTTCCCACCCTGCAAACCATCCTAAAATTTCACCCCAAAAGGTTCTAATGGAGCTAATTTTTCTCCAATTTTTGGCGAAAATCATGGGATACTTATTATTCCCAATATTTCCTATGGATCAAATATTTTAATTAAAATTTGCGGTGAGGTGGGGGGGGGCAGGATAACCCCTGGCCCCACCCCTTATGTGTTGTGGGGGCGGTGACCAGGGCTAGGGCTAGCCATGGCGCACCCCCCAAATGTGCCATTCATACACTTTATATAAATGTTTTGAAATGCAAATGTTAAGTAATATGTTGTGGCATATTGGTTGGGTGCTAATCTTACTGCTTGGAGATTATGTGTTCGACTCCCTTCGGGGAGATTTCAACCTTATAACTGCTTAGTGGTGAAATTCACAGGTGGTAGTTGGAGTAGGATCCCTCTCTGGCCTTCTCGGAACCCAAATAAGAAATCCAGATTATCTTCAACATTCACAAATACAATATATTCATGTTCATACAAGTATTTGATTGACAAGGTGAAGCAGATAAGGATTACCTCGATGTGTAGTGTCAACTTGTTGGAGAGCTCAATGTAGTGTGGTGGAATTCTGCCTCACCAACTCCAAGTCTGAATCATGCAAGAAAACAATGAAAATAGTATTTTTCACAAATTTATCACAATAAACAATCAAAGACAATCATATAATCAAACAATAAATCATATAATTCTAAGCCACTTATAACAATTATATTTAACAAATAACTCCATAGATGCAATAACAAGACACCAATTGGACAAAATAGAGGTATTTCTATTATATTGAATGAAGGAAGATTAAAACAATCAGTTTAGTCAAGCCTCCCTCAGTCCTTCGACTCTAAGCTCTCTTTCCTCAACATGCTAGTGTGACAATGCTTAGGGAAATAGTTCTCAATGAAACAAACCAACCATGAAACCTCACACTAACAAAAGTCTGCTCCTCACACAATCAAACTTGTGACCCTTTGACAATGAGCCCCCTCCTCCAATTTATAAGAGTTTGGGAAGATAAACCTTGCGTTTATTCTCCATTGGTTTGGTTAGGGAAAAATCCATGATGTTTCCATGATTTTCTAGCTTTTTCCCTCTTTGGATGCTTAATTAGGTTAATAAATGTCCAGCCAGAGGCCTTCATCACAGGTTGCTAATTTTTTAGACTGAATCCTTCAGAAAAAACTGGAAATGTTAGTCAATTAAGTCAGAATTTTCCCCTCGTTCTTCTCGAAACACGGGTAACGCTGCCCTTTAGTTAAAACAATGCATTAACCTAGGCATTTATGCACCCTAAAAGAGGCAAGGAATTGTTATAACGCGACCTATCAGTTTCTAGGGTGCATTACCATGTAAAAATAGGTATCTATCTAGGTCAATTTCTTCCATCCATGTGTCCTTCTCCTCTGAGCTGATAAGGAGGTCATTTGCAGTATAACAGATGCCCCCTAAAGTATGAGATTAGAGACAAAGAATATGTATGAAATAATTTATATCTGTGTAGTAGAGTGAGAGGATTTGGAGGACTGAGGGAAACCTGAAACAAACAACATATGTCAAAAATATAAATATTTGTCCTGAGTTGTGCATTCCCATGCACAGTAGCCGTATTTTTCGGATCTTAGAATTTTTCCTGTTTGACACATATTTTTTGAATGTAGATCTCGAGAAAATGGAAATAAATTTCAAGGAAATGTGAGAGGTTTTTTCTCATCACAAACTGATATACAAAAACATCTTTCTGATTGTACACAACTATCATGATTTGGAAGTTTCAAATTCATAATTGCAGTGATATTTCTACAGTAGTTTTGTTTTTTTTTGGGGATACAGTTCATGATTTTGATGTAACAGAATGCTCTTTTGGGGGAATTTGATAATTTCGACCTATAAATATTAATTAAGGTTTATATTTCTATACATATCTTGTAAATTCAATGTAATAGAGGTTGGAAATCACAGGGAGAGGTTTTTGGACTGTGTATTTTTCCTTGAATATTTTAATGTAATTAAATGCAAGAGTTTCTCTCTTCTTTGTTTTCAGATTCATCATGGTGTTTATGTTCAATATTTTTTCTTGTATATCATTTCCATGATTATGTTTTTCTACTACTATTATCTAAGAGTAAATGATAGGAATTCATCCATGTTAGATGCTCCTTTGACACTAATAATGCTTGTTATGTGTTAATGGTTATCTTTACAAAATTCATCCATGTTTGATGCTCTGTTTTGTAACCTATATTTTTCTTATTTCTTCTAAAGTTTCACTAGAGATTCATCCATTGATAGATTCCTATAGTGTAGTGGGATTTTTTCTCCTTTCCATCTCTCATTTCATATAATTTATCTGGCTGAACATAGCGCTTACTTTGCCTCAAATCTCTAGAAAGAAACAAGTGTTGATTCCATTGCCCAATGGTACTTTCTCTCTTGTTTTTCCGACATAAGACCCTAAATCAAAACCTTTGAGCCTGATATATCTAGCCTAAAATCATTTCCCTCGTAGTCAAGATTTTACTGTGATTTCATGGAGAGAGCCCTCTTCATCTTGGTAGGGCTATATAACAAGCCACAAGAGGTCTGAGGTTACCTCGTTCAATTTCCTCCTCAGCCTGGGATATTTTTGGGGCTAACATAAGGCATCCTTGAGTCTTAAAACCCTCACACACTATCAAGGCATGTTCCTAGTATAACCATTTTAAATTTTGACACATACAGGAACAATTGGAAGTACTTTCAACATTGTCCCCATTCATTTCTCATTGTGCGACGTTAGTGGATGAAATTGGTGATGGGTGTGTTGGAATACATTCCATGACATTTCAATATAGTTTTGACAAATATTCCCTTTATCAGAGTCAAGAATTATGATAAGGCGAGTACATTATGAACGTTGATGAAAAAGTGGAAAATCTCAAAGATTATGTGAGGACATCATGCATCCTTGAGTCTTCAAACCCTCACATAACGTAAAAAAATGTTTTTACTCTAATTATGTCAAATTTTGACTCATACTAGAACACCTTGAAGAAATTTCAATGTTGGCCCCATTCACTTTTCATCATGTGGCATTGATGGATGACATTGGTGATGGGCATGTTGGAAGACGTTCCAAGTAATTTCAAGATATTTCCGATAAATATTCCATAGATGGGAATGAAAAATGATAAAAATGAGAATGAATAGTGAATTTTTATGTAAATGTCGACGATCTCAAATATTACGTAGGGAAATTAAGCATGCTTCAGTCTTGAAACCCTCGCATCATGTTAAGGGATGTGTCTAGTCTCTAACCATGTCAAATTTCAATCCATACAAGAAAGTTTTGAATAAAATTCAATGTTAATGGCCCCATTCACTTCTCACCATGCCATAACGATGGATGATAATGGTTATGGGCATGTTGGAAGACTTTCCATGACATTTCAATAAATTTCCTATAAAGCTCTAAATCCCCTAATCCATAAGCCTGATTTTACCTTTAAGTCCTTAAGATCTAATCCCTACATTAAGTACCATTAATCCATAAATCCTGGTTAATCACTAATCCTTTAATGCAAACTCCCCAAAACCACTGACACCTAAGCCATAGACCCGTAAACACTTAAGCCTTAATCCCTAATCCCTTAATCCATACACCCTCATTCCCTAAGCCCTTAAACATTAATCATGTAACCTGTAATCCCTATGCCATTAGCCATTAGACTACCTAACTGATAAGTGCCAAATCCCTTAGATGTTGACCCTTAATCCCTTAAACCATAAATCCTAATCCCTTAACCCTTAATCCTTTACTATAAATCCCTAAATATCATAATCTTCAAAGCCCCTATATACTTAACCCACAAGCCCTCAATTAATTAACTATTTAAGCACAATCAACGATAAATTTGGTGTTAAAAAAGGAGAAACCAAGATGAAAATTTAGGCATAATTCCCGATGTGATTTCTATATTCACTCCTATTCAATCTATGGTGCAATTCCTGGCATTATTTCTGGTGTTATCGCTGACACAATTCTTGATGTTAGTAATAGCTAATTAGTACCTAAATGTTATTTCCGGTGCAAAAAACACCAACAATGGCACCATCCCAACAAATAGTGTGAGATTTTTCAAAAATTGGAGAAAAATACTGTAAAACAGTCCTTGGAAGAAAAAATGGAGCTAATCATGGGGATTTGTTGCAGTGAGTCTTCAAAACTTTAAATTAAAGGTTCAAATTAGCCTCACTCTTGGTAAATCCTAATCTTGTCAGATAACTGCTAATAAGAGCATACCACGCTATTGGATATTACTTCAAGTCATAAATGGAATTTTTCAACCTACAAATATTAGACTCCTTTCCATATACCTCAAATCCTTGAGGTTGTTCTATGTACACAACTTCCTCAGTCACACCATTGAGGAAAGCAGTTTTCAAATCAATCTAGTACAAATTCCATCCCAATGCAACAACAAGAAAAATAATGGATCTAATAGATTTGTACCTGGAAATTGGAGCAAAATCTCATCATGGTCTTCTCCCTCTTTCTGGGAGAATCCTCTATCCATGAACCCCTCCTTGTATTTGTAAATACTACCATATTCAATATGCTTTATCTTTTAGATCACTTGGTAGTCACAATTTACTTCCCTTTACGCCTTGGTATAATTTCCCAATTGTCATTATTCATGATTTACTGGTACTCCTCATTCATTACTTCCTTCCATACCTGCTGACTATATTATTTTTCATATGTGGAGGTTTCTTCATTAATGAGTTTTTTCATGAGAGTTGCATAGCTAGAAAACCTCTAAGGTTTATTTGCTTCTCTATATGTGTCATTAGGATCTGTGTTTCCATCCACTTCTTCCAATGTGGTTCTAAGACATGTTGGTCTGTTCTTGACCTTTGGAACTATAAATGGTTCTCCTAGACATTGACGCCATTTTGGCCTACTGGTGCATTCTGTAGAACTTGAATGCTCCTCTTTTTAGGCATCTTTCTTTACTTCATCTAAGGAATCTATGGATACTTCCTTAGACCTCTAATATTCCACTTTCCCATCAAAGGTGATATCTCGGCTAAGATCAATTCGTTTTTGTTATGGAATGTAAGTTTTTTAGTCCTTTTAATATTCGCTATATCCAACAAATATGCCTTTCTTTCTTGAAGGCTCAAGATAGTTTCTCTTATCATTGGGAACATGAATATACACATAAAAACCTAATATTCTCATGTTCCCAACCTCTCTCTTCCTTTTGGAGAAGGCTTCTTAAGGAGTCATACCTTCCATAAATTTATGAGGAAATTCATTTTGAATGTACACATTTTCCTATGATTATTCACCCCATAAGAACAACATCAAGTCCAAATAATTCATCATGACCTTGCAAAATTATTTAATGGATCTATTCTCTCATTCTACTACACGATTATGTTGTGTATTATAGAGAACAATTAGCTCCCTCTTAATCCTGCTTGGAGAAAGAGACAAGCTCCTTTCACGTGTATTTTCCTCCATTTTCAAATCTCAATATCTTGATATTTTTACATATCAAGTTTTCCACTTCAACTTTGAATTCCTAGAACTTGTTGAATACTTCATATTTATTCTTCAAGAGATATATCCATGTCTTACAGAAGAAGTCATCAATAAATTTCACATAGTAAAACATATCACCATGTAATTTTATGGGCATCAGACCACATACATCAGAATGAATAAAATCAAAAGCTTCCTTATATTTCTTGTCACTATTTGGAAATGGTTTCTTAATTTTGTCCTTCGTCCATAACTCACTTGGATCTATTTTTTCATGTACTAATGCTTGATTTGTTTGACTCACAAGTCTATACATTATTACATCACGATTCCCAATAACTATAGAATCATCTATACTAGATCCCTTTGACCACACAAGTAATTTTCCATCCACAAAAGAAAGCCTATCTCCATTATATTCTAAACAAGAAACAAAGACAAGATTCTTTTTCAAACCTGGTACATAGAGGACATTGTTGAGATGACTGTTTCTACCATATTCTAGCTCTATGGATGCCTCTACAACTCCTTCGATTGCATAGTTTTTATTGTCTCCCAATTCAACTCTTTGAGAAAACTAATTTTATTTCATGCTTGAAAGATTCCTACACTTTGCAATCATGTTTCTTACTCATCTACTATCTGCCAACCACATGGCATCATCATATGCAAAGGAACTTGTTAATGAATAATAGTAGAAGAAATATTTTTCACCTATGGACTTCTTCTATTTATCATCTTCTTCAAATTTTGTTGAAGAAGCATGTTGTTTCCCTTTTATTTTCTTGTCTCTTGAAATGTCCATATTCTTGACAACCATATAATTGTATCATTAATCAATATTTCTTCCTCTAAGAGGAAGAATTTCCATTTCTTGACTTCTTATTTTGACGTCCAAAATTCTTCTCTACCTTTTTCTTGAAGTAGGATTCAAGGGCTTGAACTTATTCATATTTATGATCTATAATCATTAATATTTCTTCTTCTTCAACACATGATGTCAATAATTATGAACTGAAAGAGCTTCTTTCCTACTGATTATTCCTTCTACAATGCATCCCATGATCTAGGAAAACCATTGAGTGTTGTATTCAAAAGTTTTTGATCGGAGATCATTTCTATAATAACTTAAATTTGATCTCTTATTTGTGAAATATTCATGAATTATGAATTTGCAATGTCATCATTATTCATCCTTCGGCACTTATTAGTGATTCTACGCTTCATGTTACTGATCCCTTTCGCTATACAGGGTTACTATTTATCTCTATAGCAGACCTTCTCATTTAGGCCATAATGGAAAATGGTCAAACAGGTAATCGAAAATACACAGGTAGAGGCAAGAAGCAACAAAAAATTCAGACTGCAGGCCCAAGTAAAGGAGGTAGAAAGAGTAATAATCAAATTCTTGAAAACATTGTTGATCTTTATGATTTAGGAAATCTAGTTTAGATTCAAAAAACTATTCAGGGTTGGGAGAGGAAAATTGATGATGAAGACGATGATCTCAAAGAACAAGAGGCTAAAATGGATTTTATTTCCAACCCAGGAAATACAAGAGGCCGAGTTTCTCTATTTCAGTAATTAGTTAAGACATATTGGAAATTGAAATGTGTACTAGAAAAGGAAATGTCAAGCATGCAAGAAAGGGAAGGCAATTCCTTAGTGCTCTTTGAACTTTAGCAGATAAAATAGGATATTTGGGAGATGGCCAAGGCACAGATCCAAGCAACTGCTCGAATTGGGAGGATTGAGCACCAACTCCAAAGCATGGAGCAAGTGGAGATGCCAGGGTCTAATGCAAAGGACCCAACACCCGTGGATTCTTCTGATGGATAATATTTCTCAATTTATAGTTTTTTATGTTTTTGGTGGATAATAGTTATAGTTTCTGTTTCATTTGCAACTTTTATGGACATATTAAATTGGTTACAGCAGTAAGTAGAAGGAAAAAACAATACCAATTTTGGTTGGATTTTAACTCTCTGAGGTGGCCAACAGACCTAGTTTCCTTTGGGTAGGTTGAGGCTACCTTATACAATATAATATGTATAGCAACTTGCTCTTTAGAAAATAGAAAATAGAAAGGTACTACAAAATTTACAAAAAAAAAATGTCATCATTATTCATCCTTGTATTTCAGAGATCATTCTTTAAACTCATGGATTGAACAACATTCTTGATAGTGTATATGTTTATTAGGGTATCATACATATTCTTAGAGGTATCGTGATTTTCAATGTAGGGAATGAGACGATATATAATGGAGTCTACTATTAGAATCATGGTAGTAAATATCATCCTACTTAAATGTGATTTCTATTTGCATCAGAAAATTTAGTAGTATGTCCTATCGTAATATCTAGCACTTTTTTTTACAATAATATATATATATATATATATATATATATATATATATATATTATGACTTTCCAAGATATGAAGTTTTATGATTCCTTTATCTTGTTTTTTGATTTCATGAAGTAAGCCATAGAATCTAATGTGCAAGAGGGGCTTTAACAAAATTTTCTCTCTAGGGTTTCCATAGGAGTGATCAGAAGGTATCTTCCTTCCATCACCAAAGCTCTGATAGCATGTTGAGTTTCTATTGCAAATATAGTTAGCACAATATTCCTAGATTTATGAAAATTAATTTTTATGTAGATATTATTTTAAATTGTTCCATTATATCATTTAGTATTTATACTTTATAAGTTAAACAACAAAGAGAAATACAATAGTAGAGATCACAATGCACAAAAGAGAGATAATATTTACTCTGTGAAAACCCACTATGGGGAAAAACCTATCAACGTTTTTAACACCTTGTCTCCTCCACCAAGTCAAGCTTCCCATTATGACCCAAAATTTCAGCCCCTATAAGTCACGTAAACTTCGTGTTACTCATGTGAACCTCCTGTGACTCATGCACACTTCCTGTGACTCATGCACACTTATTCTGAAACCTACACTCTTCATGTTCCTTGTGTGGAATTCGTGTTACACATGAAAAATCCATAGTCCTTGTCTGGAATTCTTGTTACACATGCACACTTCTTGTTCCTCACATGGACGTCCTATTACACATGCACACTTATTGTTCCTTGCACACACTTGATATTCCTTTGCTTTCTTTCCTAGAAGATCCTTATGGTAAAATATGTGAATTTACCTTGTGGGGAAGGTCAATATTTGTTTATATAATGACATTATGAGTCGAATGGTTGTATCATTTTCCTTTGGCTGAATTGACTTTGAGGGACGATGACTTGAAAAACTTGGAGGCAAAAATTTCAATTTCAAATTTCAAATTTTCTTCTTGTAAAAGTCACAGTTGGAAATTTACTTAAACAATATTTTTATTTTGACTCTAGAATTTAAAATATTCTTTGCAATACTAAATACAAATACATTAAAGGAACATAATATAGATTATGAATACTAGCCATAGTTAAAAATTCAATGACCTTATACCTAAAATATGAGTATTTATTGAGATATTCTATTATATCACCTTATACATTAACTTTCTAATATATTTCATAGGTGATCTTATCTTACCAAAAATTCTCCCAACGGTGAAAATCCTTAAAGATCAGGGGCCTTGGATGTGGTAATGGTGGGCCATTTCCCCATTTTTTTCACTTAATATATTTTTTTTCCTTGTAGGGTTTCCCTATCCAATGCCTGCTAGATTTTTTGGTAACATTTCCCTAATAAGAATATCAAGGCTTTGTGGTATATTTTTTTTGACATTTTGGAGAAGGTGGGGGATAAGACCTACATACCCAATCTAACCCCACATGTTCATAGTGACATAAAAATAAATTTTAATAATTTTAAATTCTATGATCCTTCCATGTTGGATTAGGAGGAGGAGTAGTTCCGACCTAGTATAGAGGAAAATAGTATATCCTTAGTAAGAATTAATAAAATACACAATTTTATAGAGAAGTATAAAACTACAGGACATGGGAATTATGACCTTTGACATAGTAGATCTAAAGAAAAAAATTTAGGAAAAAAAATCATAATCAATGAAGAGGATAGAATAAAATATTACTTAACTCATTTAATACATATTTTGATGACCAAAATCCTCTATAAATTAGGAGGTATAATCGTTATTTTCACATCCATTCATTCATCTCTCTTGGTACTTTTTGCGTGGAAATAAAATGGAGTAATGATATTGTATGACCATTTTAGCAGCAAGTCCAAGTTTGGAAAAATTGGGTTAAGAATCATTTGAGATATTTTGAGGACAGTTTGAGTCTCAAAAAACATTATTTTGTTCCAAACCAGTATTTTCTTGGAAGAAACATTATAGACATTGGTCCTCTTCCAATGGTGTAAGAATCTCCTCAATCATAGATAATGCATGAATTTTATGCCTCCCATAAGTTGACCTACCTTATTTACTAGCATCATAGGGATTGAAATCCATGGGGGTATCCATCTGTGGAATTTCAAAAAAAATATAGAAGGTCCAAAAATTATCACTAATTGAGGGTTAAGGAAGTCAAAACCATAACCATAGATAACTATCAAGTTATGTTGAATACCATCACACTAGGAGGAGAATGGATTATATTCTTTGGTATTGTACTTTCTCCATAGCTAATAAAAACATCAATATGTGGTATTTTGAGATCATAACATAGTAGGAATAGGTTTATGCAGTAGCAATATAGATCATAATGTCAAAACCAACTCCATAGTGAGTTCTCTTTCCTTTATATGTGCATTTTGTAAGTGAGGAAAAGAACGAAGAGCATATGACTCGGTTTCTAGCTAGGTTCTATCCCTTATTAGGTTTCCTAAGATATAGCTTGTGTTGATTTGTGTGGATGGTGTGTATATATTCATGCTCTTTCACTTGTGTATTTCAATGATTTCATAAATTCAAGCAACAGTAGTAATTTATTAATCAATGATTTAGAGAAAAGTAGTTTTCATGGTTTAATATATTAGAATATTATAATATCTATTATGGTGAACTATTTAAATGGATTGTCCACTATGATTTAGATATCATAGAATCCTTGCTTAATCCAAATAAAGAACATCTTGATGATTTGTTTACATGTCAATTTAATTATATAATATGTGACATGACTAGCATAATTGAAGGTATACGTTCCTATATGTTAGTGTCATTAAGGCTTATGGCCCCTAATTTAACTTTAATAATAATGTGGGCATACCTAATCTAACCAATTACAAAGGGAAAATTGATATTAAAAAGAGTGCAACCCTAAACCATATGATTGATAATGATAAAGTATTCCCTTATTAATATCAATTTTTTTTATGGTTAATGTCTTTTCTATGTTAACTGCTTTAAAAATAGAAAATAATTTTACAATGTTATAGGAGATAATACCAAGAATCCATTGTTGGAAATAAGTGTCATTGATGTCAACAGGTTTCAGTCAGAGGAACAGGTGTTGACAAAGGTCTCAAGGATCATACTTAAGGAGAAACATGACAACATGGTGGTATAATGGTGCAGAGGATTTGGAGCCAGTTTGGATGGAATAGATCATCTCAAGAGTAGAAGGACACCACTTATATGGAAAGAGCTATGAAAATATCTCTAGTGGTATGAAAATATTCTAAAATGGTCTCCTGGTTTGAAAGATAGATCCAGTCAAATCTCTATGACTCCAAGTCATGTTTGTAGAGTTAAAAAGTGTATGGGTGATCCTTTGCCGCATAGACAAAGTGGGATTGAATTAGAAACTCAGCGGCAGGGAAGGAAGATCCTGTATGTGAAGCTCTGGGTAGACATGGTTGAAATTTTAGCAGAACGAAGCATGTAATTTTTCATAGGAGGATCAGGATGATGCCATCCCAACGGTGGTACCCCCACGGGTGCACCTCAAAAGTTTCATATGTGGCACAAGTGAAAATCATTAGGATAGACTGAGTGGGTGGAGCCCACATGATAATGGTAGCCTGGTGGCTT
This sequence comes from Pinus albicaulis, assembly GCA_034641835.2. Taxonomy (NCBI): domain Eukaryota; kingdom Viridiplantae; phylum Streptophyta; class Pinopsida; order Pinales; family Pinaceae; genus Pinus; species Pinus albicaulis. The sequence continues at coordinate 836,788,794 of CM076581.1, read as the reverse complement.
CACCCTAGCCCAACCCTTTTGGTGTATAAAGGGAATATCTAGGAGATGGGAACTAGGACACAACAACAACCAACCAAAAAATAGGAAAATGGTGGAGGACCCCACTTCGACAGCGCAACCCGCTGAGGGCTTGCCCAAACGATTGTTTGGAGAGAACTCATCAAGAGGTAAGCATCGGGCCATGTTTCAGCCTTCTTACAACACTTAAGATGACCCTATAACCAGGTTTGGTGGTCATAGAAGGTGGTTTCTCACACTGTCGATCGTGTATATCAACGAAAACAAATCACTCCAGGACCTCTCCTCCAAAAACCACAAACCACACACGAGTGGTGTCAAGAACAATTTCTTGGACCCAATGGTTTTCCAATTTAAAGAAAAAAATCTTGCAAAATAGGCCTCAGAGGAACTTTATATCTGCTCTCTTAAAATAGGTTAGCTGGCAACATATGATTGGCATAGACAATGGAAAATGGTGACATCAACAAAACCAAATGGAAGTGTGACACCTGGCAGGTAGATTTGGCATTTTTTGGATACACAATAGCCCATTTCTAGGTGAGATGTGTCACCAATCACAGGTTGACATGAGGCGTAGGTAACGTCATTATGACATCATCTCACTAGACATAGTCTCAAAGGTTCACTATGTTACATAGAGAAATTTTATTGGGGAGAAAGTGCTGGGACATGTTACCGATGATAGTGTACAACAAAAATTGATGAAAGAAGTGTCAGGTAGTCCCCACAGGATGTGTGAACCCTAAGGTATGGCCCCAATGGGTGATTAAAGGGGCGCATAAATAAAAGTGTCGATATGTTGAGGGCTACAGGCCAAGCGCTTACACTGGGCCCTATGTCAGGTCCTATGCCACAAGTAGGAACAAGGGGTGCAAAGGATATACATAGCCGCGAAGGCTCTTGGAGCAGCTAAGTGCTAGCTCCTTGGTCACTTCGTGTTGAAGCGTAACCAACAACGTGAAGCCATTTATACAAGGAATTTTCCCTCATAGGGCTCAAAACGGCTTAGCGCCCAAAGTATTAAGTCATGGTCATGGAGACCAGTTCTATGTTGGAAAAATGGGTAAGGGAGTCGAGGTAAAGGAGCTTAAAGGAAAAAATGCAGAAAAATTACTTTTGACAACAATTTTGGCAGTTAAGCTAAATTAAAATGCAACTAAAAATAGAAGGCACACTCTTAAATCTTGTAAAAGCTCGAGATCAACTAAAATAAGAAAAAAAAAGTAAATTGTCTTGGATATTAAGACTAAAACAACATATAAAGATTAAAAAAGGTTAGAGAACTTGTAGAGGACAAACATAGGACTGATATAAAGAGGACAAAGGAAAAAAATAAATTACATGCATCAATACAAGAAAAACAAAGAAGGAAAAAATATCAACCAAAATTCTATATAAGCGGGCATGAGAAAGGATAATAGACATACAATTTTTGGGATGGAGTTTCTTGAGTAGTGAGGTGTTTGTATGGTGAAGTTGATTTTCGAAGTGGTGGCTGAGATTTTTTTTTTTTTTAACATAGAAGGTAGTCATTGGTCCTAGTATGAACACGGACGAAAGATGGGACAATGAGTGTTTAATTAAAGTTGTAACTTACTGATTCAGGGTTGTTTCTCCTTCTAGTGGTGTTGGAGAATATTTGGGTCTATAGCTCCATTCAATTGTAGCTGGAAAAATCATAAAATTGTATTTTTCTGCTAGTTGTAGCGAGAACATTGTTTTTGCAAGTTGTAGCTTGGCCTATGAAGGAATTGAAGCGCAATTCTGAAAGTTCCTTGTTCTTATGTGTTCCATTATGATTGTTGACCTTAATATTTGTTATGGTTATCTATGTTATTGTTGAAGTATTTAATGTCTTACATGGAGTGAAAAGAAATTTTAAATTGGTAAAATTGTGACAACACTAATTCATCCCCATCCATAATTAGCGAGGAAATATTTTGAAATCCATTTAAATGAAGCAATCATTACTTCATTCTCTCTTTTTTTTAAAGGAAGAGGGTGTTAATTTACAACAATATTCATAGTTGTGACACAACATAGTCCCTACCTCTACGGTTAATTAATTAATTATCTCTACACAAATATTTGTGCACAATGTAATCTCTTTACACATGCAATTACTCTCCCCACAATTTCCTCTGCACAACCACCTCAACATATCTTCCTTGATACATGCTTCCTCTGCATAGCTACCTTTGCACTCAATAATGCCTTTAAGTCATCGATTGAAATTCAGAATTGTGAACATTGAGAACCGATATGTAATTGTACCCATATGTAATTGTCGTCGTCCATTTCTTTGAGTCATTAAATCATGCCATGTTATGATGTTGTGGTTGCCGCAAAATATTTGTTAAACAATTTAAGTATGTGGCATGGTAATATATATATATATATATATATATTGTGTAATGGTAAGTGTGAAGCTTTCATTGTGCGCATAAGAAAAGCTCCACACATCCATAGGTGTTTGAGATAGTGCCTCTCCACACCTCCACACTATTACAAATATAATAATTGACACAATATATAATATATGACTTTGGAATTCTTTTTGTTTTATGTTGATGACTTTTTTGGTTGTTTGCATTGGAATTGTCTTTAATGTTACTTTTTGGAGTTTAGGTGAAAAAATTTGAGGTAAAATCTTAATTTCTATTATTTAAACTAGTTTTTTTGATGGTATATATGGATTCAACACCCTAAAAAACCCTAGGGCACTTCGATTGTGCGAGATTACGCATCAAACTTATGTTTTCAATGAATTCCTGCCATATTTTAGAGAAATTAAACTGGAAAAATCCACCAAAAAAACCTTCAAAAAATCGCACTAAAAAGACTACTCCGTTTGCATTCCCTGCAGTAGCCATATATAAATGCTATATTGAATCTCACAATGGTTGAGGTGCGTGCATGATGTTTGTTCACGATTCATGTGTTCATGCATTAAAATTTGGTTCTCACAATTGTTGAGGCGTGTGCATGACGTTTGTTCATGATTCATGCGTTGATGCATTTATATTTGATGTGTTTACCTGCATTGAATTAATTATATATAAATGGGAAGAAAATGGTTTCTATTGTTGATTGGCATGTGTTTTTTTATCGTGTTTTAAATAATAAATTAATTAATTATTTTTGTTTTATACTGTATGTAAGTTTAATATCTATAAAAGAAAAAAAAAAGTTAGATATATTATGGATAGTTAAATGTACAATGATCAAGTACATAAGTAAAGTATATTTCTTCAAATGTGATAAAAGTAGCTTTAGAGCTTTGATTGTGCAGAAATCTCCCCACCAGCAAAGCTCTACACATCTGCAATTGTTTGAGTTGGAATAGTCGTCCCTCCACAAAATCAAAGCTCCGCACATCTTGCCATCGAGGGGGAGATTTTAGTAGTGAACTATATTTGGCAATTGCCTCACATGCTTGAACTCAAAAATAAATCAGACCTTTTGGAATTCCAAGTTTATCGAGCTGGATGACCATTGATTCTAAATGTAATCAATTGATCATTATGGTGGTGCCATCAAGATTCTCTTTGTTATTCGGATACCCTAACAGACCACCATTAATGTGCACAAGAACTTGAATGTTACGAAGAGAGATTGTCGGGCGCATATTTTGTTTTTATTTTTTCTTTAATAGCAGAAAGGGCAGTAGTGAATGGGAGAATTCCTTTTATGTGGCAGAATCGAGTCCACACTTTGTTACTTGCATAATGAATAATAACCCAGCTTGGGGGTTCTTCAGCCAGTAAGCAGCCGTCGTTCGGTTCCTTTTTAGATATTGGTTCTAAAAAGTGTGTTTTATCTCTTCCCATTTGCCCTTTGCCTGTTTTCTTACATGTCAGTGATAATGCTTTTGGGGAGCAAAACTAATTGGCGAATAGGAGGTGAAAGGTTCCACCTAATGTCTCAGCGAATACGGGAAGTTTGGGCTGAAGTGACTGTAGCATATGTCATCCATAAAACTCCATCTGATGCCCTAATGCTATCTCTAGTTACCAAAATTCTACGAGGAATTACGTCTTAGAGATCCATTGTAGAACCAAAGTCTATTAAAATATTTTCTTGGTGTTTAATGCTTCTTACAAACGACAATGGGTGAGACGATGCACCATTGAGCAACAACAGAGCTAGGAGGAGGAGACAAAAGTGGAGCATTGTTTTGAGAGGGAATGAAGATGTGAGAAGGGACAGGGGATCATTGGAGAGAACAATGGAGTAAATGTGCATCCCATTGGGGTAAAAGTTTGTAGACAAGTGACCCGTCCTCTAGTTCTCTAATGCCACGTGAAGTGCGGAGCTACGCACAATGGAGACCACCTATGTGCAAACTCCACACTTCAAACTCTATCACACTCTATTTTATATTTGTTTATTTTATTGCATTGTTGAAGGTGTTATTAAACTAATAGAAATGCACAATTTATCAATTGAACTACTCAACCACTCCTAACTCTATCACACTCTATTTTATAGTTGTTTATTTTATTGCATTGTTGAAGGGGTTATTAAACTAATAGAAATGCACAATTTATCAATTGAACTACTCAACCAATGACCATGATAATGCTAGGTACTTATCTCTTAGCATTATCCAACTTCCTACATTTAGTAATAAATATTTCAATTTCAAAATGAAATATTCATTTCATAATTAATTATCCTTAAATTCAACAAAGCTATGAACCAATTAGAAATTTATCTAAATAGAGTAAATATAGTTGAAAATAATTAATATTTTATTATATTAATGGAGAAATGGTTACATAGTTTTAACATAACTCCTTAAGTTAGGATTAGTTCCTAGGTTGTAAGAATTTGTTCCCAACTCCCTATTATTTTGTAATGTATTTATTTTTGTATTACTCATGTAGAGAATGTAGAGTGTACGCTCCAATTTGTGCAGTCTCCAAGTGCAGTACTCACCTGTGAGTTGCTTTGTTTATTCAATACATTTCTTTTCTTTCCCACTTTATATCATGGTATCAGAGCTCTGACCGAGTGAGCCTGATTTACTTACAAAGCCTTAGTGGCTATAGAGGCTTCGTAACTACAGAGCCTTCATAGCTACGGTGCACATAGGAGCCTCAGTGTTCACAGCGGAATAGGTTGTGTGCAGAAACACCCTACTCACAGGAGGAACACGGTTTCTCACAAGTCTCAGTTTTTTTTTTCTAATCACAAGCTGGATCAGTGCAGTTTTTACAGCAGCAGCTGCGCGAATCAACACCCTTTTCGAAGCCACAGGAGTGTCGATCAGTATGGATCAGCTCATCCTTCAAGGTCTTTATAATGTTGATTTACAGTCCTTTAATGAAATTTTATTTAGCGCGGATTTTTTGCTCAAAAGAGTGTTGTCCTCTTTTTTACGGTTTTTCACATGGGGTTTGCCTGATTTGTAGCGGATCTCAGTGGAAGACACAAAAATGTTTCAGATTGGTGGTGAATCTGAGTTCTAGACACAGAGATTGTGCCAGATCGGTGGAGGATTTGTGATCAGGTTTTTATATGTGTTGCGTTTATTTTTTTTAAGAATAGTTTGTAATTGTTCGCTTGGTTAGGATCCAGTGAAGATCGAAGGATTTGGAATCTGATCATTCCAGTATGAACAATTTTACAGAAAAATATCTTAACGAGACCATAAAACACCATGGGAACAATTATACCAATTGGAAATACAAGCTACAGAAGCTGCTTGAGGGAGTGAGTACATAGTTGATCATCAGTGGTGATGAGCAGAAGCCAAGCGGTGCAACAACTATGACTACACTTATACAAGACTGGTATAAAAGGGAAAATAAGGCAAAAGTCTTACTGAATATGTCTTTTCAAGACAAAATTATCCCATACATTAGAGATGGTAAATTGTCCACTAAGATATGGACGACGCTCAAGAATTTATACTAGACACAGAACACCAATCACATATTGTCGCTCAAAGGAAATTTTCTTTTGATAAGGATGGAGGAGAATGAATCTATTTCTGGATTCATTGCAAGGGTCAAAGCCCTGAAGGACAGATTGGGTGACATCGGGGAGAAGATGTGCGATTCCGATCTTGTCACAATCACTTTGAACGGGATGACGAATGAATACCAAATGGTCATCACAGGCTTGGCTACACGGGATAAAGACCCTCCATTCAAAGAGCTGACATGAATTATATTACAGGAAGAAGAGTAGCGGCATAATTTGAGACCATAGCGTGCCAATCTTGATTTGATGGCAAAGAAGAAGACATATAAAGGGAAAGCACCACAACAACAGAAATGCGGTGGCACTTTTTAGAAGAGACCATTTAAAGGTATGTCTGCAAATAACAATTGTAATTTTTCTAGCATTAAATTTTTCTACTGTGGGAAAACCAATCATCAAGCTAAGTTTTGTTTTAAGAGATAGGTAGATGAGGCTAGAAATAAGCTGAGAAAGCACAAAGGACATTTTGTTGATGAAGGTCACAGTCATGACATTCGACTGTTTGTAGCTGATTGTGCTCTTTCATCTTCTGAGGAGGATGAGGCCAAAATATGGTATGTTGATTCTGGCGCGTCTTCCCATATGACAGGTAATAGAAATTGGTGTGAGTTTTTTGAAGAAACTACTTATGGAGCTAAAATTTATCTAGGTGATGACAAAGCTTGTGAGATTAAGGGGTGTAGTGATATTCCGGTGATGTTGCCTAGTGGTGATATTAGACACATTAAAAATGTAATATATGTAACTGGGATCAAGAACACTACAAGGAAAAGACCCCATAGCAGAGGTTATAAAGACAGTTTTTAGTGTTATAAAATTGGCCAAAATTGTCAAAAAAACATTTTCTACAACATCTGTTTATGGTTACGAAGGTTTTGGCGGAGCTTTTAATGGAAATTAAACACAACTAAAGAAAATGGGTGGCTGGAAGTTATTACGGATGTTTTTTTCATCGGTGTGCTACTCTGGATTTAACGCACCGGTGCATACATGTAGAGGGAACCCTGGGGTGGTCGCAGGAGAAAGCACCGGGCCATTAAGGTATAAAACCGCATCGGGCGTAGTGTTGGTCATACAATGCACGAGGCTGTTCTAATTGGTCTTGGGATTTGTGTGGTGCCCATAGGTCGTATCAATGCACCGGTGCGTAGAATTATAGAAACGCACCAACGCGCAGTATCACAGAAAGGCATCAAGATTTATAATTGGTATCAGTATTCATGCAGTGCCCATAGATCATACAAATGCACCACTGCTTATAGATGCATAAATGCTCCAGTGCGTAGTATGACACAAATGCACAGATATTTATAACTGGTATCGATATTTGTGCGGTGCCCATAGATCGTACAATGGAACTAGTGCATATAGATACAAAGACATACTCGTGTATAGTTACTAACACGCACCGGTTTTCATTTTTATTTTTTGGAAACATCGACATGTGACAATCCAATTATTGTGATTGTTTTAAATTCATTATTCATCAAAAGTTGACACATATATATCTTAGAACAATATTCATATGAATTAAATTTTTATTAGTGCATTTGAGAAGGACAATGGAGAACGCAATAACGACAATGGAGAACACAATAGAATAATTTAAAACATATTTTATGATATATATATATATATATATATATATATATATATATATATATAAGACAGTCTTTATCATACAAAATGGGACAGTTATTGGTATCCCTTTGCCTTTCAATTGGGACACTATGTCCATTACATTAAACAAAATGTCTGATTTCATAGATGTATTTCAAAAATTAAAATTCCTTGCTTTGATATCCAAACATAGTGATCATCATTCCTCGCTTGAACTGTTGTCACTGCTAGAGCTACTTCCATGACTTAGGTTATTTACGGGAATGTTTTGTTCTTGATGTTGATTGTTTTCTTCTTCTTCACCTTCCATCTACAAACATAAAAATAAAATAAAATGAGTGTATATACATTGGTGAGAATAATGAAAATTTCAATATTAAATAATATATATCAATGTAAATCGAAAATAAAAATGACGTACCATAGCAACAATTGACTCATAAACTATACACATTCTTTCAAAACCATGTACCATGCCATCTTTCAAAATTTCATCTGTTGGCACAATTCTATACTTTGTTTCCTGCAAGTTTTATAGCCCATAACAAATCATATATTTAATATAAAAGATGTTTTTGTTCAATTAATTTTAGACGGAGCTAAGTAAAACAAGATCGATAGATAATTACAAATTCCACAATCAATTTATGATATGGCAACATATACTCACAACCCATATTTAACCCAATTTCAATCAATTCATCTGATGTTTCTTCTTTGTATGTTAGCACCTATTTGAAGACATTCAATGATAAGTTTTGTAAAATAACTTAAATAATGCAAAAATGAAATCTAGTTAAGTTGTTATAAGGAAGTAACAATTACTCACAAACTTAGATATCAACCCTATTCTTCCTTGTCGTCCTTTTTTATGTGCTGAATGGGTTCCATTTTATTTTCTTTTCTGCAAGAAAATTCTTGAAAATTAATATTTAATTCTAAATTGTTTATTTATTGTACCTAATGATCGAAAAATTCAATGATTACATATCACATTTGAAGCACGTTGTTCTTGAGATGGCTCCTCCTGCGATGCAATTTTGTCAATTTATTTGACCATCTCCTTATACACCTTTTTGGACCTTCCTACTGGCATATTTCTGATATCAGCTCGTTCTTCTTTTGAGATTTTCATAATCTTCCTGAAAATGTAACATGACAACAGAATATTTAATTTTTATATTGATATATGAAAATAAAAAATAAAAAAGTGATATTTATAAATAATTCTAAACAAACATTTAGAGGAATATTACTTTTCCATTCCTTATTTTTTGTTGTTGTACATTTTTGCTATTAAAAGTCTGACATGTCTCATTGACCAATTCTCTGGAAACTCTTTCCTATAGTTTAGATAAAATTTGGTTCTTGGAGTCATTGGATTTATTTTTATATTGTAAGTGGAAAGAACGTCTATACATTCGTTCCACTAGATCCCTCAATCTTTTGTAAAATATTTTCCCCCTTTCGTTAACTTCCAGCACCACTCCATATGAGCTAAGGAGCAATTCATTTTCATTTGCATGTTCTATTTTTTTATTTATTTAGAACAACATTCCTTTTCTGAGTTGTTGGCTCCTGTATAACATTAAATAGATGTGAATTAATAGACTGTTTGACACATATTATCTAATAATTTTAAGTATATTATTAATGATAATTAAAAAAGGAAACTCATATTGGATCGATAGTATTTTTTCATTCACTTAATTCATCCTTTTGTAATTTTTCCATTAAGCTTTTATGCTCTTCGGGTCGTAGATCATAAATAATCTTATCGAGTTTCATCATTTTGTGGCTCTGCATGATACATAGTAAACAATATATATTAGTTAAACTTACATATAGTTCAAAAATAATATTTTTTTATAAAGAATTTACAAAGAACTTGCCTTTTTTTTATTTTGTTGATGTGTTATTAGTATTTTTGTTACTTTATCCCTTGTCACTCATTTTTTTATCAATCTGAAACCTATACCATATCATTCATTAATATATTTATAAATAAATTCTCAACTTTTCAGGTAAAAAATAGATCTCAAGACACTGGTGCACCTTTCATGAGGTATGCACTGCTGCCAATGCACGGGGCGGTGTGTGGGGGTATTAAAAATGCACCACAAAATAGTATAATAGACTGTATGGTATGTGGGGCATTATAAACGCACCGCACAAATAGTGTAATAGACCGTACGGTGCTATCCTCGTAAAATGGAGCATCGGTGCCCTATTTCATATATAGCGAATTGATTTAAAAAAATTATTTTCAATTTTTTTATTACACAGTACTTGCGTGATGTGTTGTATAATGCAGTGCACCAGTGCGCTAGGGTATGTAGGGTGCACCGATAAAGAAAAATTGATTTTTTCCAAAAATTCACACAATGGTCGAATGGATTGGGATTTGACTATGCAAGTCATCCTGTGGGTTGGATGTGAATCTAAAATGAAAAACCCTAATTCGAAATCACAGAAACAGGGAGAAGAAAGGGCAAAAACAGAAAAATGAAGGGTTTAGGGTAAAAATGGATAAAACTGTAGAAAAAGTAAAAAAACTGCAGAAAAAAGTAAAAAAAATAATAAAATTTAATCACAAGATGGTTTGAAATTCCATGATATAGGGTTTGAATCACCAAAGGTTTCGTTTATGATTGTCTGAATACTTCTGTTCGAATGTATTTCGCTGTTCCACGGTGCCCTCATGCTCTCTTGCTCCAGGTATGTCTCCTGCAAATATGTTGCTGAAATTTTTAGCAAAAATAGTGAAATAATGAAAAGTGTTTAGTATTTAAACAATTATTTTATGAAATTAGATTTTGAAAAATATTTTGCCTCCCATTTTTCAAATTTCCACTTTTTTTTTACTTAAAGAAAATAGAATTGTGCTTTTTTTATTTGCGTTTATTCGTGACTGGTGCAGAAGAGTTGTGCAGCATCGGTGCATCGGAGTAATATGATGCACCGGTGCGTGTTATGATGATAAGTGCACTAGACTGTATAAAGTTATTTTTTTTTGTATATAAGATCATAATAAAATAATGATAATTCTAAAGTATATGAATTTATTTGCATTATTTTCTAAACTTTATTATGTTACAAAAATTCATACTATTCTAAATTTGTTATTTTACAATTATTTGCAAATTCACAAATGTAAATATTTTAATAAAATAATTTCACATTAATACAATTAAAATTTTCACATTAAAACAATTAAAATTTTACAAATATTTTACATACAATTACAATTACAATTACAATTTTACATTAATTTCACATACAGTTACGATTAGAATTTTAATTCTACATACAACTACATTTACATAGAATTACATTTACAATATTAGGAATTTGGCTTCTGTGATCCATAAATTGTGTATAAGAATTTTCAGTGAAAATCGCATGTAAGAAATTTTTTTCAAAATTTTCTTACATGTGATTTTCACTGAAAACTCTTATATACATTTACAATTATAATTAAAATTAAATTTTTACATTAAATATTTTACATACAATTACAATTACAAATACAAATACAATTTTACAATTTTACATACAATTAAAATTTCAATTTCAATTACAATCATGACATAATATTTAAAAAATATCATGGTCATTTAATATTAAATTAATTAATAAATATCATCACGATCATGATAATCATTGTACACACATCATATTAGATTAAAAAACACATTCAAACATCAAATTAACATTATATATTAGGGTGAAAATGTGAAGTTGGGAAACACTTTTTTCCCTTTTTTGACGTTGAAAATTGTAATTTTCTATGTTTTTTCAACTTCAACTCCGCTAAACTCATATTTTCAATGCGAATTACGCTTTGACATAAAAAAAGATTTGTAGATAATTGTCTTACCTCCATACTCATATATATATATATATATATATATATTGACATATAGAGGGGTAAATTTGTTTTTTACTAACTGCATATACTTGAAATTTTCAAGAAAACATAAATAGTCACTTTTTGAACCCTAACTTTTTTTAGGGAAGGTTATTCATTTTTTGGAAATAAACCATATCATCATAATCTGCATATATTGCTTTAGTGCACTGACTATTGTTTGGTAATTTTTAGATTAAATCACTATTTTTTATTATTTTTTGAAATGGACAAAGACAAAAAAATGGTGATGTTTCAGTACATTTTATGAACCCTAGATTTTATTTTCAATGTGATCGTCAATAAGAAACATGATAGTACCCTTTTGAAATAGACAGGGAGAGGAAATGCAATATGATTTTTCTGAATTTTTTGGTATCGTCATTTTAAAGTTATTGAATTTTCATTCAGTGCAATTTTCCGAACAATAAAGTTCCACAGTGACACATTTTAGTAAAAAATTAATAACAAATTGAAATTTTTAATGAAACTCCACAAATATTACATCATCAGAAACTAGATTCAGAGATGAATCTAATGGTACCTAGTCTGAAATATAACATTTTGTTTTTGTAGGTGTTCCACCCCTCCAAAGTTCCAGGTTCCTGAAAACTGCATAATTTTCTGGGTTTTTCGTTGACCAAAAACTCTCAGTCGAGATAATTTCTTGGGCGAGACATTTTTTAAACTCTCAACTGCGAGTTTAAACCACCACAGGTTAAATTTAATCGTGCGACTAAACTCTCGTCCGAAATTTGTACAAACTGTCGGTCGAGAGTATGCGCCCCAGAGTTTACATTGGGAGAGACTCTCAGACGAGAGTTTACGTTGGGAAGAAACTCTCGTACAAGAGTTCTATATATATTTTCATTCATACTATTCACGTGACAACTGAGTAATAGGCAGAGTGGTAGGTATTTATTTTACAATTATTTTTCGACATTTAAATATTAACAATAGCCTTATCAGGAACCCTTATTTGTGCCAAGTACTGGTTGCTTATATGAACCAAATACCGTAATATTTATTTAATTTAGTTCAGTGGTATAAAACTAATATTTATTTAGCACTTTTCTTTTTAATATTATAATTTGATGTGTGCAAATACATTTAATATGGCATGTACATGTGATGTAGACATACATGTGGTTGATAATAATATTTTTTTATTGTTTATTTTTAATATTAAAAATTAATATTTATTTAGTAGTTTAGTTAGTTTGTATATGTTTCATTTTAATATTAAAATTAATATCTATTTAGTAGTTTAGTTCCTTTGTATAAACTTAATTTTAATATTAAAAATTAATATTTATTTAGTAGTTTAGTTAGTTTGTATAATTTTAATACTATAAATTAATATTTATTCAGTGGTTTATTTGGTTTGTATATGTTTAATTTTAATATTTATTTAATAGTTTAGTTGGTTTGTAAAAAATTAAAAATTAATATTTATTTAGTAGTTTAGTTAGTTTGTATAATTTTAATATTAAAAATTAATATTTATTCAGTAGTTAAGTTGGTTTGTATATGTTTAATTTTAATATTAAAATTTATTATTTATTTAGTAGTTTAGTTGGTTTGTATAAATTTGATTTTTATATTAAAGATTAATATTTATCTAATAATTTAGTTGGTTTGTATAAGTTACTGTTGTTGTCATGTTTTGAATTTAAATTTTTAACAGAGACTTAAAAAAGAATTATAATGAAAATATCTCATGTTTATTTCATTTAAACCATAAGTTAGAAAATGGTGATATTCTAATATAAATAAATAAAAAGTACGAGAAGAAATAAGTGAAGGGATGGATACACACCAGCACCCTGGCACCTGTACATGATTTTGGGGGAGAAAAGATTTGGGTGTTTTTAATAAGAACAAAACACTCGGACAAGAGTTAAAACAATTCTAGGTCGATTGTTTTAGAACTTTAGTTCGAGAGTTTACCAACCTTATCAGCAACCCTTATATACACCAACTACTTGTTGCTTATATGAACCAAATACCATAATATTTATTTAATTTAGTTCAGTGGTATAAAACTAATATTTATTTAGTACTTCTCTTTTTAATATTATAATTTGATGTGTGCAAATACATTTAATATAGCATGTACATGTGATGTAGACATACATGTGGTTGATAATAATATTTTTTTATTATTTAATTTTAATATTAAAAATTAATATTTATTTAGTAGTTTAGTTGGTTTGTATATGTTTCATTTTAATATTAAAATTAATATCTATTTAGTAGTTTAGTTCCTTTGTATAAACTTAATTTTAATATTAAAAATTAATATTTATTTAGTAGTTTAGTTAGTTTGTATAATTTTAATACTAAAAATTAATATTTATTCACTAGTTTATTTGGTTTGTATATTTTTAATTTTAATATTTATTTAGTAGTTTAGTTGGTTTGTATAAAATTAAAAATTAATATTTATTTAGTAGTTTAGTTAGGTTGTATAATTTTAATATTAAAAATTAATATTTATTTAGTAGTTTAGTTGGTTTGTTTATGTTTAATTTTAATATTAAAATTTATTATTTATTTAGTAGTTTAGTTGGTTTGTATAAATTTAATTTTTATATTAAAGATTAATATTTATTTAATAATTTAGTTGGTTTGTATAAGTTACCACTGTTGTCATGTTTTGAATTTAAATTTTTAACAGAGACTTAAAAAAGAATTATAATGAAAATATCTCATGTTTTTTTCATTTAAACCATAAGTTAGAAAATGGTGATATTCTAATTTAAATAAAAAAAAAGTACGAGAAGAAATAAGTGAAGGGATGGATACACACCAGCACCCTGGCACCTGTACATGATTTCGGGGGAGAAAAGATTTGGGTTTTTTTAATAAGAACAAAACTCTCGGACGAGAGTTAAAACAATTCTAGGTCGAGAGTTTTAGAACTTTCGTTCGAGAGTTTACCCGAGAGTTTATGTAAATAAAACTCTCAGACGAGAACATACTTAACTCTCGTCTGAGAGTATTTTAACTCCAGTCAAGCTCAATCTAACTCTCGCGCGACACTTTAAAAATCTCTCGGACGAGAAATTGAGTTGACTATTTTCTTGAACGAGAAATTACAAATTTCACACAAATTTTGGCCATCCGCCAAAAAGTGTTTCCCAACTTCAGGATTTCACCCATTAACATCATCACAACACAAACATCAAATATACATCTCATGTCAAATAACTCATGCTATCACATATACACATCTATCTACAAGCTAAACATTAAATGAACATATCTAATATAACCTAACAATATACACATCATGATGATCACCAACATGTAAATTAAGTACAACTGCAACATCAACATAAGATACATGGACCATATATATATATATATATAACTGAAAAATGTTAAAAATATAAAACTGTAATATAAATGTCATAGATTAGATGGTGGTAGTACAACGTCAATAATAGTGCAAGTGGAGGTCTGCTCAGTAAATGGTGCAGCCTCGACGGTCGATGGTCGAGCCTGCTCATGATCGTGACTAGTACTAATGGATGGATCAGATGGTGGTAGTACAACATGAATATAAGCAGTAGCAGTGGAGGCTTGCTCAATCAATAGTGTAGGCTCGACGGTCGATGGTCCAACTTGCTCATGATCATGACTAGTACTGATGGATGTTGCAGGCTGCTGACTGGACGTGGCCGATGGTCCAACCTCATCTCCATGATGACTGCTAGATGATGCTAGTGGAGTCTCTGGATGCTCATCAGGTGCAGCACGATGTGAATGATCATGAGATGACAAGTCGCTGCTCGCGGACTGTCCATTATGTGTTGTGGCTTGACTACGCCTATAATGTGCAACAGTCGTCCTCAGTCACGTAAAAGTTGTCGTCGCTCCTACGACATGTCGCATCAGGCCATAAATGTCATGCAGCATGCTTCTCCACATCCGTAATAGCCTATCATCGGCCTGTATGTCTTTGTAATGAGCGGGCCTCATGCTCGCCTCAATGATCAATGCACTGAGTTGGTTGCCTAAATCGATCTTATATCTAGTATCACGTTGATTGCGCCTAGCAAAAGGCAGTACCGGTGCACTAGCAGTAGCATGTCTCTTTGCACCAACCTCATCCTGATCATGATCTTCGGCATCGACCATGTCCTGATCGTCATCAGGATCCACACCTGAATCATGTGGTGGTTTCGGCATCTCCTCGCCATAAAAAGAGCCAATGTCTGCAAAATATATACAAGTACACAACAATAATTAGACAATTTCATTACACAATTTAATAAAAACAAGTTAAAGAACATGTTAGAATAAATATAAATAAAATAGTAATATTACGTCTATCATCTGGCGGCTCATCATCTATGAAGAGGATGTTGGCACACCCTTGTCAATCTAATCCAGCATAAGGACATGGGACCATAATGAAGGGATGCAACTCATAAACACTGGCTAGTAATTCTAGTGCATCATGCGATATCCTAGCTGGAAAGATAGTCTCTCCGCTCTTGGGCATCATCTGCCCCCACATGTGCATCCGAGCCTCCAACATTGGCCTACGAGGTTGTCAAACAAAAGTAGGCCTCATCTCTGGAAACCACTTAAAAAATAAAGAAAAAAGCTCTGAATCAAAAGGGAAGTTGACCCTCCCTTGTGCATAAGCATGACATCTATCTAAGGCCGTACAAAACTTCCGCAAAAGAAAGGCATACCACCTGACAAGTTGTGGCTCCTATACTAAAGAATCAACATAATATAAAAGCAAGCAACTAATGTGTTGCCCGTCACTGCTATCATGCGAAATGGTTGAAATGATATGTGAGAGGCACTGCACATCCTGTCTACCAAATGCACCTATATGTAATTGACCTCGAGGTACCTTAAACGCTGCAGGAGACAGTAAATCTGCTCCAATGTATCTCTAGGAGTAAACTAACTGACTCTCTCCTACACAACCAGTTAGAACCTCTAGGAATGAGGGAAAATCCACCCCTCTCCTCGATAGTCCACTAATAAAATACATATCCTCCTCAGTGGGTGTGTACCACTGGTCAGGACCAACCTGGAAAGCCTGTTGGTGGACATTCCACCTACAGACAAGATGTCTCAAACACACACTATGGGCCTTTAGGTAACTAGCCTCCTCATAGAACTTTAGGAGGCCTACCTGCCTTAGGATCCCCAGGGTATCTGCTATAATAGGGCGAGGATATGGATCTCTCTCTCTCTCTCATGCCTCCCTCTGGTGAATCATGTCATACTGCTCTGCCTGTTGTTGTTCTTGTTCCTACTCCTCTCTTTGAATCATTGACATATTAAATATTTTTTTTTATTAAATCATACATGTATTTAGGAATATACTTTTTTATTTTCATTTTGAAAAAAAAAAACAGACCACTTGGTGCACCACCAAAACATTCATGCACTGGTTCCTGTGCGGCTTGTGTTTGTAGCGCACTAGTGGCGGTGCCCCAAATGAAATAAAATGCACCGTCCTCGGTGCACCTAAAAATTTTTCAAGCACCGTTGAATATCTATAATGTCACAAGAGTGGTGAGCTGATTGAAATATATGCCCCAACACATATAGTCATGGCAGCGCACCAACTTCCTAACAACTACATAGTCAACGGTGTGGTCTTTTACCCGTTTGCACCATTGACCCTTTCGGAATGTCGAATGGAGTGCATTGACAAAAACCGAGGTGGATAATTTCGTCAACCCACCGCACTGCTAGTCCCATGGTCAACTGTGCGACTGGCTAAATGAGCGTAGCACATTTTTTTCTTAAATTTAAAATAATGTGGGGCGCCTTTCGGTACCGCCCCGAAAATGGTGCGGATACTGTTAGCACCGGTGGCGGTGAGGCCTGTAAATTTTATAAGCAACACCGCTTGCCAGTGCGAGCCGAATGGCTCATGCGCACTGCGCGACAATTTTTTTTATTTTTTAATGGTTATTTTTAAGGTTATTTCAAATTCTAATTCTCTAAAAATATTAATTATGGAAAAACTAGAAAAATATCTATACATTTCGCCATTGAGGAGGCATATTGGTTGTAGAATTTTCAAAAGAAAATTTGCCCACCGTTTTGCAAAATGCAAGCTGGAGATTGGTGGCCAATGCACAGCAGCAGTGCCTGCAATGGGTGCAATGGGAGCACTATTGTCAGGGCGGCTCAAATAAGGGGAAATGGCACCGGTGCTTGAGATCTTTGGAGCACTGAGGAAATGAAAAATGCAGTTTTTTGGCTATAATTTTTTTTTATTTAACCCTGTTCCAGTGCACGGGGTTTTATAGGCACACCAGCACGCTTTATTACAACCACACCGGGTAGTGTCATATTTGGCGCATTGTTTATGACGCATCAGGGCAATTCCTTAACACCACACCAGGATGTTTTTGTTTGGGCGCGATGTTTTATGATGCACCGGGGCGGAATAGTCGTAAATCACCGGTGCAGAATAGTTGTAAAGCACCAGTTTTTATGTGGGGTTCCTCAAAAACATCCACTAGAGGGTGTTTTCCTTGTAGTGGAAGAACTTAATTTCAGTGTCAATGATAACAGATCATGACCTCCAAGTTGAATTCTTCAAAACACATTGTGTCATAAAGGACAATAAGAATGAACCAGTTGCATTAGGAGTGTGTGTGGGAAGCCTGTATAGATTGAATGTCAATAACATGCCACACCAAGCCCTGGTTTCAATGGGATTAACAACTGATAATATTTTGTATTAGAGATTTGGTCATCTTAACCTACAAGACATCATGCTACTTGAAAGGAAAGGAATGGGTGATGTACTCCCTACTTTTCATAATGTTCATTTAGATTGTGATGGATGTGCATTAGGGGAAATGAATAAAGAAGAGTTTCCTTTGAATGTTGATAGGAATAAAAGAGATATTCTAGAGCTGGTGCATATAGACATATGCGGACCTATGTATACTAGGTCGCTAGGTGGTGCATATTATTTTATACTATTTGCTGATGAATTAACTTGTTGGAACGGGTCCCCTAGCTGCGTTTTGGTATAAATTTTATAATAATTAGTCTAGCGCAAGGGATTTGTGGTAGGTCAAAGCCCACAATGTATTGTAATGGGCCAAAGGGTATACCAATAGTACGCAAACTATAGTTTGTAGACCATAGGATAGCGCAGGCTATGATGCTATAAATAGATGGATAGATTGAGTCTAGAGAGAGGCTAAGTGCAATTTATGTTGGTTGCGAACTATTGAGATTTGTTTTGGGTGGTATTAGGTTAAGGACTCCTGTTGGTTGTGTGCACGTAGATCCTCTATCCTGCTGTGTGCGAACCCCACTAGCTGTCTGTGCGGGTTAAGAATCAAGTCTATAAGTGGAATTTGAATGTTAATGAATAAGAAGGTTGTTTGGTAGTAATGGAAATATCTCTATGTATGAGCATTGGCTACATTTTGTGTTATTTTTGTGATTATGTTTATAGCTGATTATTGATGTGTACATGGTTGCAATGCCATAAGAAAGGGTTAATTCCATAGTTCTAGATATTAATAATTTCTTTACTCATGTTTACATGCTATCTGTGGGTTTATGGGCTTCACATTCTGCGAGTATTCTATTGAAGGTTCTGTGATAGGAATCCTTCTGCGCAAGTCTGATAGATCATAAAAGGGCTGCCTCAAATACCTTTCTCTCTCTTAGGGTGCAGAAACCTAGTTCTAGCACCCTCCCATACCACTTCGGGGGATACCTTGGCCTGCGTAAGCAGGTCATTGCCGAAAGGGCCAGTAGTATAGGGGTTTGTTGGAAAACCTTAAATCCAAACCTGGGTCAGGACCCCTCAAGCCAAAAAATGGTTCCGTTGCTAGGACTCCTAGCATTTTGAGAGAAGGATTGGGTAATGCCATGAGATCATTGGAAGCTTGAAGACTAGTTCTAAAAACAGATCTAGGAATTTTCCCTAAAAGAGAATCAAAGTACAAGGCTGACTACTGAAGAGTGGAAGAACAAGTATATCTTTACAGAGGTATACGGAATATTCTTCGTAAATTTCACTCACGAACTACAAGAATGGCTAGCAAGGTTAGCAGAGTTCGAGACCTATTGGAAATACGATCAGGTTACCCAGTGGACTCCTGAATTAATCCAATAGTTGGAAAAGGCTGATAAAAAAATCACCGGGACTGTAGATCACTGGGTTGATAGTGTTTTAGGAGGATTTGTAATGGAATTCACAGTTGATCAATTCATATCTTATTCTGAAGCTGAGCAGAGGTTCTTCAAAGGATTCTGAGGTAAGTTCTTACAAACATTGCCGCTACTGTTTAAGATGCTATTGTGAGAAAAGGGTATTTTGTGCTGTCACACAGAGTGAATGACCTCCGATTAGAGAAAAATTACTATACGAAGTGGTAAATACTACAAAGTCAATCGAGATGGGGACAGATCCATCTATAGTCCCTTAATAGAGCTGCCTACGCACGCAGAAACTAGTCCCCTAGTTACACCACTGTTGAATCCGCATAAGGGAAAGAACTCTCCTACTCCTCCGCCACCATCGAAAGACGATATGGCCACACACATGAAGCTACCCACCTTTAAGGGTGTGGGGATGAGGACATGGACCGATTTTGGTTCATAGAAAAATCAGTATGGACTGCACAGAATGTTATTAGTGATGCTTTAAAACAAGCCGAACTGTTCGTAGCCTTTGATGGAAGGGCCTTGGATTGGTTGATGGGATACGTGGGCTGGCATGCAGATCCGTCAATATAGGAAATTAAGCATGCCTTAAAAAAGCAGTTTCGAAAGCCTAAGTCCTATGCTCAACTTGTGATTGAATTGAAATATTTTAAACAAGAACCTACAGAGTCTGTATGGGAGGTTGATCAGCTGCTAAAGAAAGTTATCAGGGATGGATAATTTCAGTACGAGGATAGAAAACACAAGGAATGGTTCATTTCCATGCTATTACCACATCTGCATGAGCCCATGGGTCAGTATACAATTAATATGCAAGAAAAAGCCCTGGAAATTGCAATGAAGCTAGAAGCTGTGCCAAGGGACGATGCCCAGTTTGGGGTGTTGCAGATCCACGGCTAGTTAGAGGCCATGCACCTAGAAATCCATAATTTACGAAAATAGTGGGGAAAAGAAGCTAGCGCAGAAATTTGGTGCATATGGTGTAGGGTGTCAGGGCACACCAAGGATAAGTTCACTCTACTGTTATACTACATGTAAGTTGGGGGACCTAACCCATTATGCTCCACAGAGGTTGTTGGACCAAGCAACCCCACATTATGGTGCGTTGATTGTTGAGTAGCCAGATTGCATGATACAAACCACTAACCCTGACTTCGTGCCTATATCTTAGAATTAAAGCAACAATGGAGAAAAATTTTCTCATCTGTAGGACATGATGAGAAAAATTTTCGATTATATGGTTTAATGATAGATAGAGGAAACCTTTATAGGGTGCATTCTAACCCTTCATCACCATTATCTCCCTATGGACGAGGAGGCTCCTCTGTAAGAGGCCGAGGGGGTGGGGGGGGCGGGGGGGGTGGCAGGTGGAAGCACATATCGGGGGAGAGGACAACTAATCTACATTTATTGTGGGGAATCGGGACACTTCGCAAGAGACTGCCCAAACCCTAAATGAAAATATTTCATATATTGTAGGCAGTTGGATCATGTGATCGAATACTGTCCTGTGCTGATAGCAAAGATGCTAGAAAAATAGCAAACACCGACGTAGAATGTACAAAGGGTTACGATGGAACTACACGATGAGGGACCCAGCATTAACGTAATTACGCGCTATGGCATGGCCACGGGAGGAGCTGAGGAAAAAGCTGTAGCCAAACCCCTTATCATAAAAGTCGCTGACAAAAGGAAAAGCCTGGACTTACAGAAGGAAAAAGAAACCTTCCTTAAAGCTAGAAAATAATTTTTCGAAAGAGAGGCATCTACCTCAAAGGCCCCAATGGATCTAAAAGCAGATGAAGAAGTTAATTCATTCCTGCAGGCATGTATGAAGTTGCTACACAACTAGAAGGCAATATAGAACCTTCAAGCATTGATAGACAATTGCACAGAAAATGTTTCCCCACCAGCCGAAGTTAAAAATGTCCACAAACTTTATAAGCATAAGAAACAAACTGGTCAGGAAATGCGACTAACTGGGTAGATTGGAGATTATGAAATGGATCTGGTAATCCTTGATTTAAGATCCGATGCAAATTTCCTGCCTAAATAGGCTTGGCAGAGGATGGGAGAACCCAACCTGGAATGGTCTAATAGACAGCTACGCATGGCTAACCAACAGAAGATCATACCTTTAGGAAGGCTATCAAAGATTATGGTAGATATCGCAGGAGTTAAGGTGTATGTAGATTTAGAGGTGATTCAAATTGTAGATGATGTCGACTATTACCCTGCACTCCTAGGACTTGATTGGGCTATAGACATGGGAGGCATTACCAATGAAAAAATTAAGCATGGTTTTTGAGAATGAGGATACATAAGTAATAGTCCCTCTAGATCTGGTGGAGGGTCAGCGGTATATAGAATCGGTGCTCAAAGAGGATGACATTGATCATATTTACAAGCTGACAGCTCATGACGATGATTAGATTAACCCTATGGCTGATGGCGTTCTCTGTTGGGAGAAGGACATCGAATGTCTCTCTGACTCAGATGGTGAGATAGAAAATTGGTATAACCGATTGCATGATGTATCTGCACTACGATGCCTGAAAATAACAAAGAGCTTCTGATTTATCTCCTCATAGGTAAGAGAGCTTCCCTATTTTGATGGGTATGGTAGTATTAAGGATTTTCTTAGAGCATTTGAAGTAGACGTTCCCAGGGAATGGAGGATGTGGGCGCTTAACTTAACTATGCGTGTGACCCCTGCACGATGGTGGGAAACTCATAAGGGTACTTTTAGGGATTGGAAGGAATGTCGCAGAATGATGATCCTATGATTCGAACCTCTGGTCAACCTGCTCATGGAAATTTTCCCTAGCCACGGGAACCCACGCAAGAATTTGTCTCTATGGATGGAAGTATGGAGCAAAAGGACTTGGGATGAATGGGTCCACATGTTTATCCAAGCCTTGGGACCAATACCCACCATGTGGTATTTTGAAACAGAGCTACATCAGGGCACTCGCCATTGGGACACCATGAGAGAAGATTTTCTAGGGACATTCGGGTTGATAGGAAGAGAAGAGAAATTAGACAAAGCCCTGCAGGATATAGATACTCTAACATTTCATGAATCACCCCCTCACACAAAGTATGGGGAACCATCTTTACATGTGCAGATGTAGGATATTGCCAATTGTAAGAATCTATGAGTTGAGGAGTGTGATGAGGACCCACGAAATATCACTATCCCTGAATTAGAGGGAGAGCACATAGTGACTAAACCTCTCAAATTAAAGGAAGTAAATATTGGAATAGAAGAACAACCTAGGATGGCTAAAATTGGGGATTACTGGGATGATGATACCGTTGGAAAGATCACGGAATCGCTCACCGAATATCATGATCTATTTCCCACAATTTTTTCAGAACTCAAAGGCATTGTACGAGATCTCGGTGTCATGCGAACCACCTTAAAACCAGATGCGCATCCTGTCAAGTAGAAACCCTACAGATTGAACCCCAAGTATAAGCAGAAAGTCAGATAAGAGATCGATAAAATGGTAGCCGCAGGTATCATCGAACTGATAGAGTAGTTAGACTAGGTAAGCCCCATGGTGGTTCAAGAAAAAAATACGGAAATAAGAATCTTAGTAGAATTGCACAAGTTGAAGGATGATTTTGTACATGATCCCTTCCCTACATTGTTCTCTAATGAAATTCTGGACAATGTGGGAGGTCAGGAAGAATACTCGTTCACTGATGGGTTTTCAGGCTACCATAAGATCCGAATAGCGCTTGAAGATCGTAGCAAAACTACCTTCGCAACAGAATGGTGATCCTTTCAGTACACTGTCATGCCCTTTGGTCTCAAGAATGCCCATTCCATATTTTCACAGGTGGTAGTAGTAGTATTCAAGGAATTCATTCATAAGTTTCTGGAAGTATAATTTGAAAATTGGACAGTGTTTGGGTTGGTAAAGAAGCATGTGTCGAACTTGTGTTTGATGCTGGATGTCTTCAAAAAGCACCATATTTCACTAAAAATTAAGAAGTGGATATTCTATGTACCTTTCAGGATTTTTTTAGGGCACGTGGTATGTCAGAAAGGATTGATGGTTGACCCGACCAATGTTGCAACTATCATCAATTTAGCAATCCCCACCACTGAGAAACAAATACGCTCCATCCTCGGGAACACTAGCTACTATAGGAAGTTTATTCAAGGGTACGCGTTGATCACGACACCAATGGAGAATCTGTTAAAGAAGGTTGTGTCTTTTTTCTAGGATGAGGAGTGTCAGAAGAGTTTTGAGCTACTCAAGGAAAAGATGGTCATTGTGCCTATCCTAATATTTCCTGACTGGGCGAAGGTCTTTCATGTCAGGGAAGGGGACATTGACCACCCAGTTGTGTTTGTTAGCAAGAAACTTTCTAGAACATAACGTAACTACTCTACTACTAAATGCGAAGGATTGGAAATGGTGTATGCCCTACAGAAATACCGACACTATCTACTGGGAGGGCACTTCAAGATGTTCATGGATCATTTAGCTTTGAAGTAACTAGTCAATAAGCCTGTGTTGGGGGGGGGGGGAGATTTCCTGATGGTTACTGTTGTTTCAGGAATATGACTTTGAAATAATTGTGAAGCCCGGGAGACTGAATTTTAGACCAGACCACTTGTCCCGAATAGAGAATGGTGAAGAGCCAACTAAGCTAGAAGAAGTATTTCCTAATGCGCAAATTTTTTCTATTAAGGTGGTTGATGAGCACTTTGCAGATATTATTCATTTCTTAACTATGAATATGGCACCTGCAGGCTACTCGGTACAACAAAAAAAGAATTGGTAACCCGCGCAGCTGATTTTACCATCATTGTGGGCCAATTATACAAGCTCTGAGATAATGAGGTACTACGAAGATATGTACTAGAGCATGAAAGACAAGCCATTTTAGCAGAATTCCATAGAGGAGTAGTGGGAGGTCACTATGTAAGAAAAACAACTGTGCAAAAGGCATTAAGAGTAGGGTTGTGGTGGCCCACACTACATAGTGATTCCCATGCATATTGTAAAGCCTACAACGCGTACAATGGATAGGAAGACCTTCATGCATTGATGAGATGCCGTTGAAACCACAGGTGGCACTACGGGAATTTGATAAATGGGCTATAGACTTTGTCGGACCCATCAACCCTCCAGGTAAGAATACAAGTACCCGATACATTCTCACTGCAACTGATTATGTCACGAAATGGGCAGAAGCACAAGCTATGAAGGATTGCACTGTAGATACCACTGCGCACTTTATTTTTGAGCACATTTTAACCAGGTTCGGTTGTTCGAAGATCTTGATGATTGATAGAGGTACACATTTCATTAATGAAACTATTCAAGCTTTGACTGAGGAATCTCAGATCCACCATGTGAAGAGTTCCCTGTATCACCCGCAGGAAAATGGAATGGTGGAAGATTTTAATAAAATTATGGAATAGGCACTTACCAAGGTCAGTAATGTTGATCGAATCAATTGGGACGTGTGCATCCATTCAGTACTCTGGGCCTATCGGCCCACATGCAAGAAATTGACTTGGAAAATGCCATTTTGGATGGTTTATGGGTAGGAGGCCATTATGCCCATGGAGTACATCGTCCCTAGCCTGCGCATTATGGATTTTACAAACATGGCGGAACCAAAAAACATGGAGGAATGCTTAGCGCAACTAGTTTCCTTGGAAGAGGATTAGTTCATTGCTAGCTTTCATTAGCAAGTTCAGAAGGCCCAAGAAAAATCCTGGCATGATAGGCATATCCGACAGAAATAATTTAAGGAAAATGAGCTAGTACTACTATATGACAGTCAGTTTGGATGCCACCCAGGAAAATTCCAACAACATTGGTTGGGTCCTTATGTTGTAACATAAATTATAGATGAAGGTTCAGTTAGATTAGCTACGCTACGCGGAGACCCCCTGCCAGGGTACGTTAATGGCAGCCATCTAAAACTATACAGGGCCAACTCGGTGCCTACCAAATGACTATATGGTCAGAGTAGCTATATAAGGATGGTTGCATGTACGCAAGGGGAAGAATGAAGGTAGGCCCGTCGTGCCCGCAGGGGTCGTCCGCATGTAAGGAGGCATAGAATGGTGTGATGGGCATGCAGGGGTAGTACACAGCTATGGAAAGTAGTTGTTGGAACAATAAAACTGGGTAAAAATCCGATTTTACCATTGAAAGGAGCGGGCAGTTGGAAATTAATGCGACAATTTGGGGGGATTTTTTACCGTTTATTTGATGGTAAGTTACAGCTAAGTTTGATTCGACTGTTGTTACCCATCAAAAGCTATAAAAGGAGGGGTGTAGATCAGAATTGGGTTCTTTCCTTTCCGAAAATATTTTTCCCTGTGACTTCCGGTTAAATATGTACTTTGTGTAATATTTCCATCTGCATGTTTGAGTTCACCACCCCCTCTGATAGCAGCAACCTTGAGTTCATCTTCTGCATAAGAATGACTGTGTCCAACCCCACTGAATCATCACATGCCACGGCCTCTGCTGAGATGGCATCCAAAAAAGTATTAGAATTAACTCCCAAAGTTGAAGAGGTCATGTCCACGCCGACCAAGGGGAAGAAGGCTGGAAAGGAAAAGAAAAGGGAAAAAGGACAGGAGCAGGGGAAGAGGAGAGCTGCAAAATGGGCTACGGTGAAGCTGCGCACATCCCCTTAGAATGTGCAATTCCCCCAGAGGGTGCCTAAGGAATTCCCACCTAACCCTGTAAAGCGTCCTCTGACTGCTTAGGAAGAAGCTCTGTTGGCGGCCCCGCTGACTTGGCTACCACCCTATGTTCGACCAAGGAGACCTACAGTGCGCATGCCCAAGAATATTGATGTTGTTCGCTCCTATATATATATATGTCACTCGTTCTGGATGAAGTTCTCATAATTGGAGACATGTTTGGAAATCTCCCCTCCATTAAGTTCGATGATCACGACCTCGCCAACATTGAGGTTTTCCCCGAATTAGCGCCTGAGTTATATCTTGAGAGGGTACTATATGATATTATGCTAAAGGTGGTGCCAATTTCTTGGGCACGTGGGTTAGCAAGTTCGTGGCTATTGAACTTGCTATGGATACCCCACTTGGCTGATACAATATCACCAACCTGGTGGTGTGGCAATTGCTGGTGCTGATCCATGATGGAAGCTTGTGGATGAAAGAACGCATTCTAATTGATATTGCCCTAATTCACCAAATTACGGGTCTCCCCATGAAAGGGCTAAATCCCATGGAGCGCATTGGCAAGATGTATGAACAATAGATTGCCGACAAAGTACAGAAGGACTATCAGGTAGAACGTAAACAAAGGGGATTCCTAGTAGCACCATCACTAACCTAGGAGTGCGCATGGGTACCCTGTTGCTGGACTACAAGATGATGTGCTTGTGCTAGGAAAAGGCTCTCCCTACCTATGTCATTCATCTCACTGGCAGCTACGAGAAGGGGTATGTTATAACTGGTCACGGTTCCTTTATACTGAATTTCTGGAAAATGTGTGCGAGGCACAGGACCACGGGAAGGCATTCGGTTACTCTTGGCTATTGCTGCTAATTTCCTTCGTAGCATCGGAAGCCCCTGAAGGATCGGTCCTCCCTGAGATCGAACCAGATATGTGCGAAGGGGCGCAATATGTGAACCTGTGCGATTCAAAGGATCTGATACATGTTAAAAAAAACAAGGTGTTTTAGGTGTTGTTTGACAGCATGCTGGTGGCAGCAATTCATTTTCGGTTGTGTGTGTCCCCTATAGTGTATGAGAAATATAAGAGCATCGCAGCATTTCAGGTTACAATGCACAATGTGAAGATTCGGGGCCGCAAGGATCCAACTTGGATGTTGTTCCCCTACATGGTCATAGATGAAGAAATTGATTGGCTCATTTCCACTTGGCTGCTACATTGGGAATTGGGATTCAAGTCAGATGGCCCTGTCACTATAGACACCACTGGTATGAGCGCAACTCCAAAAGCAACCACCCCGGCTGATACTACCAAGGAGTTGGAAGGGCACATCATGGAAGGCACTACCGGGACAGATGTCCTAGTAGATATGACTGAGGGCATGGAGCAGGAATTGCATAATGATATGGAGACCGAAGGAATTGATGGAAAAAGCACACGGTCCCCGCGTGGAACAAAATGGGCTACTAGGCCCTGTAGGGAGATAGAGGTCACCCTAACTAAGGAATATTTGGAGCAAATTGCGGATGCCGTCACTATCACTTTGGAGGAAAAATGGGATTTCC
This sequence comes from Pinus albicaulis, assembly GCA_034641835.2. NCBI lineage: Eukaryota > Viridiplantae > Streptophyta > Pinopsida > Pinales > Pinaceae > Pinus > Pinus albicaulis. The sequence continues at coordinate 836,760,811 of CM076581.1, read as the reverse complement.
TGGAAGAGAAACAAAAGGCTTCTGTCACAGCATTACAATTCGAGCTACACACCCTCCAGCTAAAGGCTGATACCCTATAAACGAGCATGGCTCAAGTGAGGTAGCATCAAGCGAGCCAGCCCACCATAAGCACAGAATTGATCTCTACAACTAGAAGCCGACTCTACCCCCTGTTAGGCACATCATTCATTCTGAGTCCACCCAGCTTATGTGAACAAGTCCATATTTCCGCTAAATTTCATCTCGACCTGGCCTGACTCAAGGGAGAGACGTTGCACACTCTCCATATATCCCTCTTCGAGGAAATCTAGCATAGAGACAAGTGGGTGCAGTAGCAAATGAGTGAGTCGGAGCACACAATTGTGGCTAAGACTATTAAGGCTACCTAAGCGCAAGCTACGTGCATCATTGCTCTCCTGCAGCAGACAGAGTTAGAGCATATGATCAACAAACTCTATGAAGATGTGCAAGGGGAAATTCCAGCCTCCGCCGCCCCACAGGCCAAGATCGAAGGATTAGTGGCAGCTCTGAAAGCCTCTCAGACTGAAATGTATACTATTAAAATAGATCTGGAACAATAGATCATTGTGCTGCAGGCTAAGTTGCAGCCTGAGACCCCTCCCGAGGTGCACACCTAGAGAGCTACATTAGTCGCAGAAGCTACGAATACCATTACAACATAGATTGCGCAGGACATTGAATTGTTTGAAATAGATATAAAGCTATGGTCTACGGTGCAACATGATCCTTTTCTACGCGAATTTACTTAAGAAGTGCGCAAGAAGGAAGAAGAATTTGAATAAATGGAGGCTACGATGACCACGCTTAATCCAACAAAACGCCTATCACATATGCGGGCTAACCACGCACATAGGGATGAACTCAAGGGGCTTCGCCACAAGAAGCAGGTCCTTAATAAACACCTCAAGAGATGGGTAGATGAAGCCCTCAAGTTGTCACAGGATTTGGATGTAGCAGTCAAGTAGCTGAATCAGACCTTGGAGAGTGTTATCATCGCAACTGAAGGCCCAACTTCACAAAATTTGGTTCAATTGAATAGAATTCCATCATGCAGAGTGAAGGTATTTTTCCCCCTCTGGTCATCGCCATCAAGCAGCTCCACGAGTCACAAGATTTTTTTGGGGGCTTGTCGGAATGGGTTCCCCTAGCTGTGCTTTGGTATAAATTTGTAATAATTAGTTGAGTGCAGGGTTTTTGGGGCGGGTCAAAGCCCCCAATGTATTGTAATGGGCCAAAGGGTAGATGAAGAGTCTGCAAACCACGATTTGCAGACCATAGGATACCGTAGGCTATGATGCTATAAATTTATCGATATATTAAGTCTAGAGAGAGGCTAAGAGTGATTTATGCTGGTTGTGAAATGTTGAGATCTGCTTTGGGTTGTATTAGGGTAAGGACTCCTCTCGGCTGTGTGTGAGGAGATCCTCAGTCCTGCTGTGTGTGGACCTCACTGGATGTGTGCGCGGGTTAGGAATCGAGTCTAAAAGTGGAATTTGAATGCTAATGAATAAGAAGATTGTTTGGTAGTAACGGAAATATCTCTATGTATGAGCATTGGCTACGTTTTGTGTTATTTCTCTGATTATGTTTGTTGATGACTATTGATGCGCACGTGATTGTGATGCCATAAGAAAGGGTTAATTGCATAGATCTAGTTATTAATAATTTCTTTACTCATGTTTACATGCTATCTATGGGTTTATGAGCTTCGCATTTTGCAAGTATGCTATTGAAGGTTCTGCGATAGGACTTCTTCTACACAAGTATAATTGATCTTAAGAGGGCTACCTCAAATACCTTTCTCTCTCTTAGGGTGGGGAAACCTTGTTCCAACACCCTCCCCTACTACTTCGGGTGAGACCTTGGCCTACATAAGTAGGTAATTTCCGAAAGGACCAATAGTATAGTGGTTTGTTGGAAAACCTTAAATCCGAACCTGGGTAAGGACCCCTCAAGCCAACAGCACTATATTGTCTTGGATATATTTTTTAAGTGAAAAGAGCCAGACATTTCAATGCTTTAAATAATTTCAGACTATGGTAGAGAAGAAGACAAGGAAATTTATAAATATTCTCTACTCCGATCAAGGGTGAGAATACAAGTTCGGAGATTTCATGAAATTTTGCAGAAATCATGGGATTATTTAACAATTCACAATGCCTCACACTCCGTAGCAAAATGGAGTTGTAGAATGAAAGGACAGAACCCTTATGGAGTGTGCATGAAGTATGCTTCAAGGTAAGGGTCTATCAAATGGTTTTTGGGATGAAGTAATCAACACTGTTGTTTATTTAAAAAATAGGAGTCCTGCTAAATGCCTTAATTGTAAAACTCCTTTTGAAGCACTTTATGGATATAAGCAAGAAGTGAGTCATTTAAGAGTTTTTGGGTCAAAATCCTTTACCCATATACCTAAGGAGGATAGAAGGAAGTTATATCCTAAGGCCATGAATCCATCTTTTTAGGATAGGGCACTGAGTTTAAAGCTTATAAGTTGTTTAATCCTTCAAATCAAAATATTTGCAAGTGGAGATGTCATATTTCATGAGAAGGTTGAGGAAGGAAAGGAAAACAACATCCAAGAATGGCACATTCCATTGTTGATGGAAGAAGGTAGTGAGGACAATCAACAACAACATCAACAAGAGAAAGAAGAAGAGGTAGGTGATGTAGTCAGTAAGTTAAGCTCGCAAAGGTCTAAAACAGACATATTTAATGTGACTCCTCTACTAAGAATATCAGGTGGGCCAATTCAATTACCAACCAGATTGAAAGACTATGCTCTAATTTCAAACATTTTAAATGTTATAGAGCTAGCACACTATAAAGAAGCTAGTCAATCTCATGAATGGAGGGTTGCAATGAATGAAGAATTTGAATCTATTATTAGAAACCATACTTTGGAACTAGTTGAATTTCTTGAAGAAAAACACCCATACATTGCAAGTGGCTTTACAAACCTAAATTTAATGCATATGGGAGTATAGATAAATTTAAAGCTAGATTGGTAGCAAAGGGTTATTCACAACAAGAGGGAATTGACTTTGAAAAAACCTTTTCTCTTGTAGCCAGATTGAATACTATTAGAATGTTAATTTATTTAGCTACAAAATATCAGTGGAAGCTACACTAGTTAGATGTTAATTCTGCATTCCTAAATGGTGATTTGATGGAAGAGGTTTATTTAGTCCAACCTGAAGGGTTTCTTAAGCAAGGGCAGGAACATTTGGTGTGTAGATTGAAAAAGGCATTACATGGTTTAGAACAAGAACCCAAGTCTTGGTACGAGAAGGTCGATTCTTTTTTCTTACAACATGGTTTTCATAGGAGTATGAATGATCCAAATCTATATACCATGTATGATGAACAAAGGCAGATTATTTTTTTTTTCTTTATATGTGGATGACATGATTATAACAGGTAATGGAGATGCATTAATCAAAGAAATCAAATTGCATATGTCACAGGTTTTTGAAATGAGAGACCTTGAAAGTTTACATTATTTTTTGGGTCTGGAAGTATGGAGAGACTCTGGATAAACTTTCCTTGCTCAAGGAAAGTATGTGATAGGTCTACTCAATTTTTTTAGGATGGAGCAGTGTAAGACATCATCAACACCTTTGCAACATAATCTGAAGTTGTGTAGTGACGATGGCTCTAAGGAGGTGGATGCCACCTTGTATAGAGAGCTAGTTGGTAGTCTGATTTATCTAACTACAACTAGAAAAAACTTAGCATACTTTGTTAGTGTGTTGATCCAGTTCATGTCTAAACCTCTTCAAAATCATTGGGTGGCATAAAAAAGTGTGTTGAGTATCTTCATGGTACTAGTAATTATGGTATTTTATACACTGATCCATTTGATGCTATTTTAGTAGGTTTTTCAGACATTTATTAGGCAATTAACTTGGATGATCGACGATGTATCACGAGTTATGAATTCAGTGTTGATAAGGGGTCATAGCATGGAGCAGTAAAAAGCAGAGTACTATGTCTTTATCTTCAGCTAAAACCGAGTACCAAGAATTATGTGCAACAACATGTGAAGCTATCTGGTTAAGAAGGCTTCTTCATGACGCAGGAGAAGAGAAGAAAGAGGAAACCATCATCAAATGAGACAACCAGAGTTCCATTAAGCTAGCAAAAAATACAATGTTTCATAAGAACACGAAACACATTGATACTCAGTTTCACTTTGTTAGAGAAAAATTTTAGTCAAAGAAATCTTTGTTGAATACTGTAAAACATGTGACAATATGGTTGATATTTTTACTAAGCCTCTTGGGAAAGTAAAGTTTGAATTGTTTAGAGAAATGTTAGGATTACGGGATAATCCTTCCTCCATTAAGGGGGAGAGCTGAAAATAATTAATATTTTGTTGTATTAATGGAGAAATGGTTACATAGTTGTAACGTAACTCCTTAAGTTAGGATTAGTTCCTAGGTTGTAGGAGTTTGTTCCCAACTCCCTATTCGTTTGTGATGTATTTATTGTTGTATTATTCATATAGAGAATGTAGAGTGTACGCTCCAGTTTGTGCAGTATCAGGTGCACACCTGTGATATTCTTTGTTTATTCAATACATTTCTTTTCTTTCCCGTTTTTTATCAAATATATCCCCGGGTAGTTCTCCAAAAAGTCATTAATCATTTCCTTATTTTTCCTTCCTTTTTGATAAGTTCAACATGTCTATGCTTATTTGCACAACAAATCAAATTATTTTAACTCTGAAAATACCAAAATTGGTGTAAGATTTCTTTACCTATATTCCACTCTAACGTCACTTCTTTGTTTATGTGTTGTCCAAATGTATGAATGGCATGTACTTCTTGTGAAATTCTTCTGTTGATTGTTGACAGACTTGAAGTGCTTAACTATAACTTCTGTATCATTTTTCTTTCCTCTTCATAGCCACTTCTTTTTTAATAAGCGAGATGCTAAATGATTTGAAATTTAACAATGTTTTTAAAATAATCTATAATCCATTATTTTTATTCACTATTCTTATGAATTACTCCATAAATTAAGGTATTAAATTAAAAGACATAATTAACAATTATTGCACATATTTCATTGTGTGGAGCTTTTACAGTGAAAGCTCCTCACACTTATACTTAGACAACAAATCATATTATTTAAATGTTGACAATACCAAATTATTATAAGTTTTCTTTCCTTATGTTCCACTCTAACGTCACTTCTTTGTTCACACGTAGTCCAAATGTTACACAAATGGCATCTACATTTCGTGAAATTTTTCTATCAATAGATGAGAATGAGAAAGCTTAACTATAACCTTTATTTCATTTTTCTTGCCTCTTCACAACCACTTCGTTTTTAATAAACTAGACATTAAATACTTTTAAATTTGCAAAGTTGTTACACTCTTCTAGAACCATAGAATCTATTATTTTTATTAACTATCCTTATTAATTCTTTCATAATTAAAGTATTAAATTAAAAAATATATAATTAACGATTACCGCTCACATCGTTCGTTGTGCCGAGGTACTTGTGCAGAGAGCATTCTCCACAATGAAATCTCTGCACAAGTAAATCTCCGCAAACACATATTTAAACAACAAATCAGATTATTTAGACTCTGACAATACCAATTTTGGTATACAATTTCTTTGCTTATGTTCCACTCTAATGTCACTTCTTTGTTCATACGCTGTCCAAATATATGAATGGCATCTACGTTTCTTGAAATTTTTCTATTGATTGACGATAGACTTGGAGTGCTCAATTATAGCCACCATTTCATTTTTCTTTCCTCTTCATAACCACTTTTTTTTTTTAATAAATGAAAAGACCATGATTTGAAATTCAGTGGCTTTGTTACACTCGTGTAGAACCATAAAATCCATTATTTTTATTAGAATCCATTATTTTTATTAACTATCCCTATAATTTATTGCATAATTAAAATATTAAATTAAAAAATATTTATAATTAACAATTATTACATATTCTTTATTGCGAGAAAGCATAATTAAAATATTAAATTAAAAAATATTTATAATTAACAATTATTACATATTCTTTATTGCGAGAAAGTCCTTTTGTGTGTTGCTTTCTGCACAATGACAACTCTGCTCAAACAAAACTTCACACACATATAACATATAACTCGCACATATAACTCATTGTCATAAATTGCATATCCTTCATTGCGCGAAGGTCCCTTTTGTGTGGAGCTTTCCGCATAATGAAAGCTCGCACAAACAGAACTTCACACACATATAACTCATTGTCATAAATTTCATTGTGATAGTCAAGGTGTGCTTGTATATTTTAACCCCTAATTCTAATTCTATAAGAGGGCTTAAATGGATTGTAAAAATTACCAAGTCTAAAGTTTTCCATGAAGGGGCTATAGAGACTATAGAGAAAGCGAAGCAGAATTAGACAGTCTTCACTTTTCTGATGAACTTTTGGATGCTCTATATAGAGTATTCCGTATATTCTTAACTCCACACAATGAAAATGAAACAAGCCTCATCTGGTCAACTTGTGAACTAGTCTAATGCTAACATCTCAAAGCTAACATCTGATTGTGATGCTGTCATTTTTTCTCGTAAGTACATGTAATTTCTACATAGTTAAAATGAGTCACAAATTGACGAAATGAAAACCCTTAATTTATTGACAAAATGTTCATCATTATGTGGAGGATTTCATTGTGCAGAGGTGCAGAGTTACTCTTGACGGCCCAATGAAAGAATCTCGGTAAACCATGAAGAACCAAGTCTTGAAAACAATGAAGCCGAATATGGTTAAAGATATTACCATTGGTTGGCATGTTTCCTATATAAATAACTTTATTATTTTTCAGTGAATCGGTAAAATAAACATTTAAAAAGTGGAACGGTGTGCCAACGCTAAATAGAATAATATAGACGAGATGAAATCTTGTAAAGGTTGAAATCCAATAAAGGATGGTGTTTCATCTCTATGGTTGGGTATATCCCTTTAATTTGACATCTTACCAGAGTTATTCCATGAAGTATTGCAGTTTTAAATCGGCACGGAAGGTGGAGAAGTCAACCCATTTTGAGAGGAAGACCAATGCTATTGTCCGTGCTAGCTAGGAAGTAATAAATGAATTAAAATTTTTACATTTGAAACTTCAATGATATTTAATAATATAGTGATATTTTATTATTTCACACGTAATATTAACAATATTAAGCGTTTTAAAATTATTGGTTATTTTTTAATATTTTGAGTGAAAAAAAATTATATTTTTTATTTTTGAAATAAAGTATATTAAAAATATTTTTATAATTTTCATTAAAATTTTATAATATGTAAAGTTAATAATAATATTATAATTATAGTAACTTATTTGTTGTAGAGTAGCGGATGATAGGGTATTATGTTAAGGTACTATGTGGTGTAAAGGTTACCCATTTGAAACTATGTGGAGAAAAATCTATTCATTATAAGGATTGATGTGGTCAAGTTTGGGTGGCTTAGATGCCTTGGATCATAGGTTAGGCATGCTAGTTACATTACATTATATAATATAAAAAAATATGTATATATTATACATATATTAATGGGGATATCTATGTCATACATAATTCTAAAATAAAATTAATAGTCAAAGATTAAGAAAAGATAGCTAAAATGTCATAGGTAAAAGAATTTATCATAATGAGATGTGAGGGGGGGCGAACCAGGCTTGGAATTTATCATGGAAGAGGTAGCCCTCACATGTAACTATGCATACTCAAACTCGTCGAATTCATCACTTGCAAGGTGGTGGAATAAAATGAGACACATTATTTTGTATTGTGCAACGAGAATTGTGGGGATATAATTGGACCTCCCACTCATGGACCAAACTCTGAGTTCCACAACACCAACGAATGTGGCTCTTAAGATTTTAATTCCATTGTTTCCAATGATAATTGAAGTATTCACATTGGCGTGGCAAATGAATGGGGTCATGAAACTAGGTATTGTCATAAAAGAACTATGGGATTATATGTGAGTCCTTGAAACCATTCACTTCTTTTTGTCTTACTTCTAATTGGTGTGATTATCAACTTTTGAATTTTTGTTCATGAGGATATGGTAGATATATTTTGAAAATAAGAGGTCCAAAAAACAGTTTATTCTTTTGAAGAGAAGTTTAAGGAGATTATTTTCAGGATAGGAGTCATTGGTTATGTGTTGTAGAATAATCATGAAATCTCCCAAAAATCCAAAATTCCCATGTTATGGGCTAATAAGCCCAATAATAAACCATACATTTTTACTTGATTGTTGATTTTCTTGTCTAACCTCAAAAATAATTGACCACAATTAGTTTTTCCAAATTATATATAATCTCCTTCTTACTACAATATTTTAAATTATTTTAAAATCACAACTTTTTAATGGATTTGGAAGCTAAAGATAATTCGAAAGTGATGTCTGCTGTGAAACTGAACAAAGGAGTAATTGAAAATGTAACGATAACAAAGGAGTAAATGAAAGGGGAAGAAAAATAATTGAAAATCTACCGAAGAAAAAATTGTTAAAATTTATTCTAAATTAAATGAAGATAGTAGGATCCACCAGATTAGACTAGTATCTATGGCACAGATACTTCTGATTGGTATGGTAAGAAAAAAAACTGAAATTTTGGAAACTTGAATGACAGATAATTGACTTTCGACTATGACATCGTGTTTCATTTTCATGTGATGGGTTAGTTTGGCTTGCATGAAAACCCATTATTCTTGCCATATTTTTTCCACTGCAATTTAAAAGTGATAATAAAAGAGCACGTTACATTATTTAAAATAAAAAAAATCAAATCGCAATCAAAGGTGTTGCTTTACTAACAGAAGCCGGGTAGGAGGGGCAATGAAAGATGACACAGGTTCATCGCTTCGTGCATTTAATATTTTATGACAGTGGCCTTTGGAAAATTATTTATGCAAGCCACTTGCGGATTTGGACAAACTCCATCCACCCATAAAGTCAAAAGTCACAGTGGCCTTTGTAAAATTATTTATGTAAGCATTCTAAAGTGAATCCACCCCTTCAACAATTTTTGATGTGAAAGCAATCTCATGGGCCATCCGGATTTTGTAAAACTCTTAATCCTCAAACCGGTCTACAGTTAATCCGCTGCCCAATTCCCTTATTTATTATCCAGATCCCAGAAATTGGAGCAACATGTCTTCTGCAATGGATGCGCATACCCAACAGCTCAGTAGTGCTTTAGAAAAGCTCATGTCCAACGGAATAAACAATCTTGAGGTGCAGGAAAGATATATCCTTCCTCCACATGAACGCCCACAGAAGTCCGAGATCTCTCACTCTGACAGCTTCCCTGTGGTAGATCTCAAAGATTTGGATGGCCCTAACAGAACGACAGTAGTCCATGAAATCCAACGTGCTTGTGAAGAGGATGGCTTCTTTCATGTACACACCTCAATCTCTACCTCAATCTTTTTGGTTCAATTTCTGTCACAGACTATTGAGTCTATACATCTCTGTTGATATGCTGGTATTAATATCACGATTAGTCAAGTTTGATGTCCAAGTGACTATATTTTTTTGGTTGATATCAGATAGTGAACCATGGCGTGGCAGAGAATGTCATGAAAAGCATGATGGAGATAGCCAAGGAGTTCTTCGAAATGCCCATCGAAGACCGGGCATGCCTTTATTCAGAGGACAAAAAACAGCCAGTCCGGCTTTCTACAAGCTTCAATCTTAACAAGGACAAGGTTCTGAACTGGGTGGACTATCTCACGCAGCCTTGTCATCCTCTAGAAGAAGTCATCGGCTCATGGCCTGAAAAACCTGCAGCCTACAGGTTATCACCAAAATTTCATCTGTAGTAAAATAGCTAACACATAGAGCACTAGAATCAATTCATCTTAACCCATTACGCAAAAGTTTAGCTGGTTTGATTTGAGCTTTTGTTACAGAGATATTGCGGGGAAGTACGCTGCTGAGGTGAGAACACTGATATTAAGGTTGCTGGCTGCAATTTCAGAAGCTCTAGAGCTAGAGTCCGATTACTTGGACAGAATTCTTGGGAAACATGACCAACGGATGAATCTAAATTACTATCCCTCATGCCCAAACCCGGAGCTTACTCTCGGTTTAGCAAACCATTCGGATGCGAGTGCCATCACTGTGTTAATGCAAGACGATGTCAGTGGTCTGCAAGTATTCAGGAATGGAAAGTGGGTTTCTGTAGAACCCATAGCTAACGCTTTTGTGGTCAATTTGGGAGATCAAATCCAGGTTAGAAGGAATGAGCAGATCCATATACTTAGTTCTCTCTATGCAAGAAATTGATAGTATTCATTCAATTTGTTTTGTGTGTGATTTGAATGTATTAGGTTGTGAGCAATGGGAGATTTAGGAGCGTCGAGCATCGAGCAATAACGAATATGGACACTGCGCGCGTATCAATTCCCACTTTTTTTTATCCTGGAAACGATGCTTTTATTGCTCCTGCAACAAGCATTGTGAATGAACAGCAGCCAGCTTTGTATAGAGGATATCAGTTTCAAGAGTTTTTGGCAGCTTTCCTGAGCCAGCCATTAAAGGGCAAGAGTGTGCTGGATCGTTTCAAGATCTAATGAACAATGATTTCTGTTATTTGAAGAATTTGAAGAGCCATTTGCCTTAGCATCTGGCATATACATCCCACCATGAACTTGTTATTTCAATGCACATATGTTAATCAAAATGTGCTAAATCTCGACGGTATTGAATATTTTGTTTTTAAAGATAAGATTATTAAAGATGGGTTTATTATAATTTTTTAAAAGAAAAATTTATATTAATTTAGCAATTTGAAAATTGGACTAAAGGTAGTAAAGTAGAGACTATATAAAAAACAAACTAGATCAGAGGGAGATAGTAGCTGCAATATTATTTCTTTCATATTTGGTTCGAGGAACGTTTAAACATTAGATTGGAGCAAAGAAATTTTGAGTAGATCAATGTGTGAGGGTTTTTTTCTTATATTATTATTATTATTATTATTATTATTATTATTTTGGTTGTATCACATTTTTTTAATTTTTTTTAAGTATATATGTAATAATATTATTAATATTATCATTATTTTATAAAGTTGATTTTGTTTTTATTTGCAATGATTTATTCAATGTTGGTGGACACCACTTAAGTTTTAAGTTTTAATTGGTTTTTATTGAATTTTGAAGCAATTTTAGGGAGTTTATTGTTTTTTATAGTTTTTTTCTTCTTGTTATATATGATTTGCCTAGTTATTTCCATGCTCTTAATAGGATAACTAACCACTTCTATGACAAGATAATGATAACATGTATTAGTTTTCATTTTAATATATGCTATATAAAACTTTTCAATCTAGTCTATTTTTTTATGCAATTTTCTAGAGATATTGCAACCCCAAAATTCACTACTAAATAAGTCAACAAGAATGATGAGAATCTACAACAAGTGTTTCTTATTATATCAAATTCAAGGGCCCATTGGCAATCCAGTTGTATAAGGAATGAAAAAAAAAACAAACAAATGGAACAAACATAGATAAATATAGAAAAGGATACACTGATATAGCTAAAACCAAAGTTCTATTGATAAATGAAATAAGATAATAGTATAACACACAAAATTTCCAAAATAGTGGTAGTTATCTCTTAAGGGAGAGAAATTGCAACTACATGCATTCACCAAATGCTATTATAAGAGGCCAAACAAATGGCCTTTTAACATAAAGAAGGAACCATATAGGTCCAAATATATAACCCTAAAATAGTAAGTGTCAAAAGTTTTGTTGGCCCAAGGTGGTTACTTGGTACATCAAATTTTGGTGGATGAAAATTTATAACCCTAAAATATTAAGTGTCAAAAGGTTTGCGGGCCCAAGGCTGTTTCTTGGTACATCAACTTCTAGAGGATGAAAATTTTTCATATAATGTTCATTTGTGGTGCACAATACCATTTTGGAAAAAATTATTTGAGCATTGCAACTTTTGGTTGGAACCAAAGTATGCCAGAGGAATGTCTGGCCCTACGAATAACCTTATAACATCATTTAGGCCCTAAAAATAGCCCCATACATTTCGGCCCAAAATACCATAGAAAAACTCCCAATAAGATAGAGAAATGCCCAAAATACCATAGAAAAACTCCCAATAAGATAGAGAAACATTAAGTCAGTTGAAGAGGTGAGAGACCATGATATCCACGTGGATCAATTAAGTTACAAATTTTACCAATACCATGATAAATATTCCTCCCTTTATTTATACCTCTCTAAATACTATTGTTCTAAATAATTTTGTGATGAAGATTCATTCAAAGAGATTTGTATGACAACACTTCTTCCATGCTATTTTTGGCATACAAGAAATTACCGTAAGTGTTCTTTTCTTGATTCATCTATCATAGCCTTTATTTTATAAACATTTTTTTCTAAGTTGTGTGAATCCTCATATGACTACATGCCTAATCATTGGCTTGAAAATTTGTCACACAGGGATCACACATGGCTTACACCACACCAACTCCTAACATGGTTGGATTTTTCCCCATGACGTGTCAAACAAATAACCTTCATATCACAAAGTACCTTAATAGTACACCCCATAAGATTCTATTCTGTGCCCCATGGGGTTTTGTTTGTTAAGTAATATAAGTCCCAAGATAACTACCACTTCTAACTTGTAGCTTGGTTACTTTTAGCTTCAGTAACAATGACCAAGATGCATCTAAGCATAGTTGTATTTTCCCACACCGGGTTTCTAACCAATGGTATTTTTACCATAACATTCCTTAACATAACACCATATTACCATCTATTCTATTATATATTTTAGTTTCTTGTCAAGATCTTAGAAACTCTTAATAAGGGAAATAAGGAACATTCTTACTTAATTCCATTAATTCCTCTATAAAATTGGTTTGAATGTTAACCATGACGCTAAGGAATTCCCAATACCTTTTAAGATAGGAATTCTACTTTATTGATAAGTCCAATTGTTTAAATGTTTTTCTTTTTTCTTTTCTTTTTTAAATTTATGAGTTAAAATATATAATTAATTTAAAACTAAAATTAAGAAAAGATAAAACATATTAAGAAAATAATAATAAAAATGCTTAATGTTTCACATAATCAAAGATTTTTTTTTTTTAAATTTGATATAGACTAATGCAACCATATAAATTAAATAATTGGTAAATACCAATAAACATCAATAAATAAGAATCATCAAAACACTTACCTATCTCATGATATATCTCAAATTAAAAAAAATAAAAATCATAAACTTTAATTAAATTATAACTTTTATTATTATTATTATATACCTTAAACTATATATAATTAGATATAGTTAATAAATATAATAAAATAATAAGAAATAATAAAAGTTTAATTACATAAACACAAATTGGATGAAAACTGAATTTAATACCGATATACATGGTTTTTTTAATTAAATTGAAGAAAAAACACATATCTATTATTAAAATAAATCTTACTCCTGTATTTTTAAATATTATTAAAAATATTCCATAAAAGACAAAATCTCTACCGTCTATTTAATTAGATGAACTAATTACACACATTTGTCAACCACGGTCAAATATATAAGAATTAGGAGTGGTTTATTTTAATAACAACTTTTCGTTAAATTTTTGGAAAATTATAAACCATATATTCAACTTTTCTCTCCAGAGATTTATTAGTTTTATTATTGATAGCATCACATGAGTATTGAACTTTAACGGTATGGTTTGCGGTATCTCCTTCTAATGGTGTATACTTTATGAGTATATTTTAAAAATGTAATTGGATATCTTAGTCACTTTAATTAATGAAAATTTTAATGAATTATTAATTAAAATAAAAATATTTTTCTAGTGTGAATTTTATCAAGTTAAGAAAACCAAAATTTATATAAGATTAGGAAATTCAAGTAAGTAGGTCTTTCATATAGGAGATTGGAATGTAATTAAAAATAGACCGCCTTAATAAAGAGAGAGAAAATTGAGAGTCGAGAGTGATAAAATATTCAAACTAACACTCAAACATTAATTGAAGTAGCTTATACAATAGTAATAGAAAATAAAAAATAAAAAATCATATTTATATCGCAATCACAATGAGGGATCCCATTCCAAGCATGAATTATTTTGGATACTTCAAAGTTATTCTTATTATTGGGGAAATGCCAAGGTGTACTAAATCTTCTCCACCCTTCGATCTAGATCTTACAAGTGGTTATGCACATGTTCCACAGAGATTCATGATGGTCCAATAGAATCTACCTCAATAGAAACTTCATTTTCCAATAAAGATCTACTATTTGTATATGCTGGTTGAACTCACCACTTGTATGACTTGTGTCTGGCATCTAAATATTCTAGTCAGTCAAGTCCTTAGCTTCTAGGAGGAGTTCCTATGAGAAGAGTCCTCCCCTCCACCTCAGTGAGTACTTCTCATATATGGGTTTGTGTGAGTGTGATAGCCCCAACCATGGTTCTCTCAAAAAAATGCAGTGTAATTTTTTTTACAGAAATAAAATTTAAAATGGGCTTAAGTGAGAGGGACACAGATTCCATATTTGAGGAGGAGGTTTCTTGCTTGGGACAACTATGGATGTTTTGTGTAGATATCTAAATTTCCTTTGGGATAACCATTAAAGGATAGGTGGTGAGCCTTAATGGACTGGTCATGAATTTAAATTGGGATTAAAGAGAAGTACGTAAGCCATGCTTCCATGAGAAACACTCATTCCGCAAGGAAGACAAGGAGTATTGAAGAGAATTTTATTGGAAACAAGGTAAGAAGTCAATCCTAGTATAGAAGAGAAGACAATAGAAGAAAAAATAGGAGAGTTGGGGCTAATTCAAGAGAAGTCTCACTCATTCATGAAAAAAATAATTTTCCACTCGCTCATTCAACAATAAAAGAATCAACATTAAACAAGAAAAGAAGAGAAGAAAAGAAAAGGAAGTGATTCTGCTTAGCAATATTTTTGATACATGATTTCTCCTTAGTGAGGAGAAATGCCTCTAGAGTCCCTGTAAATCCAAAGAGTGGAGATGTTTTTCTCTTTATTCCCTTAGTGGTGTGGGCGGAGGATTTTTTCCTTGGATTCCTTCAAGGAGAACTCTTGAAACCTTCTTGTTATCGATTATAGTGTGTTATGGATTCCCATAAGTGGGTGGAACCACTATATATTTTTTTAAGGGTGGATACGTACTCTCTTGGTTCCCTTGGAATCTCTCAGGTGGAGGAATCTAGCCTCTAGAATCCCTGTGTTTTAATTTGACTGTAGAGTGGCTGGTAGGTGGAGGAAGGAGGTCCTTCAGAGTCCCTGTTTTAGTGAATGGTAGTGGATTAAATCTCTGAGAAAGCATCCTCAGTCAATATAATCTCGCTCGGGGATGAAATTTGTAAGTGATATTGGTTGTGACTATCTAAGGTTGGGTAAAGAGTCCTTGTCCCAGACTTAGTTGCCCAAAAAATTATAACATAAGTGTTCTTATGCATTGCAATGTCATTAAACATGTGTTTGCATTATTGGACTAAATGGGTGTGTATATGTAATGATTATGAATTGTATGCTAGACTGAAATGTGCTCATGAATGTGCTAAACAAAGTATAATTCTTCACTAGCTTCAATATTTGTGTCTTTGAAATATGTGATAGTGTCATTGCTATAACTAGAATGATTAATATGCTAAGTAAATGTTAAAATCATTCGAAATAGTCTGTATGGGATTGAACCAAACTATGAAAAAATAAATAATAAATAAAATGCACATAGTAAGGATATTTGAGTGGTCCATAAGAACCATATTTAACCATTACAGTCTTTAGCACCCATGTCCCTTATTGAAGAATAAAATCTACAAAGAAGGAAGTCTGGTTGACAGGGTCACCATCAATAGATATTGTTGTAGAGGTTAATCCCCTCTGCGGACAGAGGTGATCCCTAGTAGCCTAGATCGGGTCTAGCAACAATCGTATCAAGCTAAGGTGAAAGTTCCTAATTGCAATAGACCAGATTGCGAAGAAGGCCTACCTCAAGTCCAACGCTATTTTTCGTGGAGAAGATGGCACTCCCATTTCCTTGCTCCGGAAGATCACAATTCTCCCACTTGTCGCGATCAAACACCTGCACATACAAGAAACACGACGAACACACAAGTGTAAAACCCAATATATACAATTATGTATCAGTCAGAGAAGACACAACTCATGATCATAATGAACAATACGAGTGGAACCATAACCAAAGTCACTTATCATTAATCAATACAAAGGAAAATACAACCTGGTTCTGACGTTGAATCTTCCTTTGGCGGGTTGACAGCGGAATACGTCTCGGTAAAGCTCGTCGGGGATGGGACAAGCCGCTCTCTTCAGATGTCTTGACAATAATCTCCTTGCTTCTGATTTGGCTCTATGAGGACTATCAAGGCTCTTGCAGCATTCTTTAGGCTATGAAGTCTCTTGGGAACTAGCTTGCAAAGGAAAATGGCAAGCTTATATAGATGGTGGAAGGGGATTTGGGATCCCTACAATCATGGGATTGGCCCTATCCTCAAGGAAGCTTCCATGAGAGGTGGAAAACCACTTCCCCTACATGGAGATCTGGAGCCAAACCTCCCAACTCAATTTAGATACCATTTTAGGAATTGGTTGGAGTCAATCTTCCACCATTTATTTTTAAAAAACACTCCTTATTAAGCCTGGTGCAGGTGCGAGTCTGGGACAGAGTGCCAATTGGCGCGCCCTCTTTGGAGGATTTCGCCCATTGGCGCGAGTACTGAACTGGCTAGCCACGCCAATGCAAAAAAGGCTATTTTTAGTGTTTTTCACAAGGAATTGTCTTCAGGGGAATGAATGTCCATGTCCAGGGGGATGCCATGAAAGTGGTTTCAAGTCATGTCACTACTCATAGGTCACGGAACAAGCCCTCCAATGTGCAGGACGGAGGATTGCAGGGACGGTGAGAAATTACTGTGTAACATATGCCCCCTAAAGCATGAGGCCCGAGAGAGAGAGAGGGGTGAAATGATTTACGAGAACACTTCATACTGAAAACACTGCCGTCGGAAAACCTGCGTAGAGAAGTACAACTGATATCTCAAATACATGATATATATGTGGTATGGGCGCAGCCATCCGTAACAAAGTATACAATAATCCAGATCCAAGGTATGGACGTAGCAATCCAGTGAGGATCGATAAATAGACTCAAGTATGGTTGCAGCCATTCAGTGAACGAGTCATGTAACCAATCATAATAATCCACAAAATCGTAGCCTGGATTCTAACAGACAAAATCCAGGGTCTTGCACTCCATCTCGACCCGAACAAAGTACAAGTTCAAGCATACGAATAAGTGAGCTGAAATTGAACATGCAAGAACATCATCTGATTACCAGCCAATGATGAAAGCTGTTAACAGACGCGAGAGGTACCACCAATAGTGACAATGGTCCTCAAGGTACTATAGGTACAATCTACGGCATGTGAATCAGTGAGCTGGCATCGAACACCCGTAGAATCACTCGATCAGAGGCCAATGATGAAAACCTCACGTCAAACATGAAGAACCTGCCATTAAGGCATGCAGGCTCCAAGGTACCGGAAGGGATTCTCTAGATCAACTTCCCCGATAATGAGCTGAAGTCAACAGGAAGTGACCTTTATCGAAGATGGGCCATAATGTTTCCCACATCATCGACACGAGATTTCTTTCTAAATTAGGATCAGATGAGAATCAGAGGAAGGTTGAAACTTGCAGAGGTCAACTTCTCTTGAACATATCGGTGGCACGACAGTGGATTTGGCAGTGCTCGACATCAAAAGATCAGAGGTCAAAAGGGATCACCCAAACCCATGGAGGAAAGTGAAAAAATGAGATGAGATGTCCCCAACCCGACATGAATACAGAAACGTGCCATGTTCAAGAGCGACATACTACCGACACGAAAATGATGTTGGCTCCATTTTTCCCCACCATCTCTGGCGAGTACCCCAATTATTTTTGAAAACAAGCTTGAAGGGGATAACATATGCTTGTAGTATAAGTCCGTCCTTCGGACGAATCCATCCTAGTACATTTAACGAGCCCTAGGAAGGAGGAACTCGAATATCGTCATTACGACTGAATCTGATGTCATCAAGGTTTAACGAGTTTGACAAAGGAAGAACTCGGTGTCTTTTCATGTTTAGAGAGTTTGAAAAGACAGTAGAAAAGTAAACTCCAATAGTCCCTTTTCGTAAATAGTTCCTCAGATCCTAAAAGGTAGAAAAATATGTCTGAGAAAACCTTCTAGTCGCGATAGGCTAGGGTATTCCTTTTTCATAAATAATCTATCCCAGCCCGAAAAAGGGGTAAACGTATATTGGGTAGATTTCGTTTTGCAGCCACTTTAACGAGATCGAAACGATAAGGGACTCAACAATATTTTCATGTTTAGAGAGTCATAAAAGAGCTAAAAGATGACTCCAAAATGAATTTTTCGTGTATTTACCGAGTCCGAAAAAGTATAAAATACAACTCGTATCTCTATCCAAGTCGCGTAAAAACCTGTCGCTGCACATAAAAGCAAGTGTAAAATCCATTTTTCGACAAAATATATTAAAATATTGAGAAAAATCAATTTTAAAACCTAATTTTGACTTCAAAAGTTATAAATATGTTACAAATGGTAAAAACATATTTAATTTTACTTTTTACCTCACTGGAGAGCAACAATGGTCTTTTTGTGTGTGAACTTGTGGCCGTGATTGCGACTGATCCAAGACACCATTCAGATCCTCGTTTGCTATAGGTAAGAGGCACTTCCTTAAGCTCTGTTTTGATCCATTTTTTATGACTTTCCATTACATATTAGATCTCTGGGGGACACTTTTAAAATTTTAGGGCTCCACCCATTGGCGCGGGTATCGGGCACGGACCCGCGCCAATGGAATTTTGCTTTAAAAGGGACCGTGCCAATGGCGGAACACGATTTTACATTTTAAATTTTAAGAATGTGAGCCATCCATATGGATTTTTAAATGTGACAGAGATCTAATCGAGGCATTTTTAATCATGTTGATGTAGATATTTAGGCATAATGGTTATCGAATGGAAGGAGAGGGAACATGGGGAAGAGGATGAAATGGCTATGGAAAATGAAGCTTGTATGAATGCACTCTGAGACTGTGGTCTCAAGAAATTATTCCTCACGCCATGTTTACGAGCTCAACCTGAGCTATTACAGTACTTGGTCAACATATGGGATGAAAACGAGAAAGTGTTTAAACTTCGAGACCAAGTGCTAGAACTTGAGGTTTCTGATGTGTATTTCATAACCGGACTGTCGAGCAGAGGCCCAGTGCCCATTTTGACATACAGTAGACCTTCTGGAGAGAAGATGGAACAGGTAATGGCGAGAGTGTGCCCAGGGGCACGGACAGGATCGGGAAGTGGGAAAGTGGACATCCACACCATCCGCAATCTAGCACTCATAGTAGTGCTTCACACCATTACGCAGGCTGCGGGATCGCAGGCACCGCATGAGGAAACCAAGGCCCAAATCCTACTAGCTGCTGAGTGCATGAATCCAACACTGTTTGATTGGGCCACCACAATGACAACCAATCTCAAAAGGCAACTAACAAAGTGCAAGCAAGCCAAACTAAAGCAGTTTGGCTACGATTCCATTATGGTGTCGTTCATCCTGGAACGACTACCCATTTTTCATGGCCAAAGGGAAATAGTTTCCGAGCCGATACAGAGGGAGCCAAGGATGGCTCGCTGGGCAGCACTTATGCCCAGATTAGGAGGGGGCCAACAGATGTCCTGGAGGCCCGAGCTCTTTGGGTGGTTACAGCGTCAACTGATCGTGGTTGAGGATTGGCCCTATGCTGGGACCGATTTCATTGGAGACCCAGATCTTCCGCTCCCGGAGGGGAGTGGAAGATCTTTGAGCTGTTGGTGCACTTGTTGGTCTCGATGGTGGATTTCTTGAAATACAGTGGTGTGGAGACCCTGCAAGGCCTCATGGGGGAGTCGAGCTAAGTTCAGCCAGAATTTTGTGCTGGCCTGGACTTGAAGTCCCAGGTTGTGTGGCCTGAGCACCAGAGCTGTGCCAGGGAGAAAACAGAGGTGGCTGTCATCTGTAACTAGTGTTGCGCTACTGATGGCGGAGGGTGGGCGTACCAGGGTCGCACTAATCTGCAACGTGTTTGTATTTAATTGTAGAGCTCACAGCTCAGCCTGGATTGTGTCGACCACGGCTCACTACTATTCTTCCACAGTGGCCCATCTGTCCTCCGCGGCCAGAGCGACTGCATCAATGATTTGTTCCAGGTCTCCATCAGTCAATGTGATTTTTTCATCCCGTTCTACTTGCTGAGACCACTGTTTTTTGTGGGGCATTCGATAGGCCCAGAGAATCGATGGGATGCATATGTCCCAATCGCTATGATTAGCGTTGCAGACCTTAGTCAGTTCTTGCTCCAAATTTTTTTTTAAATCTTCAACTGCTTCGTTTGCGTGTGGATGATATGGGGTGCTTTTTGCATGATGGATCCGGAACTCTTCAGTCAATGATTGGATTGTTTCATTAACAAAGTGCGTACCTTGATCACTCATAAGGATATTTGGACATCCAAATCAAGTCAGAATCGGCTCAAAGATGAAGTGCGTAGCAGTATCTGCAGTATAATCCTTTACCCCCTGTGCTTCGGCCCACCTAGTTACATAATTAGTGGCAGTAATTATGTAGCACACACCTATCTTCTTCCCTGGTGGGTTATGGGTCCCACAAAATCAATGGACCATTTGTCAAAGGCTTGTAAGGCTAATTGTGGTTGTAACAGCATTCCATCTCTTCCAACGACTCCCCTATTCGTTAACATGTATCGCAGGCTTTACAATAGTTGTGAGAGTAACTATGGAGGGTAAGCGACCATAGTCCAGCCCGTAAAATATTGTGCGATGTTTCCTTGCCTGCGTAGTGACCTCCTGTGATTCTGTCGTGAGCTTCTGCTAAGATAGCATGTCTTTCGTGCTCCAGAACACACCTGCGCAACACTTCATTAGTGCCTAGTTTATTCAATTGACCTGCAATGATAGTAAAAACTCTCGCCCGGGTAACCAACTCCTCCTTTTGTTGTACTGAATATTCTGCAAGTGCCATGCCTATAGTCAGGAACTAGATGATATCAGTGAAGTGCGCATCTTTAATGGTGAACAGTTGTGTGTCAGGAAACCCTTCCTCCAAGCTAGTAGGTTCTTCACCTATCTCAATTAGGGATAAATGATCCAACCCAACATTCAACGTCCATGGCTTGGCTATGATTTCGAAGTCATATTCTTGAAACAACAGTAGCCATTTGCAGATTTCCCCCCCAACACATGCTTATTCACTAGGTACTTTAAAGTTGAGTGATATGTAAACATTTTAAAGTGTCCTCCTAATAGATAATGTTGATACTTTTGTAGCGCATAGACCATGGCCAACCCTTCCCTCTCTGTGGTGGAATAATTGCACTCGCGCTCGAGAGTTTCTGACTAGAAAATGTGATAGGGTGATCAATATCTCCAGCACTAGGTTGTGTCAGGACCGCTCCCAAGGAAATCCCCAAAGCATCCACATGAACATGGAATTTCTTTGTCCAATCAGGGAAGATAAGGATAGGTGCAGAGACCATATTTTCTTTGAGTAGCTCAAAGCTCTTCTGGCATTCGTCATCCCAAAAAAATGACACATCTTTCTTAAGAAGCTTCTCCAAAGGTGTTGTGATTAGTGTGTATCCCTGAATGAATTTTCTGTAGTAGCCCGTGTGTCCAAGGATCGAACGTAGTTGTTTCTCAGTTGTAGGTACAGCCAAGTTGATGATAACGACAACCTTCGCAGGGTCCACCATCAGCCCTTGTTGGAAAACTATGTGTCCAAGCAAGACCTCGAAGGGTACGCAGAAGATACACTTTTTAATATTCAGAGAAATTTGGTGTTTTCAGCAGGCATCCAACATCATGTGTTGGTTTGAAACGTGCGTCTTTCCTAAGCCGAAGAAAGCCCAGCCATTGAATACACTTCGAGAAATTTGTGGATTAATTCCTTGAATACTACCACAATGACCCATGAGATGATGGATGGGGAATTCCTGAGTCCAAATGGCATGACTGTATACTGGAAGCATCCCCATTCCATGGAAAACGTAGTCTTGCTATGATCTTCTGGTGCGATTTTGATCTGATGATATCCAGAGAACCTATCAGTGAATGAATATGCCTCTTGGCCTCCTACACTATCTAGTATTTCATCAGAAAACGGTGTTGGAAAGGGGTCATGTACGCAAGAATCATTTAACTTGTGTAGATCCACACAAATCCAAATTTATCCTTTTGTTTGCACTTAGGATTCAATCGGTAAGGTCGCTGCTTTATTGGTCATGCATCCGGTTTTAACATGATGTGCAACACTCCCAAGTCCCTTGTGATCCCTTTGAGCTCCGAAAATTTGGTTGGGAATAAGTCTTGGTATTCTGTGAGCAATTCAACCACCTTGCTTACAGTTTCATCATCCTAGTAGTCACCAATCTTAGCCAACTTAGGTTGTTCCACTGTGCCAATGTTGAGTTCTCGTAGTTTCAGGAGTTTCGTTACGTCCACAGTTTGTAATGGGGGCCTCACAACTGTGCATTCCCCCTCTGATTCTGGGATAGATACATTGCATGGATTCTCATCACATTCTTATATAGCTATATTGCGACAATTGATGATGTCCTACATCTGTGTTTCCCAGGTCGGCACCCCTAATGTTGCAGAGGAGATGGATTCACCAAACACAAATGCATCTATATACTACAGAGCTTCGCCAAGCGCCTCCGAGCCCCCTATTAGTCCAAAGGAACCAATGAATTCATCCTTCAAGGTTTCCCAGTGATGGGTGCGTTGATGTAGCTCCGCATCCAAGTACCATGCAGTAGGGATTGGTCCCAATGCATGAATAAACAAGTGAACCCATTCCTTCAGAGTTTGGTCATGCCATTGTTCCATCCAAGAAGACAAGTGCTCACGAGGGTCCCCTGGGCCAAGGAACTTCTTGATACGTACCTCAGCCGGGGCCTCAAATCACAGGATCATCATATCCCGGCATTCCTCCCAGTCCTATAACACCTCCTTATGTGCCTCCCACCATCTTGCAAGCATTCCGCGCATAGCCAGATTAAGGGCCCATAGCCTCCATTTTCCCAGAACCTCGGTTTCAAATGTACGCAAAAATTCCTTTATGCTACTGGAACCATCAAATTAGGGTAGTTCTCTTACCTCGACGGATATGCAGTGGAAGTCCCATGCAATTTGCAGACACTGCAGCGCGGAAACATCGTGCAATCGGTTTTTCCAATTGTATATTTCTTCGTCGGAGTCGGAAAAGCATTCACTATCCTTTTCCCAGAAAATGACTTCATCAGCCATGTGATTGATACAGTCTTCGTCCCTTGCAGTTAGGTTATAGATATGGTCTATCTCTTCTTCCCCCCATGCTGGCTCAATATATCTTTCTCCTTCTGCAGGTTCTAGGGGTATGATCACCCATGTTCCTTCATTTTAAAACACCATGCTTTGTTTCTTTAAATTAATAATTCCACCCATATCAATGGCCCAATCCAATCCTAAGAGTGTTGGGTAAGTGTTCACGTCTTCTACAATCTGAATGACTTCAAAGTCAGCTCGTACCTTAACTCCGGCGATCTCTACTACAATTTTTGATAATCTTCCTAATCGTATGATCTTCTCTTGATTAGCCTTGTGAACTCGATAGTGGACCATTCCAGCTTAGGTTCACCCATTCGCTGCCAAGTCTATTTAGGTAGTACGTTCACATTAGATCTCAAGTCAAGAATAACTTGATCCATCTCATATTCGTCGATCTGCACTGTCAGCCGCATCTCGCAACCAGTGCGTCTGTTGTGCTTATACAACTTGTGCACATCCTTAGTTTCCATAGCTTGGGTTGTCTTTCCTACGCAGCTATCTATCAAGGCTTGGAGGTTTTATATGGCCCGTTGGTTGTGCAGTAGCTTCATACACGCATGCAGGAATGGTTTAACTTCATTATCTCCTCTAAGGTGCGTAGGTGTTTGAAGGGTAGGTGCCCCAGCGTTGGAAAAGTCTTGGCGAGCCACAACAAATGTTCCCCTTTCCTTTGTTAAGTCCAACACTTCTTTTTTAATGGTCGCTTTACAGATAAGAGGTTTTGCCTCAGCCTTCTCCATAGCCCTTCCAGTGGCTATGCCACTGCGTGTTATAACATTAATACTTGGTTCTTCACTTCCGGGTTCTACCTTGACCCTTTGTACGTTCTGCATAGGTGTCTATAGCTTCTCCTGCATCATAGCTATTAGGAGCGGGCAATCTTCAACCACATGGTCGAGTTGACTGCAATATCTGCAAGATTGCCGAGTTGGGTTTATGCAATCCCCGTAAAGTGACCTACTTCCCTGCAATTATAGAATATTAGTTGGCCTCTACCCCTGCCTATGCTTCCTCTTCCCCCTCCGCTGCCCCTAGCCGAGGAGCCTCCTATATCTGTGGGGGATCTAGGTGATGCAGGGTCCGACTGTACCCTATATAGGTTTCCCTGTTCGATCATCAGATCATACGCTTGGCAGTTCTGTTCATCATGTCCTACAGACCTACAAAACCTACACCATTATTGCTTTACTTCTGGGATATATGCGGCAAGGCGAGGGCAGTGGTTGGTATCATGCAGCCCAGCAGCGCGGCATTCCTCGCACCATAGCACCGTCCCACTTGGTCCTACAAATTCCCTAGGGCGCAACGGGCTGGGTCCCTCGACCTGCATATAGTCTATGAGCAGCAAACAATTATCTTTGGTGTGGCCATTCACCCTGCATCATATGCACCATGTTTCGGGGTTGGCCTCTGTCCCTTGCTCTTTCTGGATCTCCATGTGAATTGCCTCTAGTTGGCCTTGTATTTGTTGTACTCCTAACTTGGTATCATCTCTTGGTGCAACTTCCAGTTTCATGGCAACCTCCAAGGCCTTCTCCTGCGTTTCAATGGCTTGATGACCCATTGGTACACACAGGTGGGGCAACAACATAGAAATGAACCATTCTGTGTGTTTTCTGTCATCATACTAGAATCCCACTTCTCTGATTACCTTCTTTAATCGTTGATCTTCTTCCCACACGGACTTAGATGGTCCTTGCTTGATATCTTTCAAGTTTTTTACTATCTGAGAGTTGGACTTAGGTTTCTTGAACTGCTGCTTTAATGCATTCTTAATTTCCTCGATAGTTGCATTCGCATGTTGGTCAATGTATCCCATGTACCAGCCCAGGGCTCGCCCCTCAAAAGCAAGGGATAATTGTGCCTATTTCACCGCATTGCTTACTATGTTCTGCGCAGTCCATACCGATCCTCTGACAAACCATAACCGATCCATATCCTCATCACCTATGCCTTTGAAGGTAGGTAGCTTCATGTACGAGGCCATTTCGTCTCCTTATGAGTTCTTGAATATTGATTTCAAAATGTTCGTCGATTTTTCTCTTCTTAGGTTTCTAATACGGTCTTGGCATTACCCGATCTCTCTCAAAATTCTCCTAGTCCCGGCAACGGCACCATTGGTTGGCTCGAGGGGTCTTGACCCAGGTTCAGAGGTTAAGGTTTCCCAACAAACCCCTATAATACTGGCCCTTTCGGTAGTGACCTGCTTTAGTAGGCCAAAGTCTCACTCGAAGCAGTATGGGAGGGTGCTTGAACCAGGTTTCCACACCCTTGGAGAGAGCAGGTAAGTCAAATCGATCCACAACTATCAGATCTATACAACGAGAGGTCGTTCACAGGAGTTTCAATAAATAACCAGAATACAATTTATCAGATCTAAATAAAAGTCTTGCATCCACGTGTGTACTATCAGTTATAATCACAGAATAGTATATTCACAGCAAATTAACAGATCACAGATACATTTACCATAAACACAGACAGTTCACAGCTATTAACAGATACATCACCGTATAACTCAAGTCTGCATTAATCATAACAGAACAAATCCAGCAAACATCAGATATCCATAATACTTTCGCACATCTATATCATTACCCAAAAATCCTCTTACATTCCCAAATTACCACCTGCGCACATAGCCAGCAAGGTCCGCACACAGTAAGACAGAGGATATCCATGCACATAGTCAACAAGAGTCCTAACCCAAACAACCCTACCACAGATCTAACAATTTGTACTTTGCATTAATCTCTATTCATTCCTACCTATGGCTCAAAAAAGGTTCATCTATTTATACCGATTTAGCCTATGCATCCAATGGTCCGCAAACCATGGTTTGCGGACTGTTGGTCTACCCTTGACCCATTTACAATATGTTAAGGGCTTTGACCCACCCCAAAACCCTTGCGTTAGACTAAATAATACAAAATTATACATAAATGGACAAAATTCATAACCTTTGGGAGACCCTGCTCCAACAAAGCCTCTCCATCAACTGCTACCGGGTCTCGAGTTCGATACCCCTCACGTCGACCTAATCAAGATCGACGTTTTTTTTTTTCATTCAGATTTACAAGAATCGTAGTTCTTAACTACTCGTAAGTGGGAATTATTTCTATAATTGATGTCGGGAAAAACAATGACAACACTGCCAAATTATGCCCCAAAAAACCACAAATGTTCATTTAAGTGAAGGCAACCTAAGTTAATGATCCAGGTGGATCGAACGGGCCCAAGTACAAGTGGCTTAAGTACAAAGGCTCAAAAATCAAACTATCAGAAATGTGGCAAACTTAGTATCAAGTTGAATATATCTTCTTTCTGATTCTAATGGCGTAGACAACACTTAATTCCAAGTCCCTATGAAGGATTTACGAGTAGTAAAATTTTGAGGGTTGTCTTGGTGACTTGGTAGGCTTAAGGAAGATGCAATTTGGACCTTTTCTAGCCACTGGATTCCTGCTAGCTCTGGCCAAATTCTGGGCAAATTTGTGGCCTCCTTAAAATGGCTCTTATGACCTATTTTCAGGATTTTTAAAAAATGTGTTTGGTTACATACATACATACATACATACATACATACATACATATATATATATATATATATATATATATATATATATATATATATATATAATTTGGGTGGCAGGAAATGACCCCCGCCACCCCTATCGAATCCACACATAACGAAAATGTAATTAATAAAAGGGGTCGGTGTTCATAACCCTGCCGAATCCCGCTCACTTAACACAGAAAATATATGTATATATGGGTGGTGGGGGTTGTTAACCCTGCCGTCAACCCTACACATTCTACGTGTCAACGGTGTCGGCGCTGTTTATGGGGGCGGGCTGCCCAATGCGCCCCACCCCATCCCCCCACCCGCCCCCACCCCGCGCCCCCCAAACGTACCCTCTTGCATTAAATTAATATGGCGGGTATTTTAAAATGGAAATACACAGTTTAAAAACACAATATTCAATCTTAATACGGAGGGGGCAGGGTTTGATCACCTGACCCCCTCCCCCAATACATGGATCTGAAACCGACTCACTAACGACGGACTTGGTGAAGTCTGGCCACACTCGTATATTTAAACCTGGATTTCATAAGTGCGCCCAAGCAGGCCAGGAGCAGGAACGAAGTACGAGACAGGTGGAACCATGAGCGTTGTGTAGGAGGGGGGCGAAACCATGATCTGAGCCATTTTCCAGAGGGTCCAGATTTTCACTTTTTCAGAATCAGGAAAATTTTATATGGATTCTACACCTCTCAGCGCCACAAATCCAATGGTGTTGTTTATTTATTCATCAGGGGTCTTCAATTTTCGGGCACTTTCAGCTATGGAGGTATAAGGGTGTAATTTTTCATTTATACTTGTACTTTCATTTTTATTGCCGCTTAATGAAAGAGGGCATCCCCACTAATTGATCAGGGCCTACAGACATAGTCCCTCCTAGACGAACTCCGATATCAATTATGTGTCTTCTTGCATGATTCTAATTGCTTCTCTCTTCTTATGTTTATGCCTCTAAAGTTTCTTATTTAAGCTGCAATTTCTACATGTAATTCTTTAATACATCTCAAGAAAAAGAATTTGGATCGACTAAATAATTCTGGATCTAGGTTCAGTAAAAAATAACATAATAAGCTTTTGATCAAACATGTCGATCTTCTTTTGAAGCTTGTGAAGAAAGCATTCATTATCTCCATCTGCAACTTTGAGAAGCCTCTCCATCAACTATGTCAGGTCTCGAGTTCGATACCCCTGACATCGACCTGATCAAGATTGATGATTTTTTTGTCATTCACATTTGCAAGAATCGCAGTTCTTAACCGCTTGTAAGTGGGCAGTATTTTGTAACTGATTAATAACAATATTCAATCCTAAGGTAGATACTATTTCAATCGTCTAACATCAAAATCAACAGTACATAATAATACAAGTGGTAGTTGAGGGGAGTTGTTTTCAAAGAGGGACGAAATATCTTCTCACAATTGGCTCTCGAAAATTATTGGCTATCGAAAATTATTGATGTGAAACGACTTCCATCAAAACCAATGCCATAATATTGAATCATTTAAGACACCATATTTATTTGAAATACAAAATTCTTTAATAATCAAAAAAATATTAAATCATTGAAAGACAATCTTCATTTGAAATACAAACTTCTTTAATAATTAAAAAAAAATCAAATTGCATGGGAAAAAAACTTCTTTACCATCTAAAGTCCGGTAATAGAAGGGGCAATAAACAAAGGCATGGGATCACGGCTTCATGGATTTGATATCGTAAAATGATAAATTAATACCGGAAAAAGGTTATAATATCTTCTCACAATTGGCTTTAGAAAATTATTGATGTGAAACGGCTTCCATCAAAACCAATGTCATAATATTAAATCATTTAAGAGACCATATTTATTTGAAATACAAACTTTTTTAATAATTAGAAAAATATAGAATTATTTGAAAGAGAATCTTCATTTAAAATACAAACATTTTTAATAGTTAAAAAAATCAAATTGCATAGAAAAAAACCTTCTTTACCATCTAAGGTTAGATAGTAGAAGGGGCCATAAACAAAGACATGGATCACCGCTTCATGGATTTGACATCGTAAAATAATAAATTAATACTGCAAACAAGTTATAATTCGTCTCACAATTGGCTCTGGAAAATTATTGACTCTCAAAAATTATCGATATGAAAGAGCTTCCATCAAAACCAGTGCCATAATATTAAATCATTTAAGAAACCATATTTATTTGAAATACATATTTTTTTAATAATTAAAAAAATATAAAATTATTTGAAATACAATTTTCATTTTAAATACAAACTTCTTTAATAAATAAATAAAAACAAATTGCATGGAAAAAAACTTCTTTAGACAAAACTCATCTCTATGGGTTTCGGCTGATGTCATATTCTAAAGTAATATCTTTTTATTAATGTGAACAAAGTTGAAATTTTATTAGTGACATGAATTTTTTTATTTTGTTTTTCCCAATTTTTGTATTTGTATTTTTATTTTAGTATTTTTTTTTTTTCATTCTGATTTTTTATGTTGACAGATTTAGAACAGTCAATTGTGCATGCCTTACCGCAAATCAATTACATATTTAGAGTCTCATGAAAT
Source organism: Pinus albicaulis (assembly GCA_034641835.2). Lineage (NCBI taxonomy): Eukaryota > Viridiplantae > Streptophyta > Pinopsida > Pinales > Pinaceae > Pinus > Pinus albicaulis. Next base: position 836,731,125 of record CM076581.1, on the reverse strand, counting down.
TTAAATATATTTGATATTTTTTAATTTTTTTTAAGAGAATTGTTAAGCCCTCATGCAATTCCAATTCAGAAACGAAGAGATTTAAATCGAAACATTCGTATGTCGTAGGAGTTTCCTTGTGTTACTGTATCAAAGAAACCCATCTGCCTATCAAGCAGAATAACCAGAAAATGTGTACTTTTATGGTTGGAAGATATTTGGAAGTGGTATTTTTTAAAAAATCAATAGAATTATTTTGACATTATGAACATTTTCAATAATTTTTTTTTGAAAATTTAAGTTCTAATTTTAGTATTTTAAGAGTTTTAAGAGTTTTTAATAGGGCTGAATCTATTTCCATCCACAAAAATGCAATTCAAATACTTTAACTACTGGATTTTTTGAATTTTTTTTAAAATTAGAGAAAAAAACTACGAAGGTTGTCTGAGTAGACAACTCCTATTTGGAATGACATGTATTCAGTGAAGAGAGATAATTTTGAAGAATTTAAAATAGATGACCTTATTTTCGAGATTATGAACTCAGTGAGTTAAATTTATTGAAGATACCAATCATTTTTAAAAGAAAATGCCAATTAGGTGTAGTTTGGCTAGTTGAAAGAATTGGATGTTAATTTTTTTTTGGATCAAATTTCATACCATTTTTAAAGTAGATGGTCTTTTAGTGGAAATTTTCTAATGGAATAAATAAATGTATTAAATATTAAATTTCACAGCATTTTTAAATACTATAATAAAGAAAGTGTGAATTGGTTTAATATTATTAATTTTAATTTTAATTTTATATTTTAAAAATGATTTTTATTAAAACCAAATTTATCGATTTTTATTTGAAAAATTATGAATTATTATTATTATTTATTTTATATTAAATAATAAAAAATAAATAAAATATATAGAAATAAAAAATAAATTATCAATATTTAAAAAAGTATTAACCATTCGACGGACAAATTTCATTTGAAATACAATTTTTTTTAATTCAATTTTACATTAAAAGTAATTAATAATATTAGTTTTTAATTTTTTAATAAAGATTTAATTAGTTTATATATTATAAAGAAAAAATATTTTACAATTAACTTTTTTAAATTATATAATTTTAAAATTTTATATAAAAATGGAAGTTATTATAAAGTTGAAAATGTTAGTTTAGAGAATTCACTTTGAATTTAAATAATAATAAAAATTCTACATTTCTCTCCATTATTCTCTCAATTTTTAAAATAACATTTAATTTTAAAAAATAAAATAATAAAAAATAAAAAATAAATAAAATAAATTAAAATATTTTTTAATTTTTTTAAAATTTAATAAATATTTTTAATATTTAAAAATAATCAATAAAAATTTATATATAGAAAATAAATAAAAATGTTGAAATTTCAATTCTCCCCAATTTCTATTTTTCATTATAAAAAATAAACTAAACTCTTCAAATTGATATTGCATATTTAACTTGGACAAATCTAATGACATATTAATTACATATACTCTTACTCAATAAACATATTTACCTTACTCCTTTTATGTAAAAAACTACCAAATCTCCATTTCGTAAAAAACTACCAAATCTCCATTTCTTTTAAGTGTGTATTAATTACATATACTCTTACTCAATAAACCCATTTACATTATTCCTAAAATAAATCTATATAAAAATAATAACAAATGGTTGTTTTATTTTGTTTTTCAAATTTATAATATATCTGGAAATTAATGTAGTAGTCTAAAAAATTTACACAACAATCCAGAAATTTCAGTAAGATTATTGAAAATTTTGGCAAATATTTTTGAAAAATTGGATTATAGTCGTTAAACTTCAGTTTTTTTAGTATTCTAAAAATTTTGGATCGTGTTGAATCTATTTCCGCTATTCAAAATGCAATTCAAACACACTAACTATCTAATTTTTTGAATTATTTTTACCAAATTCAAACAAAATACTACAATATAAATTATTCTGTTGCTCGATAAACAACTCCAAAATCAATTTGTGACTTCAAGATTTAATAATTCTGATAACCTTTTAGAAATCTAAACATGGTTTCAACAATATAATATAGTAGGAACCCACGAATTCGGGACTCTGCACGATTGGTGAAATAAATTCAACACAATTGTAATAAAGTTTTTAAAAGTGGCGAGAAAACATTTAGTTACTCCCATTTTCTTTTTCAAATCATTGCTTGTTTGGAAAAACCGTTCTAATTTTATATAAAATCAGATATATGTAAATAATAGATTTAGTGTGTATAGTTAGATATGTTAGTTAATTATTGATAATTGTAATCAGATATATCTAAATCTATTATTTAGAGTGTATAGTTAGATATGTTAGTTAATTATTGATAATTGTAAATGGATTGTGGAAGTTATTTTATTTATTTTTGAAATAGTAAAAAAAATATGTTTGATCTAAGACTTTTGTGATCTATAATGTAGATAAAAGATTTTTTCTAATTAATCACAGTATTAGGATTTGGTCGATGTTTCGAACCAGCTAATGTCGTTCATGACAACTCTTTGGAGTCAAAGAAGTTCCATCTTCTTGACGTTTTTGAAAATAATGGAATAATGGTTACAGTACATCTCAAGGTCTTAAAGCCTTTCTAAAGGCATATAAAGGGTTAAGTGGAAAATCTACTCGTGCGGATCCCATTTCCAAGGTCCACCCTCCATTTATCAGGGGACGAAAGACAAAATTGCCCATGTCATTAGAAGAAATAATGTCTCTTCTTCTTTCAAGCCTCTCTTCACTATTAGAAATTCTCTTGGGTCTGTTAAGGACACTATCGACCCTAAGGACATGAAAGGGGTTTATTTGATTCTTTGTTCATGTGGAACTCCCTATATTGGAGAAACTGGTTGATCCATTAGGTAGAGAATCCGGGAGCATGCCCGATATATTAGGCACAATCGGTCTCGTACTTCAGCTCTTGTTGAGCACTTGAAAAAATCTTGTCACCATGTCTGTATTGAAGATTCCAAAGCCGTTGTCAAAGTAGATCACTTCCACCATAGGAAATTAAGGGAAGCAATCGAAATTGAACTATATGCTAAGAATCTCAATGGGGATGATGGTTGGAAATTAAAAGTTGGATCCCTGGCTAGGTAATTTTGTTTATTTTTGTATTTTGGTTCAATTTTATATTTTTATATTTTTATATATATTCTATTTAGTAATTAATTAATTTATTTTTATTTTCTAATTTAATTAACTAATTATTAATTTATTTCATTCTACTTCATTTTTATTTATTGACTTTACTGTTTTTATTTTATTTATTTTTATTAAATTTAAATTTAAATCTTAACCCTTTGTAATAAAAATTTCCTAACCCTTTTTAATAAAATCGTTTATTTAATTAATTAACTTATTATTAAATTTTTTTAATTCCTAACTAACTTTCTAACGACTAGTTCTTAGTGGCTATTTCCGGGCAATGATGCATCTCCACTATTTATTAATCAAGATTAATTTGTTTCTCCACCTTATACTAAGGATGAACCACATTAGCTAGTTCAAAACGTCGACTAAATCCTAATAATGTGATTATCCGAAAGACACTTTTATCTATGGTAAAAAAATTAGTTATAATTAGATGTTCAAATTAATAATGAGACAATTATCATTTTTTTCAATTCAATATTCCTAAATGTCTAAGTATACTTAGATATTCAGTGATTAACTTTTTTTTTTTTTAAATTTAACTTCTAATAAAACAAAAGTAGTTGAAGGTCATAATTGATAACCAATCAAAGCTAGTTGGAGGTCATATTCCATAACTAAATATCTTTTTACATACATACATATAAATCATTAGCTTCCTTCAATTGTGAGTTTCTCTTTTATAATTATATTTTTAATTTATTTTATAATTATAGTTTTGGAAAACATACTTGAATTTTTTTTCTTGCTTAGTAAAGGTTGTAACTATAGTCCATCAAAGAAGAGGAATCCACATTCACGTAGTGATAATGGAGCTAATAACCAAGAGTAGTCCACATATACTTTCGAGACATTGTGAGTCTTTCAAACTAGTAAGTGTAGATTCTACAAATGTATCTAGAAACCTAAGAACTTGAAAAAACATAGTTAAGTTTTTTATGATGGTACACTAGATGATGAATATATCCCATACACTATCTTTGAAATTACCATAGGATATCCATGATGACTTCCACATGAGATTTGGAAATAGATACAAATTCTACTAGCTTATTTCCATGGGGGCGTCACTCACAAAGCAATATTATATCACATGCATTCATATTGGGGTAAAAAAAAATTAGAAAATCACAAAACATTATATTGCCTATATAACTAGTGGTGAGTGGGTTTTTATTTATTATATAAAAAATATAAATAATATGAGGTATTTTTTTTTATTGTTTTGGGCCAAGCGAGTTAGGGAAGGCCATGGGAAGGTGAAAGAGCATGGAGGAGGTGGGAGGAGTGGTGTTAGGGAGGGAAACGCATTGAGGAGCTTCTGAGCTTCAACTGGTCCATGAGAGGGTTATGGAAATCCACAGGAAATCGCATGGAGGAGAGCTATTCGAGTCTATGAGAGGGTTTGTCTATGAGAGGATTAGGGAAATCCATGGGAAATCACGTGGAGGAGAGCTACTAGACCTGGAGACTGCCAAGGATATTCAACCTATAGTGCTAAGGATATTCGACCTACAGCATGGAGGAATAGATTGATTCACCAAGAGATCTACTGAGCATTCGAGAAGAGTGACTCAGCATTCGAGCAAGATATCGACTAAGTAAGAGAATAGAAGAAACTTTCCATCTCATGCCAGGAACTGCAGAAACATGTGATTGGTTTCAACCTTAAACAAAATCGATATTCAGACCTTTACATTGAATGGGTTTCAATTTCCTTAATAATCCTTTCAAGCCCTTAAATCAATATTCCATTCATCTTTCATGTGATATTACGTAATATGAATCAATGGTTTGTTTCAGTTTCGTAAAATCTTTCACTCTGGCTTGCGGTTGGTGGCTGAAGGCCAATTTTTTTGTGGCTAGGTATGGAGCTAAATCCTTATCATCATCTATGATGACACAGGTCGGTATTGATACTATGTTTGAAAACTATTACCAGGCCATGTATTAAATCATTGCGCAAACCACTAGGATCCCCACAGCCATTATTGATACACATGATCGACAAAATCAATTTGAACTAGCTCAACACTTCTACTCCATGAGTCTATGGCTACTGGATGGTAGCATCAATCCAGAAGAAGAGGTTGAGACACTAGAGTTTATGTTGATTCCTTAGTGTGTCGAGAGGGCCATCAAGCAATGGGACTAGGCAACAGAGGACTAGATAAATAAATAAGGGAAGAGAGGATAGAAGATTCAAATTCCTAAGATAAATGACCCACTCTATATTAGGGTATCTTAGGTATTCATTTCTTTATTTCCCCATAGTTTGAAAATATTTACCTCCGTAAAGCCAAAAGAAAATCCCACCAAAATGCATCAAAGGAAGGTCATTCATGCCCTTATTTCTAGGGAATATTCTTAGATGACTGCTTCAAACCAGCCCCAAGCCCAAAAAGTAAGCCTAGGAAATAAGTAGTGGTCCTGGTCAACCCAAACCTGTTGGATACCAGAGTGCCCAAGCGTTATCAACTCAGAGGGATACAAGATAGTCTTCTTATTGGCAAAAAAATTCATGGATAAGAGGGAGAGGGTAAGGTTAATCAGAAAAATACCTAGTACCCAGAGTATAGGAAAAAGATATTATCTAAATTCTAGTCCCCAGTGTCTGAGGAAAAGGTATCAATGGAAAAGGTATCAATTCTAGTTCCAACTAAGGTCTCCAGCCAAGGTCTAACTAAGGTATCAATTCTAGCTCCCCTTAGGCTCAGAGCAAGATTATCAAATCTATGATTTAGTTGTCTAGACACTGTAGTGATGTTGTTGGCATAAAAAACGTTATCAAAGAGATACCATACAACATTTTTTTATTGTCTCAGCCTCGGAAGGGAGTTTCACATTCCAAACAAGGAGGAAGATCTTCCACATGTGAACTCCTATTATGGTTCTCTTTGCACTGTTGGAAAGCTCTCAATGTGTAGAAAAATGTCAATAGTTTATGACTCAATGTCTCCTATAATTGAAAATGGATCTACCTCATCTTATCATTGAGTATTTTCTACTTCTATTCCTTACATATATTTTATTCTCTTGCACATCCTTATTATCAGCATAGGATTGCTGGCAGTTGAGTATTTCTTGCTCATTGGCTAACTGCTCAAATGAGCTAGCTACACCAATAAATGCCTCCAAATATTGTAAATGATTCCAAGCTCTCTCTCTCCACTGAGCATGACACATCGACCTATAAAAAATGCACCTCAAGTCCACACTTTTCCTTAAGCCTTAAGCCTTGAGCCATTCAACACTCGCTAGAAAACCACATCAAGAAGAAAAGGTATATTCCTTACTATATTCTTTTCTAAAAGCCCAACTAGCATGGAATGTTGAACATAAAATGTCAGTACCATATATTGCTAAACTGGATCATAGATGATGAATAAGTAATTGATGTTAATGGAATAGGACATTACTCAAAGTAATCATATTGGAATAGTATGGATATTTTGTATACCACCAATATCAGAGATAACATATTGGGTGGTTGAGAGTTCTGCCCTGAATCATGTAGTTGATCCACCACCCTCGCTAGTTGATGAGTTCTTGAATTTTGGATAAGGACTCTATGTTGGAAATACAATAAGGTGATGCTTTTACTGAGTGTTAAGGGGGAAAAAAGGTAAAGGGTGGTATTCCCAAGAGTGACCCGCCTATCACTGTGAGAGTTAAGGAAAGGATAGTAAGGATTAAGGGTAAGAAAAGCCACTCATGGGGGATATGCATATTGAAAACCTGCAGCATGGGCCCATGGGATATCAAGTAACCTTCCAACATGTAGGAGTACGTGCATTAGGAGTATGTGTCATTTGAATATTAGGGCTTTTTTTTATCCCTTGTTTCCTAATCTAGTTGAGATGGATGCACACGGCTAACCCCTGATCTATAGGAAAGCCCCTAATGAGAGGAATGTGAAAGATCCTAAGGAATGAGCCCCTAATGGGATAATGTTTACCTTTATATATAAAACAATAGTACCTGCCCACCTGTAGCTGTGCACACCAGACATAGGCTATGTCCTGACTGGGGCTAACTATGCAATGATGTCTGTCTATGGCATCCAACACTTTATCAATAAAGGTTAATGGGAAATTGTCCTTGGTAGTCACCTTATTCAGTTCTATATAATCTCCACAAATTATCCATTTTTGTCCCTTCTTTGAAAATATAACTATTACTGACACTTACCTTAAGTAAGTAGTCGACCTTCCTTGCCCTCCTCTATTAGACGAGTTCTTTTTCCTAACTTTTTTTTACTTTGATACTTGCTTTTCTCTTATGTAAAAAAATGTGTCATCCTTCCTGGGACCAGCCTTTTAAGAAGGATACTTTTGGGACTTGAAAGGTAGAGCCTAGGCTAGGTGGAAAACACGTCTAAGTTCTATAAAGACAGATCCTGGTAACCCCACCCAGTCAGGTAATTCTTAATTCCTTGGATGAAAGTGGAAATTCAACGCATGAAAATTACCATTTTATTATTTTTTGGACTTACGCGAACATAATGAATGGGTTAGATATATCCTTCCCTATAGTGCTCCTACGTGCCCTATTGGTCAATTATTCTCCTATGTCTATTCTTATATGTATAGAGTCTCCTTTATACAAGCCTCTTGTGACAACATTGTTCAGATGATGAAGACTCTGGAAGAGAACGAGGAAAATATCAAAGCTTTGGAACATGCTAATGAAGAATTGAGGAAAAAATGTGATGTTGCATCTGCTAGATCGAAAGGCTTGCTCGCTTTAAAAAGCTGTGCATTTAAATCAGTTAAGGAGCTCCACACAACTCATAATGAACTATAGGCTCATGCATATCAACTTCGAAACATCACACAAATATTTCACCAGTTAATTGCAAGAGCATAAATGAATATACAGCATGTTGAGCAAGCCAAATTACATATAAAATTATTATTGGTGAAAGTCAAAAGACTATATCTTTTATAGACCCATAAACTAACAAAGTATTTTTTTTGTATGGTTGTTTCTTGCGCCTATATGTTTTTAACATATAATGGATGTTCATCCAAACTTAAGAGATATTATTAGTTCTTGTAAATTGTACGTAGATTTATTGAATATATGTAAGTAGCTCAACAATCATATGTACAAATGTAGAGGGTGTGTGCATGCCTACAACATGCATGTGATTGCATTAGAGAGTTTAGAGTGTTAGCTTTGTATTTAAAAAGTTTTTTCTAGTTCAAATTTGGCATACTTCCTAAGTTTAGCCCGAGCGAATGAGCTCGAGGAGTATACAATTTTAGCTAAGAATCCTTCTTATTTTTCTTGGATGCACTATTGTAGGTAGAGTTTAGGGTTATAACAAAGGGTAGCTGTCATTCTATTTTTGTAAAACCTAATCTTCTTTTTCTATAAAAGAAGGCAGAGTGAGTTCACTAGAGAACACACATAGAGAGTGTTGTGTTATATTTATTATTTTAGTTAATAAAATATAGGGAATTCAGTGTTGTAAATTTGTACTCCTTGTTCATATTTCCTGATTGATTGGTTGTAAATCTAGTGTTATGATTTCTACAGTTTTAAAAGGAGATAATCAAGTTTCCTCTTCCAATTTTGGGGGTTTCAGTTTTGAGGTTGCACATATACTTACCATGTTTTGAAAATTTAATGCTAATTTGGGCTCCCCAAACCCCAAAATTGGGTACTCCAAGGATTATTTCTCCATACATTGTTTTTAAGAAAAACATTTTTTTTAAAAGTGGGCCCTTGCTCCAAAACCTAATCCATCACTTCCCAACCACTCTCATACACTTATGAAACTTTACTTATGTAAGTTCATGTTTCACCACACCTTGACCAAAAAATATTACACCATCACATATATTATAATCCTTATCATTAGAATCATTTGTCATTCTTTTCCTCTTGTCTAGCCTTTGCCTGTAACTTTATTCGATAGGGACATTAGTCATCACTTCCGAGTTTGATCAAACTACCAAAGCCTTAAAATATGGTAGAAAAAGGTTAACATGCCTGATCAATGATTTTGGTTTGAGTGACGTGTACATTTTTGTAAGGCCGTGACAAAGGAGTTTAAAAATAAACAGCACCAACATTGGGGTACATATAGGGCTTGGTGCTCTTGATTAAATGGAAATAATATATCCTCATATGTGATAGAATATAATGAAATTCCGCAATCCCATTGATTCTGAAATCCTAAAAATTGTGATGTCTGGAAAATTTTAAATGGGATATGAAGATTTTCTCCATATGAAGTCTGACGTGGTTGGAAGTATAACCACTCTCAAACATCCTGAAACAATGAATGGTAATGTTAAAAAATTTAGCAAACAACCCTTTCTTTAATAATTTAACATTACGAGGAGGGAACGTCCAGGGAGTGCCTAGGGAGCATCCAGGGAGTTTCCAACGAGTGTGACAGGAGCATGTATGGGAGGGCGGTGTGGCACATTAGAGTGTGGAGTTCCAAATTTCCAGGTAGCATAAAAATTGATGCTGGAGCACAGTTCCATTTTTTGGGAGCATGCTCCAAGGGGTGCTCCTATAGTGCCCCCACTCGATGTAAGGTTTCGGGGCCTGGAGTAGGGGTGGGGGGTTCTTGCAACACTGTTCTGTATCAGTTTTCTGGAGTAATGTGCATGGAACTCAACATGCTTGATATTTCTATGTTCAATAAGCTTCTCATCAAATTGTATTTCACTTTGATTGTCACAATATATTCTAGTAAATTCCATACAAGAAAACCCAAGCTCTCCCATTAAGCTGCGAATCCAAACTACCTCAATTCCAATAATCAATACTCCTTTGTATTCGGCTTCAGTGGTTGACAAGGAAACTTCTTTCTCCTTTTTACACGATCTTACAGTCAGACCACATCTAGATTCTAGAATTTAACCTTTGGTCACCCCATCACTAACTTTATAATATTTTATCTGAAATGGATCATCTGAATAGTATCTATTTTTAAACTTTGTAATCGAAACTTAATTTGGAAAAGTTTGAAATTTTGAATTAAATGTCCAAAAGCCAAAGCCATGGAAGATGAAACAAATCATCTTGATGGTTGGCCTTCCAGGGCAGTTCTATTAAAACAATATTGTTGAAGACAAACGATAGAGGAAGATATATGAAAGAAAATTCAGCTTGGGAAGAACAAGAGTAGCAGAAGAATCGGGCCTTAGGAAGAATAAACATAGTTGAATATCACACAATGAAGGAGAAATTAAGGTTGTCCATGCATGAGTAGAAGGTTGTCATGATTAAGTGTAGTGCATTGTTTGGAATTTAAAAATGGAATAGTGATTAGTTAATGCCCAATTTGAAATATGCATTTGAACATCAGGTCTTGCATTGTAGGCGTTGGAATAAGACATTGATTATCTTTATTTATATTAGCATTAAAGAAAGAGTGGCATGTGGAATTAGTTTCAGGGCTTTAATGGATCTGTTTAGTAGGTGTCTTTTGTGGTTTCCAGTTAGTATATAATATGGTCAACATACTATTTATGTTGGCTAATGATCAAGGTGGACATTGGTGGCCACCCATCTATTCCATTTCAACCCCCACCATTAGTTCTTTTAGTTTCTCAGTTTCGGCATAACTTACTATTTTTAACAGTTTTTTCGGATCTTGAACTTCTGGAGCCATTTTGAGGCCCTAAACGATGTTTTTTTGGGAAAAATGGGATAGATATTTCTAATGACCTATTGAGAACGTCAAACAGATATCGTATGCCAAAAATATGGGCCCCGTTTGGGTAAATCTGGATCAGCTAGCCTATTTATTTTATCAAATTTTCATGTTAGATGTTCTTTGTAGATGGTTATATTTAATGTTCTCTTGAGAATTAGAAAAAAAGTGAGGATGATTTAGAAGATAGGTACTTTGAAATTGAATAGTTACTATTCTGTCTCTTTACAATTTGAGCATTCTGAAAGCGAATATTATGTAGAATAAAAATATGAGGACGTAGATGTAGATTATTTAGAGAGTGATGAGTAGTATATTGGGCGTAGCTATAGAGCTAGACATAGAATTACAAGATATTTATGTTCTGGTAAAGAAGCAAAAAGTGTCTCTACACATAAAAAGAGAGGTAGGATAATATCAGATGACGAGGAATATTCTTCCCAGGATACAGATGAAGACAGTAATGAAGACTTTAATCGACAATCAAGGAAGGTGACATCACTTCATAAAAGGGATGGGAGTCGATAAAATTCTTTTGGGAACAAAGATGTTTGTTCAAGTGAACTCTGGAATTCATGTAGATCAGTTCGTAAAATAACATATGCCGAAAGTGAACAAATTGAAAATGAGGAAGAGGAGAGGGCCAAGAAACATGTCAAGGTCTGTGTCAAACATACCTTGAAATAGTGATAGTATTTAGAAATAGTGACAGTGTTTAGTATGGATTTTCTACAAAAACTTTAAGAATTTTGAAATTGTTACATTTGTGAATGTCATATAGTTTAAATAATTGGACAATTATGGAAAATTAAGGATATTGTTAGCTTTGGTTTGCTGACTATTGTAGGCTCATTAAGCCATAAAATAGTAAACTATAACATTTTGAAAATATTATTTGTGCTAAGATTTCTTGTAATATTATTTCATATTGGTTGCTTTAGAACGTAGTGTGATAGTCATTGTTTGAAAAATAATTATTCTATCCTAATATTGTCAGTGTGCCAAACTTCTTCGGTATGGGGTTCATACTCTTTCAGATGGCTCACTTAGGAATATGTCTGATGTCATTCAAGCACATCTTGTTAAGTCTAGTTGAACAATTATAGTTACTTTTATTTTAAATTTAGCTTAATTAGTAATGAATTTTTTTCATTTTAATTGAATTTCCAAATACATCCCTAATTGATAGGTATAAGAGGTTCAGTTAATTGTTTGTTGTTTCTGAGCAACGTCCTTACAAATTGTTATATTTAATAACTTGCAAGCGTGTTATTCATGTCTCTTGTATCAAAATAAATTCATATAAAAATATAAAAATAATTCTTCATTTTTTATATTTAAGAATTGACATATGTGTAATTTTTATCTAATATATCAAAATAAATCTTACTTTTAAGTATTTTGTGCTCTAATAAATTTTATTTAAATGATATTTTAGTGGTGATCTTATTTTTAATATCCTCGTTTCTGATTCATGTGTCTTGCAATTTTTATTTTAGCACTTGTATAACTGAAGTGGTTTCTAGTTTCGTGTTGCTTTGTTTTAGTTACCAAAATCTAACAATTATATATAAACTATCATTGATCCACCTTAACATTCGATGTGTTGTGTTTTTTTTAATAGATCACGGATTAGGACTTATCTATGCTACCTGTTCTAGTGGCCAGTTATCAAAGTTCAAATGGAATTTATTTCATATTCTTAGTTTCTTTGGTTTACCATATTTAGTAAGGACACATTTTATGTTGGGAAAAGTTTTGTATTTGTCAATGTACATGTCTGACATTAAAATTTTTTATCAATCTCTGTAGATTATGATAAAAGAGGCTAAGGAATATGATGTTGATGCAACTGAGAGTTTATCGTGGCATCAACACAGAGGAGTGGCCCAAAGAAGACCAACAGAAAAACGACTGCCTGAGCTGGTTGTCTTGAACATGACATTGGATGGGGAGCTAGATTGGAGTGAAATGGAGTTCTTGATTAAGTGGAAAGGACAGTCTTATATGCACTGTCAATGGAAATATTTTTCTAAGCTTCAACATGTAAGCTCTAAATCAATTTTCGAATAGACAGGGTTTTTTCAAATTTATGATTTATAGATAACTCTTATTCTTGATTTCTAGCTAAGAAACTTTGATTTATAATCATCATTTTTGTAGTCTATTCATATGAAAATTTTGGTAAACAAGCCATTCATTAGATAGACATCTTGTGGATTAATCATTAGATAGATAAAGAAATCATAACAATGTTATTAATCTGAAAGACATCCTCTATCTACTTTATGGATCACAAAGTCTTAGATCTGACAAGCCATTCGTTGTGATGATTATACAACTGAGTGGATTCAAAAAGGTGTTAAACTATATGAGGAAGGCACAGGGTGAACAAAACCATAGGTGGGCACTTTCATGAGAAGAGGTATGTTACTGTCTAATTTTCTGTAAAGCATTGGAAAGATCTGAATTGAAAAAAATGAGCCCAAATGCAAAGACTTAAAGGGAAAAACATTATTTCTAGTCATTTGATTTTCATCACAATGCTCTATTTTTTTACTCTTTTTGAGCATTTACAGTCCTTGATCCATCATTAATTTTTCATAAATTAAATGTTGGATGAAACTTTGCTACTCAATTGTTGAAGTATTCTTGTGTGATTTCATTTACAGGCAGAGGTCCATGATGTCAGCAAGGAAATGGAGCTAGAGCTTCTCACTCAATATAGACAGGTAGTGCCTGGATATTGGATTGACTTGTATAATCTAGCTTGTTGTCATAAGAAATATTTATTTTTAGTATTAGTTATTAGATTATTTTAATTAATCAATAATCTACGTGGCATATGTGAATAGGTTGAGAGGGTCTTTGAAGACAGAACAACAAATATTCATTTTGACAATGAGGTCTGGGAATATATAGTTAAGTGGAAGGGGCTCTCATTTACTGAAGCAACCCGGTATATTAATTGTTATGCATTGTGATTCTAGTAGTATGAATTCTTTTTGAATCAATAAAATAAAATTATATTATGCTACCTTAGTTCAGACCTTCAATATAATCAAACACGTTAAAGAATATCTAATCAAAGTTGAATACATTTTATAGATGTATGATTAATAGGAATAATTTGGATCCCTTGACTTAGAAATTCCAAAATTAAGGTTGTTCCTTTAAAAATTTCACCAGATATGTAACCTAGGTTTAAAATGTCAATGCCAAGAGTACTTTTCAGGAAGAATGAACCACGTAACTCAAGGGATCTATGCTTGCAAAGAAGTGTGAATCCTGTATTATTTTTGCGCTCGGACATGAACATTTATACTGAGATATGTTGCAGGGGAATTTGTTTCATTGACTACATATAAAGAGGAAAACATTGGTATTCAAGCCAATCTTGCCTCCAATGTTTGTGACAATTTCATCCCGAGCTTTTTCTAATCTCACTTATAACAATTTTCCCTTATTCATGTCTGCCCGTAAAGTGTGTGTAGTATAACATGACCAATTTAATCATTAGTCCAAGGGCACCAAACAAATTAGTGATTTCCACATTCAACACCAAGCGATCACTAGCATCTATGAGAGCTTTCACACCATTGAAAACACCCAACAATAATTCGAATTCCCTGATACATTTTTGTAATGATAGGATTGTAAGTGGGCTCCATATTTTTCAGTTTGTCATCAAATCCATTCACCTCATCTATATGGTTATTATCCAAACACTAGATTGCCTGCTCAATTGCATCTCCAATCCTTTGGTTGTCAGATGAATCCAACTTGGCTGCAATTTTCTCAGCCTTGATTGTGTTCCTCATGTTTTAGGCATAGTTCTCTAACAATGTTTTTGGATTCTACATTCAACTTCAACTCCTCATCCTTGATGCTTCAGGCGAATTCCTAACATCTTCACAGTCCTCGGCCTATGGCATACGGTCGACACATGAATAGTCTTTCTCCATCTCGGTGCTTGACATATTACGCCTGAAAACTCAGGCTCTCTTGCTGGTATGAATATCCATTAATCAATTTACCATTTGTGAGCTCAATATCTCGAGGCCCTTCAACTCGGTAAATATGAATGGGTATAAAAAATGTTAATGAAAAAGTGAATACCTAAATACCTAGTGAAAGTAGGGGTTTTTTAAATTGGTAAAATATATTGGGTTAGTATTGGTAGGGGTTAAAAAAAGTGATTTTTAGAGGCATTTCCCAATATGTAGTCAAATTAAGGGTATTTTTTAGTATGCCATGAACACACGTGCCATGTCATAGGTTAATTGAGTGATGCCACTATGCTTATTTCAAAGAAAATGAATGTATTTATCATACATGTCCAATGTATCATGGTTATAATTAAAGGCTCATTGGGTACCTTAGAGTTCTTTACAATCCATCAAGCATTACAAAATGTAAGAAAAAAGGGCACGGTTGTCTTGAAAATTGAGAGATGATAGGGCGTTCGAGTGGACCAAAATAGGAACATGACCATCCTCGAAAAAGAGTAAATAAATAACCAAAAAATCCTAAATCTTGGCAACCTACCTAGTCAAAGTGTAATATTGGAGAAAGGAAATAGAGATTAGGAAACCAAGATTCTATATATGAGAAGGGAAAAACAAAAACAACATGAAAATTTAAAATAATTATTATGGAAAAGGATTAAGAAAAACTAAACACATGACCCAAGGGGAATTATCGCTAAATGAATCTGAAGTGAAGTTCAAGTTTACTAGAATACCAATAGAACCATATTTTAAACTTCAAATGTGTTATAACTCAACTTTTCATGACACATTAAGAATTCCAGCATTGAATTCTAGAAGTAAAACTCCTTAAAGGATTCCAAAACATATAAATAAGAAGCCAATATGCTGAGAAAGGGAACCAAGGATACCCCTCATAAAATGAAATCCCCGAACACTTAACATAACCCAGAGCCACTGGACCCACTATGATATGAACTCACACATCGTTCCATAAAATTTCCTTACAAATTTCATTGAATAATCTCTAATGACTAGGTTTGTGCACTATGAATATGGTTTTCACATAAGATATGATAGGTTGATATCGATCGAGTCAACATAACATATGACATCTATCTTGGTACATTTTAGGTGCGAAGATTTGGAGGAATCATATAACAAGGCCATTTTAGAGGCAAATCCTAGTTTGTAAAATTGGGTTTGGAAACACTTTCAAATATTCTCAAGCCTTTTCATGGCATCAAATGAATATTTTTTTTGGGTCCAAAATGTCATCTCGGAGAAGATACAACATTCCAGGCCAACACTAGCTTCTATGCAATGCATGAATGGCCTAAATTGAAGTCTACATTTGAAAGTTATGCCTCTTACAAGTTGACCTTCCTTAATGACTATTATGGTATGTGTGGGTGTCATGCTATCCCCATCACACACAAATGTGGGGCTATACATGTGTACATTTCAAGAATATTCTAAAATGTCCATAATCATATCACTAATTAAAGGTTGACAAAGTCTAAACCCTAATCCTAGATGAGTATAAGGTTGACTTAAATATCATGCTACTAGGAGGAGAATGGGTTCCATAGCTGATACAAACTTCTAGGAGTGGTATTTAGAGAGAATAATGTAGTAGTCATTGAGGTCATTGTGTCAAAAGGTAACTCCATAGCAAGTTCTTATTCCTTTGTATCTAAATTTGTATAATTGTAGCACAACGAGAAAATCATAGACCTCAGCTTTGAGTTGGTTTTTCTACTATATTGTGTTTCTCATGATAATGATATGTTTATTCGTGTGGATGTTGCGTACATGTTCCTATTTTTTCATTTATGTATTTGAATTATTTCATGAACTTGAGAAACACTAATAATTATTTTTTATAAGATCTATGGAAAATTAGTTTGCAGAGTCTAAGATTTCATATTATAAGATATATAATGGTGCATTAATACAATGGAATATTCAAGGAAGTTTATGAATGATTTTAGTATCAAAGGAATTTTCTTCAGAATATTTGTGGGATATTGTAGAACCCTAGCCATGGAAGATGAGTTTTTTCACAACAAGCCTTCGAATCCAACATAAGAGAGACTTTCGAGGATGGAATAGAAATTTGTTGTTATATATCATAATATTGTCACACTCATGGAATCTCTAGGGAGAAATATCATAATATTTTTAGAGTCGGATCCTCGAACTCGGAAAGTAGATTGAAGGGGAAATAATGAGAAAGTGAAGACTCGGAAAAGGATTCAAGGAAATAAATTTAGAAAGAAAAACTAAATTTTAGTTTCATTACCACTCCGTATTCCTTATTTAAAATGGAAGCAAAAGTGGATATTAATTCATGCCAAGGTGAGATCAATTTAGTAAACATTAATCATTGGTTGAGAAAATTATAGCTTTATTTCATTGTCCACCATATAGAATTGATATATATATATATATATATATATATATATATATATATATATATATATATATATATATATATATATATATATATATTGTAGATTTTAGATTTCTGTGGTGTGAGTTTAGTGTTTCTGGGTTCAGAATCTCCATATTGAGCATTTTTGTGTGTACGTTTCGGGTCTAGAACAAGACCCATCATCACGACAAATCCTGTAGAAAAGAGAGGAGGAAAGATATTATAAACATACAAAGAGTGCAAGATGAAGGCCGACCAACCATAAAATAATCGATATTTTTAATATTAAAAAAATTAAATAAGGTTTCTAATTTCATGGAAGGTTATTAATATACAAAGTATAGCTTTAAATCATAACAATTCATTAGAGATTAAATATACCTAAATTAAGAATAATGTAACCCTAAGAGGTTATTTAGTTACATGCATTATTCATTAATAGCTAATATTATATTACTATTAAAGTAATAAAATATTATAAATTTACGAGATTTTTGTGGGGTAGTTGATTTATAATATGCTTATCTTAACAAGGTGAAAGATTTTTATTATGGATACTAAAATTAATTAATTAGAGTGAATGAAAGAGCCCACTAGTTGTAATATTGCTAACTAAAGTTTTAATAAGCTTAATGCTTTAAAGAAGAAATACTATTAATAATTAATGTCATTTTTAATTTAATAAAAATTAGGAATAGTTAAATATAACTATTACTAATGATATTTATTAATTAAAATTGATATTAATGAATTAAAATTATTAATACTTTTTAAGAAGGGTGTAAAGGTTTAAGGGGGAGTTTATGTAAGGGAATGATTTTAGATTCAGATTTAAGGGTCTTATAAATTATAAATAGGGGAGGGCTAAAGCCTAGCCATTCAAATTTTGGTAATTTTAAGTTTTATTAAGGTTAATGCTTTAAAGAAGAAATACTATTAAGAATTAATGTCAATTTTAATTTAAAAATTAGGAATAGTTAAATATAACTATTACTAATGATATTTGTTAATTAAAATTGATATTAATGAATTAAAATTATTAATACTTTTTAAGAAGGGTGTAAAGGTTTAAGGGGGGGAATTTATGTAAGGGAAGATTTTAGATTCGGATTTAAGGGTATTATAAATTATAAATAGGGGAGGGATAAAGCCTAACCATTCAAAGTTTGGTAATTTAAAATTATTATTAAGAACATAAATTCCTAAATGTTTATTAAGGAAAGGAAAAGGTTTAAAGGGATAATGATAGGGGAAGAAAAGGTGTTATAAGGAGAGGAAAGGGAAAGATGAAAATACATAAGGGGGAGTAAGCAAGGTGCTTTATACAAGGTAAGGGAAGAGTCCAAATAGGGTCCTTCAAAGTTTTTTAAGGAAGGGAAGGGTAGCACGACGCTGGGAAGGGGAAGAAAGAGGAAGATAAGGGTGCCACGAGGGGAAAGGAATTATTTAAGTGTGGGAAAATAAGGGGACCGAATTTCTTCTGACTTCTAAACCTCCATCCCTATTGAGGTTTTCTGGATGCTTGATGATTTCAAGTGCCTCACGCATTTTCCCTTTGTAATAGTGATTTTCATTGGCTATAACTTTAGCATCTTCTAGGAAGATGTGGTGGAGGGTTTTATTTGAGTGATCAGCCAGAGCCAAGGTTTTGGTTCTCCCAATTATAATGTCGACTCCATGTTCTTTGAGCCTAATCTTGAAATATCTTCCTATTTCTCCAATATAACATTTACTGCATGAGCAATTTATACGGTAAACACCTTTATGGTGGAGTGGATCTGGTTTGTCTTTGACTGATTTCATTCTATGTTTGATTGTCATAAGGGGATTAAATGAGGTTTCAATGTTATTTTTAGTTAGGACTTTGGCTAGCTTGTCAGTGACCCCTTGGATGTAAGGGAGGTAAGCTTTAGATTTTAGGGTTTCATCACGAGGATTTCTTTTGTTTCCAGATCTGGCTCTTTGTATGGATTTTATGAT
Organism: Pinus albicaulis; assembly: GCA_034641835.2. Lineage (NCBI taxonomy): Eukaryota > Viridiplantae > Streptophyta > Pinopsida > Pinales > Pinaceae > Pinus > Pinus albicaulis. The sequence goes on along the minus strand of CM076581.1, from coordinate 836,711,867 downwards.
TTCCTTGTTTCTATATCCCATATTAGTGAATGCCTTGCCTAAGTATGCAATTTCTTCTTCTAAGTGATTTTCATCAGAAATTCTGAAGGCCCGCATGAAAAGGGTCATGAGAACCCCCATCTTTTGTGCCAGATGATGGTGTGAGTTAGCATGGAGATAATTATCTGTGTGTGCCTTTTTTCTAAATACTTTATGTCCAGTGGAACCATCTTCATTCTTGATGAGAAGAATGTCCAAGAATGGAAAATAGTTGTTATCTTCAAAAATAATTTATATTATTTTTCAAAAATAAAATTAGAAGGACATTCATTAACATGGCGGGAAAGTAATGGAGAGACACTTAGTTTAGATGGAGATACTCTAGTAACTATGTGGGGGTATTTCATAACCTTTATTAAATATTAATTCTATTCTATTAGGTACGTAGAGGACAAATGTATCCATTTGCATTACCTCGGGAAATGGTAGGTGCAAAGTTTGCAAGAGTATGCCACCAAATTAATTAGTACCACAATTACCATGTTGAGTATTTATACCAACTACAAAATAATCTAAATTGATCTTTACATGAAGTTTATTAAATATTATGTAAATTTTGGAAGTGATTCAATTAGGGGTTTAATCCTCTATTGTCAAATTAGTAAACACTTTAACATCAAATTTAAACTCATTTTTTGTAGAAAACATAAGACAATATCACCATAATAGTAAACACACAACAACAAATGATGAAGGAGTTCACCCCTCATGGGCTACGTCTCTTGGTCTAGGTTCTAATGGTTGGGCCTCTTTCATTATGCTCAAAACATGGCGTTTACATCAGGTTATAGTGCTAAAATGGCTATACTGATAGATCCAATGGCTTCAGAGCACTCAAAAACCCCTCTCTCGCCTATTTTTGGCCCCAAAAAGGATGAAAGCTAAAGAATTTATGACCCTCCTATTATCACTCTAATAATTCTTAAAGTTGTGAGATTTTTAGTTTGAAGAATATCAGAGGTAGACACAAACCTACTTTTAAGCCTTAGGATCTAGCCTTCCTGATGCTCAGAGAGGACTCTCTCTATATGATTTAAATTTGTTATTTACATTTGATTTTAGGCTAGTTATATGGGGGAAGTTGGTTTTGGGATTTTGATTTGAGTTGGTGGCGAAATCACTTGCTTAGATGGATAGCAAAAGATCTGTATCCCATTTGGAAAATGGAGTCAATGTGTCAAGCAATCAGATCATGATCAAGGTCTAAAGGTAAATGTTTATAGGGCAAGATAGCAGAGTCATTTCAGATCTTCAAGGCTGATCGTGAAATGGTTTTGATCGGGATAAAAGAGAAATTAAGGGTTCTTAAATCTAGAATAGGACTGAAAGGGCAGAGGTCAATCAAAATCAAGGAGAAATTCAGTGTTCCCTTGTCTGGATATCAATAGAAAACACTTGAATGATAATCAGTCAAAACAATGTGCTTTTAACAAATTCTGAAATACAATTCCTGATTTATCATTAAAATTTAATACAAATTCATGAATAGATGGAAAACATGAGAAAATTGACAAGCAACCTGAGAAAATACTTCACTTTAGTCGCCCAACACATGAATCCTATAATATGATGCTTTATTTCCTGTGATCTAGTCTACTGACTTGAAATTGATAAAAAAAGCCTTAGGTTCATAATAGTATAACTACAGACATGTTCAGAAATTAATCCACACTCAATACTTCAAATGATGAAGTACTTATACAAAAACTAGTACAATATATCCTATAATAAAATTATAAATTTCTCATGGAAAATAAATATCTTCATGCAAGAAGGTAATGACAACTGCCTAACTGATTGCTTGTTGTCCTACTTATTGAAATACAATAGCTTGTTGTTTTAATTTTATCCCTTCCTTCTCTCTTTGTTGTTTAATGAAGGAGGAATTTGGACAACTGAGGTGTCCTCTACGCTGGCAGATTCATCTTTAATATGATTTTATCTTCAATATTTCATTTGATACTCTTTAAACTGATACACTTTCATCTTGATACACTTTGACTACATAAAATTGCTACTATTGATGCAAAAAAAGAAAACTATGTTTTTTACCTTTCCTGCTCTATTTTCACTTTAATCTGATCTTAGAGTAGATCATTCAACTTTTCCCATAACTCAGCTTCTGGCAATTTAGTCTTCATTAGCCTTCTGAATTTTTCATCAGCTTCAATGTATTTTCAAAATGTTTTTTTTTTCACAAAAAGTTTTTTTTACTTCATCCTGCAAGTAAAACAAATTTTCAAAATTCTTATACAAAACTTTCCCTGTTGGGTTTCCCTGCAAAGCTGATTTATTCACCTATTCTTTAGAAAATTATCTCATCGTTTTTTCATAATCCTCCTGTTTCATCAATTTTTCATTAATTACCAGTGGATTGGGAAGGCCTTTTTGCCTTAAAATATCAAATTTGATCATAAATCTTGTGATTGCCATTTCCATGTTTTCACACTTTTCCTCTAATTGGTTCATCAAGTTCTTCTTGGATATTACCTTCCTTACTTTAAGGATGGTTTTTGTTCTATATGTAATTCCAATTTCATCCAGTTCTTGTTTATTTTTGGAATTGAGGATTTTTATAATCTCTAAGGCCTCTTCAGGTTTTTTACCTAGCTCCTCTTTGGTCTTCTGTATTGTTTCTTTTGTTGCTTTCAATAAATTTTTCTGATCATGGATTACCTGTATAGATTGCCAAGTATCATTGATTTCTTCAATGATATTGGACCACAATCGACTTTTAACATGTGCCATAAGTTCTTTCAAAGTTAATTATTTTTCCAATTTGTTGAGTTGTTCATTCAACCTATTGGCCTTTTGTTCTTCATTCTTGGCATTTATTTGTGAAAGATTTTTGGCATATTCAAGATTTTAAATTTGTTCCTTTTAAATGTTTATCTTATTGGTTTGGATGGACATGTCTTGCATTGCCTTTACCAATTTACTTGCCTCATCTTATTTTTGTGCTGTTGTTGCTGAAGATTCATTGGTAGAAGTTGTTGATGAAGTTACAGGTATTGTTGTGGCCATGGGAACATTAGGAGCCAGTGTTTCTGCCAGAGTAGATGGCACTACTATTGTAACTACATGAATTATAGTGGTAGGGACTTCCTGTGTTTTGGTGACTTATTTTTCTTTGACCAATTTTTCCATATCAATCTCCATTTCTTTAATCTGGGTTGTAAGCTGCAAAATGAGATTCATCATCTCATCTTTTTTATTGGACTCTTGTGAAACCTCCTTGGCCTGAGGATGCTCTGTAAGAGGCAGTTTCAACTATTTCTTATGTGCAGAAATATTAGTATTCTTCTTTTTTTACTAGTTCCTCTACAACTTTTATGTTTTGAGGATCATAACCTACCTCAATCACTAACTCCTCCAAGGATTTGATTCTAATATCCTTTGCATATAAAGAATATTTCTCTAGTTTGAGATGATCTCTTACGTTTATCAAAGTATTTTGAAGCATTTGTGGACTCATTTCTTTAGTATTCATTATGGAATAAATCATCTCTCCTACTTGTTTATGGAATTCAATTTTGTCCAAAGGATGAATATCCTGAACTGGGACTTCAAAATCAACCTTTTCATAATCAAATGATGATTTAGGAGTTGGTATTGTGGGCTGAAACACTTCCATCAACATCTTTTCATTCTTGTAATTAAAGGCTGAAAGAATCCTATTATGTATGTTGGGGGTCTGCTATAAGTACTGAGAATATATTTCATTTTTTATTTCTTGATTTTTAGCTTTAATCTCCTTGTACCTTTCATTGATGTCCATATCCTTTTCTTCTGTTTTCTTTGATGATGAAACTTCTATACTTGTTTTTTTTTAATCAACTGCGTATTAGAAGTGGTTGGTTGTTGTTCATTTTTAACTACTATAGGAGGTATAGTGTCTTTTTCTGCAATCTCTGTGTCTATGATCTCTACTATCTCTTTTTATTTTCTTGTAGGATTAATCTTTGGCTTTTTGTTGTACCTGAGTTTGAATTTTGTCTCCATAGTAGTCTCAGCTATGTAAGACCCTTCTTCCTTGTTTCTTTTCATACCTCTGTCTTCCTGAGCTGGAGTGTACAAAATGTGACTAGTATCACTTTACTTACAGCTTCTACTAGTGTATTCTCTAACCATTCAGACTGGTTTGAGAATTTTCAATATCAGGCTTCTTTTCATGAATGTATAGAATTAATTCACATTTAACTCTCATTTTGATGATTATACCAAAAGGATCATAATTCCAAAGAAAGCTAGTGTTGAACTTGAACTCCTATAACTATTTTTTTTCTTCTGAACTTGCTTCTCTATTATTACATATGAATGGACCAACCTAGTTTTTCAGTTTGAATTGGGTCTTTTTCTTTGCAGCCAAGAAATTTACAGCATCTGAATTTAAGATTTGCCTTATATACTCTAAAGCAAACAAACTCATAGGGAGGTATTTTGGCAACTTTTGGGGAATAAGGTTTGACCCATAAACTATGATTTCAGTGTGATTTTGGTATAAATACCAATCACCTATCCTTGTTTGTTTAGAAAACTATAAAAATTTCTTGATTTCATTGTTGATCTTGGGCTGGACACTGTTGTTTAGAAAATTAACCAAGGGATGGATAAAAGAATCTGTAAACTCTGCATATGTAAACTCATCTAACTCCTTCCTAATCAAGGAAGTCCAGAATACAACAAATTGTGGATTTCCTTCCACATCAAGCTTCTAAAGAGTTATAGAAAACTTTTCAGATTGGAAATAAATGAAGATGTGGAAAAGGAACGAAGAATACCTAAATACACCTTGAGTAGCTAGTTTGACTAGTTGTTCATGGATGCTATCAAAAATATATTGGGAAAAATTAAAGATAACTACAGGGGGCTGGCCAGGTACGAAAATGGACAAGAAACCAAGTACTGATGCATCAGCATGTTCATCTGTGAAATATCCAAGGATAAAAGATAGCATGGAAATAATGTGTCTCGTTCTTTCTAAGAATTTAGAACAGGAGTATGGAGGGTTGAGCTTGGGAATTTCAACATAGAATGACATGAAGGTTTGAAAATTTTGAAATCTCTTGGGAAAATCCAACTCAAAATCGAACTTAGTGAGGGATTCAATTGATAAAGGAACTTCATTAAAATTAGGTTGTAATTGAAGCATTTGGTTGATAAATTCAGCTGTAATGGTAAACAACACTTCTTTTTCAGAAGTCACAATGGCTCTTTGATCTGGAGAATAACAAGATTGGCGTAATAGGATAGCTTCCGGGAATTGATGAGTGTGAGGGACAACATATTTAGGAAAATTTGATTCCCAAATAAACACCTCATCTGCTTGATCTAATGATTTCTCTTGGCTCCAACAGTGGGGCTCAAGAAGGTTTAGGCCTTTTTTAAACACTTCTGTAAGTTTAAATAGTTTACAGAAATTTCTTAGACATGACAGGGGTTTTATTTTTGGCCTACAAAGGGATATTTCTGATAACTTTGACTCAAACTTGTAGGTTTTAACCCTGTACAGAAATTATCTACAAACAAATCTTAAAAACAGAAAATAAATAATAGCGAGAGCATAAAACATAAAACAGATAAACACAGAGATTTTCCCCTGGATCGGAAATCGGGACAACCAGCTTGATTTTTCATTATATTCTTTTTAGTGTTACAACACATATATATGCATGCCGAAGCATACATAAACCTCAATCCATTAACCCTAGATTAGAACATAACCGTAGTTCCCTTGACCGGATCTACAAAATACCAGGGGCCGAAAAACCATCATGCCCAAAAACCATGTGCAAACTCATGCACAAAACCATGGCCGGGTCCACCGAATGAAAAATAAGGTCCAAAAAAATTTTCCCAGGGCGTTACACCTGGCGCAACATACAAACATGGCTACTGCCCCCCCAGTTACCTCCCTGCGTGTGACTAGTTGTGGAAAGAATATAAGTCATACCCAAAAAACTGTCAATTCTATATCAAAAGAGTAATTTACTGACCTTATAGCCTCAAAAAATGATAGATAGGGTTTACAATGGACTTTTCTGTGATAAAACAATCTTATAACATCAAATTTTATGCATAAGGGCTCCTAATTACTGTAAAAAAGGCTTTGGAGGTCTCAGAGGGATTTTTAGGTTTACAGATGGCTAAAGTCACTCTAAATTTGTTCTAAAATAGGTAAAGTCTTTCAGAAACTATGAAAAATGCTCAGGGTTTGTATATCTGAAGATTTTATGAAGAAAACAGGTATTCTTTTAGGCATACACACTTCTAAAGGATTCAAGGACCTATTGTTACACAACATTTTTTCACTGTCCCTACAATCGCCATCTCGCACATTGGAGGCTCATTTATATGACCAAAATAAAGTGTCATGCCTTGCAAATATCATCATTGCATCCCTTTCCATGAGTATAACATTCCTTCGGTTGACAATTTCCTGAACAGACCACCAAAAACACATGTTTTTCCCTTGGCGCTGGTAGCCCGTTATGCCCTCGCGCCGATGAGGCAGATTAACACTGATCCCTACGTCAGCTAGCACTCTGTCTCAGTTAGCTGTCTGCGCCAACATTTTTTTGGAATTTAAAAAAAAAATAGAGGCGAGATTCAATCGTAACAACCTCGTGGATGAGTCATAGGGAGTGGTTCAACTGAATAACCATGGCCTTCCTCCTCTGGCCTCTTGTTTCCACCTTTTGGGGAAACCTCCCATGGGATAAGGCCTCCCTTCCACCATATTAGGAATCCCAACCTCCTCCTCTCCCTCTATAAATATAGCCATCCTCCATTGATGAGCTAGTTGAATTGAAGATAATATAGCAGAAACACTGGAGAGATTTCTATTCAAGATAAAACGAAAGAGTCCCTTAATGAGAGAGCATAGGCTTGTGCCTTTATCTCATCTGAATTCCCTGACATTCGTAGAGACGCGCTTCAGCTGAACCCTGCTGAAGGAGGTTGTGATGTCAAGACTTGGTTGTAACTCTTTATTCTATTAATACATATGTATAACTATTGTCTGGTTCCTATTTTGCATTCATGTGTTTTATTTGATGCAATATGCTTAACCCTCCTTGAATGGATAGTAACTATGAATGAGATCATTAATTCGTATGTTGCTCTTGTTTGTTGATCTTGTGCATGTATCTTAGTATCGCTGCGAAAGGATTGTGACTTGTCGAGACAAGAATTGAGAGGCCACCACTACAACAACCACGACAACAACGTTAGACTCCAAGTAGATTGATCTACCTCATCTATTTGATTCAGTAATTAGAATCCTACACTCTAGTTTTTCCTTTTGTTACTAGACCCACTCTAGGGCTAGAGGGATCATCTATATCCGCAGAGAGGATTTACCTTCATAACAAATTGGCGACTCTGTTGGGGATTAGTGTGATTTTGTCTTTTCACCCTTGTGAAGTCGACTTCGGTCGTTTGCTTAGTTGTCTATATTTTCTGGTTTGTTTTCTTGTTTAGAGTCCTCTTGTTTAGCTCTAGAGTGTAAAAATTGGCCTCTATTCATTGGATTTCCCATTCTCCCATAGATATCTGGCTTGGCAGATTTTTTTATTGAACATTCATGCTGATTGGTACATGTTGCTTGTGTTGCACACGCGTCAACCACTGTTTGGTGCGGATTACCACCTTACAGTCACGTTGAATCCTGTAGGGTTTGGATTGAATTTCTTTTTGAGGTTTTTGGTGAGTTGTTCTTGCCTCTGGGTGGATTTCTGATTTCCAATTGTTTTGTTGAGATTTTTTTTCACTTTCATAGGCTTGTTGTTCTTAGTTGTACATCTGTTTACTTATCAGTGTAGTTTATGGCCTTAGGGTTTCTGAGTGTCTTAGCTCACTGAGCCTTCTGATTGGAAGTCAAGTTTTTTTATTCTTGTCAGTCACATCTCTTGATCAATTGTGCTTAGTTCTTTTTTATCCTTTGAGCATTCATTTTGGTTGAATGATCATTTCGGGTTTCATTTGATTTTTCTTTTTTCTTCTCCAAGAATAGATCACATTGCCTTTTTGGATCGTTTCAAATCTTTCTCTTTCATTGGAACAGTGCATCATTGGTTTGAGTGCATCTTTGTGTTTGTGTTTCTTTCATCGAATCAGTCGGTTAATCTCTTTACATTCGAAATCCTCGAAATAGTCGTTGTTTTGTTTTTTCGTATACTTAGTGCATTGTGTGCTTCATTTCATTGAAAAAATAAAAAATTTCGTTCTTTCATTTGGTTGGAAAAGAAAATTTATTTTTCATAGCTACTGCTTGATTAACTAGGAAATAATTTTTCATTTTTCGCTTGATTGAAATAGAGGCATTAGTTGGTTTCTTTGTTTTATTTCATTGATTGCTATTGTTTGAAAGATCTCTATCCTTCTCTTAATTAGTGTTCATTGAATAGAAAATGGTGTTCATTTGCATATAGTTTGCATTCAGGAAATTTGAGATCGACATTCGGTAGGGCCTTGAAATTGAAACATAATTCAAGATCAACCTTTAAAATTTATTCAATCAACCTAAGGAAGCATTGAAACTTAACACTCACATTTAGAGGTCAGGCTAGTGATGCATTCTGGCATCGTTAGACCTAGCAGATATCGCTCGCCATCTGGCATTAGAAATCGCTAGCACGGACTTGTGCTCCCCGTACCGTCGAGTATATAAAGGGAGACCCTCATAGGTTCAAATCCTTTATCCATAGGAAGCTGAGTCTGTTGCCATGTAACCATGATACACCGAACACAACATTCAGGGAGACTACCTGCACGTACATCAAGTCCTTGGTTATTTCTCTTTCATTTGATCACCAAGGTGTATATGGAAGTTCATAGAAACTTGGTACATGCTCTTGCTTAGATATCCTGAGTAGTCATTTCTATCTTTTTGTGACTCCTTTAAGAGAGAAGAGATCATCGAGCTCTTTTCCTTTCATGCTCGTTTCAACCTTAAAGTGATATAGTTACCTTTTGCATGTTTCTCGGCTCTTAAAATATGAAACTTAAGAGTTTTGTTTCAGTGTCTTAAAATATTAACTGCCCATAAAATATTCCTGGTTAAATTTATCTTCCTTAGTATTTTGTTGTAAGGTTGTTTCCACTAGCAACGTTTCTAGAGTTTACAAACAAAGGAATTCCCTCTGAAGGGAATCTTGGTCCTTTTCCTGCTTTTGGGAATGTTGGCTCTCATTTTATGGAAACATTATCCCTTCTTGGGTTAACTGTTGGTTTTGCCTGTGTGGTTATTTTTGACCTCAGTGGTCCTGGGTGGTTTGACTAATATTCGATCATCTCTTTCACCTAAGCAACGTCATGTTGATTCTAAGGTGGACCTCTCCCCTTCTTTGCCTGTTTCTTCATCCTCCTCTTCTACTTCGCCTGGTGAAAGTCTGGTTTCTAATAACCAGGTGGCTAAGAAGAAGAAGAACAAGACGAAGAAAAAGAATTCAGATAAGAGAGAGGCCAGCTCTGCGGCTATTGCACCTCAGATATCTTCCGTTGATAAACCATTCAACCTTCCATAGAAAGTCAAATTTCCTTGCATGCTTTGCAAAGGTGACCACTTTCATCGAGACTACCCTGACATTCCCAAGGTGCTCGAAGTATGGTCTGACGATCGTTCATTGTTGTCTTTGGCTTCTCGAAGTCATATTGGCGGCGCATATTCGAATAATAATGATAAGACTCATAAGAAACAAGGTAATATTACCAATCCCTATAAGTTGTGTGAAGGGAATCATCACATTCACCTTTGTCTGTACATGGATGAAGCCACGAGAGTATTGGACAACCCTACTATTTATGTGTCTTGCATTTTGGTTGGTTATCGAAAACTTTCTTTGAGTCCTCTGCTAAGTTATCAACTGATCGATCAAGATTCATCCTTGGTTGATCCTGCTCCCCTAGAAATTTACAATCACGAATCCATTCTTAACCAACCATTGGTCATGGAATCGATTGATCTGACCCCGTTTGTGGTTCATCAGATCTTTTTCGTCGAAAGTGACTCACATACCCCTCACGTTCTTCTTGTTTCCTCAGATTCCTTGGACTTGGATACATATTCTCCCGTCCCTGTAGTTCAAGAAGATGCTCCTCCTGCTTTGATGATGGAGTTCCAGGAGGATTCTCCTCTTTCTCCGGTAACACCAGGGGATTACCATCTCATTTCTATGGTACCCCGTCCAAGTCGTTTGGTCTCTTCCTTTGATTGGAGTCGATTCGTAGGATATCACCTTCCTTCTTATGTGTCCTTTGAGATCACGGTACAGGCCTTCAATGTGGTCGTACCCAACGCCATTATAGATGAAGGCACGTCTGTTAGTAATTTTTCTTCAACTACTTGGCAATATTTTGGTTCTCCATCGCTTGTGCCTATACGTTGAATTTGTTGACATTTAATAGAAGAACGAGTCAACCATTAGGGATCCTTCCAAATTTGCCTATTGCTTTGGGAGGGAAAACCGTCTATATAGACGTGATGGTTTTTCCAGGCCCCTTGGATTTCAATTTACTCTTGGGGAATGAATATTCTTATGCCACGGGTTCACTTGTCTCTTCCCTCTTTCGTGTGATCTATTTTCCACACAAAGGACGGATCGTGACCATTGATCAACTTTCATGCTTTGGTCCTGATGTGGCAGATGGCTTATCATTGTCTCTTCCAGATCTTTATCTGTCGGTTGTATCCTCCTTGCCATAGGTTAATTATGTGGCTACTTTTTCATCGCCCTGATCCAGTAATTATGCCATCACGTGCCATCTACTGGGGGCATTCGATCAAGATTTCCAAGATGTGGTTCTCCCATGAGATGCGAACCTCTTGGAAGCCATGACTTCTTATTAAATATGATGAGTTGTCGTCAGATCAGAGTTATTTTTCTTGTGTCTAGCTCCTTAAAAAATGAAACAAGGTCTTCGAAACAGAGTTCGTTTTCTTGTGTCAAGCTCCTTAAAAAATGAAACAAGGTCTTTGGAGCACATTTTTTTTTCTTGTGTGAAGCTCCTTAAAACATGAAACAAAGGTTTTGAGGATAGTTTTTCGTCTATGTCAACCTTGTTAAAAAATGAATTAGATCTGATGGGGATAGTTCTTTTATCATGTCAACCTCTTTAAAAAATGAAACGAGTCCCCTTTTCATTTCGAGTCTTTGATTAGATCTCATAAAATCCCAGTCGAGTCTTTCTCTTGATCTCGTAATTGAACCTTCATTCCATCCACCTGTCAGTAACTAGTAGTCTACTTCAGTGAATGCACTGAAGATTGGGGGGCATGTACCTCGAATTAAGTCACCATGCTGGGGGCTTGCAAACATTTCAAGCATAGTTTGTTAAAGTTTCAAGTTTGTGTAAAAATTAAACCAATTTCAAGCATAGTCTGTTTCCGTTTCAAGCTTGTGTAAACATGAAACCAATTTCAAGTAGAGTTTCCTGATTTCAAGCTTGTGAAAAAATGAAACCATTCTTATTTTATCTCTCATGATTTCCATTTTATTAGCTTGTTTTGCCAGATGAACCCTGGTTTTCTCATTCCACCATCACCTTCTGCTTGGCAGATCATATGGCTTCACTTTGTTGTTTTACCCATTCCTGAGGAACATCTGCAATGAGTGGTCTTGTTAGCCAACCTCTTGACCTTTACTTGTTATGGGTAGTTCCACCATCACTGGAACCAAATGCTACCCCTAAATAAATCTCGTTCCTCCAGGAGGAGTCATCTTTCAGCTCTTTTCTGACTCTCTAAAACTAAAAATATTTCCAAGACTCTTGTTGTTTTAAACTCGTTAAATGGTTGTGAAATGATATGTACCCAGTACACGTTTACCCCTTTTTTGGGCTAGAATAGATTATTTACGAAAAAGGAATACCTTAGCCTATCGAAACAAAGAGGTTCTTTCAGATATAGTTTTCTACCTTTTTGGATCTGAGAGACTACTTACAAAAAGGGACATGCCGGAGTTTTCTTTTCCGCTTCTTTTCAAACTCTCTAAAAATGAAAGATGTCGAGTTCTTCCTTTGTTAGATTCGTTAAACCCTGATGACATTGGACATCATCACCATGATGTCCACCTCCTTCCTCCTTCCTAGTGCTTGTAAAATGTACCAGGTTGGATTCGTTCGAAGGACAAACTTACAGCACAAGCATATGCTATCCCCTTCAAGCTTGTTTTAAAAATAATTGGTGTATTTTCCAGAAACGGTGGGGGGAAATTGAACAAATCTTTAGTTGTGTTGGCAATTTGTCGCTCTTGAACATGACACTCGTCTGCATTCGTGTTGGGTTGGGGACATCTCATTTCGTCATTTTTTTCCTACGTGGGTTTGGGTAATCTGTTTTGACCTCTCATCTGCTCTTTGCCACTTCATCATTACCTCAGATCCCTTGATGTCAAATACTTTCAAATCCAGTATTTGTGTCATTGATATGTTCAAAAGAAGTTTGCCTCTACAGTTTTCAACCTTCCTCTGATTATCTGTTGGTCCTAATTCACTATCATCATGTTCCTCTGTCTCATGTCGATGATTTGGGATCCATTATGGCCCTCCTTCGACCAGGTCACTTCCTGTCGACTTCAGCTCATTATCCAGAAAGTTGGTCTAGAGATTCCCTACCGGTACCTTGGAGCTCGCATGCCTCAATGGCAGGTTCTTCGCATTCAACGATAGGTCCATGTCATTGGCCTTTGATCGAGTGATTCTATGGGTGTTCGACACCATATCATTGTTCACATTTCCTGGATTATACCTTTTATAATTTGAGAGCCATTTTCATTATTGGTGGTTTCTCTCACGCCTGTTAACGACTTTCTTCATTGGCTAGTAATCAGGTGATTTTCTTGCATGTTCAACCTCAACTCACATATTTGCATGCTTGAACTTGTACTTGTTCAGGTCGAGATGGGGTGCAAGACCCTGGGTTTTGTCTGATAAAATCCAGGCTGCGGGATATTATAATTTATCATGAATTTATTACATGAATTGGATGGTTGCGACCATACCTGAGTGTATTTGTTTATCCTTATTGTTGGATGGCTACGTCCATACCATGGATCCCAATTTATATTTACTCTATTATGGATGTTTGTGCCCATACCACATGTTCATGTCTTAGATATATCAGTTGAATTTGTAATTGTAGTTCCTCTGACGACAGTGCTTGGTTCGAACGTGTTCTCGTAAAGCATTTCACCCCTTCCTCTCTCTTGGACCTCATGCTTTAGGGGGAATCTCTTACACAAAATTTTGTCATTGTCCCTGCAATCCCCATCTCGCACATTGGAGACTCATTTCTGTGACCAAAATAAAGTGTTATGCCTTACAAAGATCATCATTGCATCCCTTTCTATTAGTATAACATTCCTTCTATTGAAAATTTCCTGAATAGACCACCAAAAACACCTGTTTTTGCCTTGGCATTGGTAGCCCGTTATGCCCTCGCACCAATGATGAAGATTAACACTGGCCCCTACACCAGTTGTCACTCTGTCTCAGTTAGCTTCCCTCGTCAATATTTTTATGGAAATTTTTTTAAAAATGGAGGTGAAGTTTCGATCATAACAACTTTGTAGATGAGTCATAGGGAGTGGTTCGACTGAATAACCATGGCCTTCCTCCTTTGGCCTCTTGTTCCCACATTTTGGGGAAACCTCCCATGGGATAAGGCCTCCCTTCTACCATAGTAGGAATCCCAACCTCCTCCTCTCCCTCTATAAATATAGCCATCCTCCATTGATGAACTAGCTGAACTGAAGATAATATAGTAGAAACGCTGGAGATATTTCTATTCAAGATAGAATGTAAGAGTCCCTTATTGAGAGAGCTTAGGCTTGTGCATTTATCCTGTCCAAATTCCCTGACATTCGTAGAGACGCACTTCAACTGAACCCCACTGAAGGAGGCTGTGACTTCATGGCTTGGTTGTAAATCTTTCTTCTATTAATACATATGTATAACTATTGTCCGATTCCCATTTTGCATTCATGTGTTTTAGTTGATGCAATATGCTTAACTCTCCTTGAATGGTTAGTAATTATGAATGATATAGTTATTTCATATGCTGCTATTTTTTGTTGATCTTGTGCAGGTATCTGAGTATCGCTACGAAAGGATTGTGACTTGCCGAGACATGAATCAAGAGGCCACTACTACAATAGCCACGACGACAAAATTGGACTCCAGGTAGGTTGATCTACCTTGTCTATTTCATTCATTAACTAGGAGCCTACACTCTAGTTTTTCCTTTTCTTACTAGATCCACTCTAGGGCTAGAGGGATCGTCTCTGTCCGCGGAGAGGATTTACCTTCATAAAAAATTTGTTACACAACATTTTCTCACTGTCCCTGCAATCCCCATCCCAGACATTAGAGGCTCATTTATGTGACCAAAATAAAGTGTTATGCCTTGCCAAGATCATTTTTGCATCCCTTTCCATGAGTATAACATTCCTTCTGTTGATAATTTCCTAAACAGACCACCAAAAACACCTGTTTTTTCCTTAGCGTTGGTAGCCCGTTATGCCCTCGCCCTGATGAGGCAGATTAACACTGACCCCTACACCATCTGGCACTCTGTCTCACTTAGTTTGCCACACCAATTTTTTTATGGAAAGTTTTTTAAAAATAGAGGCGAAGTTTCGATCATAACAACTTCGTGGATGAGTCATAGGGAGTGGTTCGACTAAATAACCACGACCTTTCTCCTTTGGCCTCTTGTTTCCACCTTTTGGGGAAACCTCCCATGGGATAAGGCCTCCCTTCAACCATAGTAGGAATCCCAACCTCCTCCTCTACCTCTATAAATATAGCCATCCTCCATTGATGAGCTAGCTTAACTGAAGATAATATAGTATAAACGCTAGAGATATTTCTATTCAAGATAGAATGGAAGAGTCCCCTATTGAGAGAGCTTAGGCTTGTTCCTTTATCCCATCGAAATTCCCTGACATTCATAGAGACGCGCTTCAACTGAACCCTACTGAAGGAGGCTATGATGTTCAGGCTTGGTTGTAACTCTTTGTTCTATTAATACATATGTATTACTATTGTCTGGTTCCCATTTTGTGTTCATGTGTTTTATTTGATGTAATATGCTTAACCTCCTTTAATAGTTAGTAATTATGAATGAAATCGTTGTTTTGTTTGTTGCTCTTGTTTGTTGATCTTGTGCAGGTATCCGAGTATCACTACGAAAGGATAATGACTTGCCGAGACAGGAATCGAGAGGCCACCACTACAACATTCATGATGACAGCGTTGGACTCCAGGTAGGCTAATCTACCTCATCTATTTTAGTAAATAATTAGGAGCCTACTCTCTAGTTTGTACTTTTGTTACTAGACCCACTTTAGGGCTAGAGGGATCGTCTGTGTCCGCAGAGAGGATTTACCTTCATAACACCTGTAAAACTCTTTTAGAATGATAGAATGAGTTTTATTTCTTTGACGAATATCTGTAAAATTTGGAGTTTTGCTGTGAGGAAGGGTTTTTGGGGGTTGGAAAGCTTTCAAAAGCTTCTGATGGCCTTTATATGGAATCTGGTGGTTTCTCCAGTATTGTATCCATCTATTTCGATGAATTCTGTTTGTTTTTTAGCTTAAAAAAGAGCCGGAAGCGATATTTCTTGGTTTGGAATGCGCGGAAAACAGTAAAAGAAGACTTGAATTGATACGTTTGGGTGTTTTATAACTAATTTGTTGAATAGTGAATGCATTAAACATGGGTCATTTCAAATAGAAAGGTGGTTTAGGCACAAGGGAGGGAATAACCACCAAGCAATTTTTGCATGCTCAAAAAGCGGTAAGTGGAATTGGAAGAATTGATGCAATCCAACAGAATTGAGACATGTGGAGGTGAGAGAAAAGCTTAAAACAACTTTTATCGCAAGGTTTGGATTCGTTATTGATTGCGCTGAGAACTATGCAATGTGGGATATCTACCATCGGATCTGGCGGATAGAAGAGAACGGTCGAGATTATGTGATGAAGCTGCGGGGAAAAAGGCGCAGGGTGTTGGATATGTATGTAGCGGGGTGTATTAAAATGTATTAAAATATAAGGTTTTAATACATTGTTTGGATATCGAATATGATAGGAGGGTTAAGGTTTTATATAACAAATGAAATTCATATAAATGTAAGTTTAGCATTGGGCGGGGTTAATATATAATGAAACATTTTTTACCTATGAAATGAGTAGAATATATATCATGTGGATGAAACAAACCATAGGTTAAAACTATAATATGGTTTTGGGATATATATTTAAAAGGATTTTAATATAATACGGGCTAAGGGTAAGATATAGGATTTAATATATAAATTTAATGTTTAGTAATGAAGTGTGATGAGGGAAAATATACTAATATTAGTATAAAAAATTATATAGGAATGAATTTCATTGTTGTGGGTCCCTTCATAATGTTTTTACACTTAGGATATAGTATTTTTTGGGTTTTTTGGGTAAACGGGTAATTAGTCAAAGGGATTTACTTTCCTTAAGTAAAATGAGTTTTACACCTAGGAAAAGGGGGTTTTTGCAAGTGAAACTGAATGATGATGGGAAAAGGAAAAATGAAGGGGAAATAATAAAATGGTGGGAATGAAGTGCTTTTACAAGGGGATGATTTTGAAGGAAGTTAGTGACTAAATGACCCATTTCTAATTTATCCATGATTGTAAAAACTGCTTCTGCCTACCCATATGCTACCCCAACATTTTTTTCTTCATTTTACTTGGGTGCATTTGAGCTTGCAAACCCTTGTTCATTTTTATTTTAAAACAAAAAACTAACTAATTCTATCCTTATTTCTTCCAAGGGCTCATATTAAGTTGTTGAGCTCCTTATTTATTCTCTACCTAACTACTGATCTGCCAAGATTAAACTGTTTGGTTCGATCTTTATTCTCTATCTAATAGCATGAAATTTAAAGCATGAGAGATTAAGATTAAGTTGTTTAACCTTCATGGATTGTGGCATTATAACAAGCTGCACACAATGTTTATTTTGCGGTAAAAAGTAAATAGTAGTGGCATTTGGACTTGCATCACTTTCATGTTTTATTTTTATCTCTTTTTTTGTTTGGGGTCCATTTTCTTTTCTTTTTTTTGATATTTTTTCTTTTAAGTGCTTTGATTTTCTTTTAGGACTTTTACCCTCTTTACATTTTTTATTTTATTTTTCTAATATGGGAAAACAATTTGCAAAAAGAAAAGTATGTACATATTATAAGACTAATCAAAGTCAATAAAAAATATTATGAATCCTATTATTATAGGACCCTAACACCTCCCAACTTCTTCACCTATTCATCCTACAATTTCTCCCCAAAATCATTAATGAAGTGACTTTTTCTCCAACTTCTAGTGCAAATCGTGGGATATTTAATTCACCCAATGTTGCCTATGGACCAAATATTTTAATTAAAATTGAAAAGGGGGGGGGGGGGTGGGGGGGGTAGTCTAAGCCCGGGCCCCTAGTCCTGCCCCTTATTTCTCGTGGGCACGATGACCAGGGTTCGTCCTAGCCCCGGTACACCCCCTAAATGCACCATCCATACCCTTTATATAAATGTTCTGAACTGCATATGTTAAGTAAAATTTTGTGGTGCATTGGCTGGGCATTGGTATAGATGCTTGGAGGTTATGTGTTTGATTCCATTAGGGGTGCTTTAGGCCTTATAACATAAATTTTGGTTAGCCACTGGGGCGCCATGTGGAAACCTTTGGATGTCCCACTTTGCGTTCCCTGGTTGGTCCAACCAACAACCAATTAAAACTCACAAAATTCAAAACCAATATGAATTCTAAAAGTGGCCCACTTCCATAGGACAAAAAAATTAACTCAACCATGTCCAGTCAGGGTCAGTCAATAGTACTGATTGTTGACTGGGAAACCTTATACATCCAAAAACAAAGTGTTTTGTTTTTTACCCAAATAAAGAGATCACAATTTCAGGAGCATACAAAGTCATTTTTTCGTGAAATGAGTTGTGTCAGATTTAGAACGATGATATCTATGCAACCATGTTGGTTTCGTTCCATTCTAAGAACTTTGAATTTTGAAAATAAATTTGATCCACCAGATCATTCCTCCCCACTAGAAGCTTTTGGACCTCCAAATATCTTTATCTGTCAGTAAATATATGAGGGTTCAGCTACCTCACCCTTAGTGTATTTATCCATTGAAAATTTCTTGAATACAAAATTTTTAGCTTTCCTCGAAAACCAATTTTTTTCCCTTATTTTGGAGACCTTGACTTGCTATTATAGATACTATATTGCAGCTATTTCCCAGAACTTGCAGAAAAAAAACCTGTCATTGAAGGAACAAACATATTCCCCTCTCGGTTTTCAATAAAATAAAACTTAAAAAGCTTCAAATTCCTCTCACCTTGAAAAATATTGACACAATGATGTTTAACATGTCTCACCATATGCTTGGCTCGACTCTTAACCAAATGTGATCGCCATTGCCATGAAGAATCCCATTTAAAAGATGACACATTATGAAACCCACAAGAAGAAATTTTTAACCCAATGACTTATTTGTAAAATTTCTTTGACACTTTCTCTTTGACCTTTACACTTTCTTGCACTTGCATCTTGTTCACATCACAGATCATCAATGATACATGCTACTACAATTTTACCTCATCTTGTATACCTATTTTACAAGGAAACATGTTAGACTCCTAAAACATATTATAACAACCATTAGCAACCTCATTCAAATCATATTTTTCATTTTATGCATCTCCTTGAAAGGACCCATTCACAACATTTTCATGCTTTAACATTAACAAAGAAAACAACTGACTAGCATTAACAATTCTCTTCATTTGTCCAACATGCATAAGAGATAAATTCATTTTCTTACTATGCACTCTAATAATGTACTCAATCCCATCCTTAAACAAGTGATATTTATTGTCATAGCGATGAAATATTGCTCTCCTATCATAAAGATATGGGCTTCCTATAACAATACCAAAAATACCAAGCAGAATAGCACCAAGTTCAACTTCATCAAGAAAGTTTGCAGTGATTACAAATCTAAGTATGCACTTTCTCGCCACCTGCAAATTTGCATTCTTAAATATCCAACCTAAAAATAACATCTTGGATGAGGAATTTTCTCTCAATTAAACTTATTGACTAAGTCTTCAGAAATAATATATGCTTGTGAACCACTATGAAATAGGGTGTCAATCATGGTATGCTTTCAAATAACTCTAACATGGAAAATGTCAATTATTATTTTATTATCTTGAGTACTATTGAGACAACTTGAAGAACTAGTACTTGCAATGTCCTTACCTTTAAAACCAATGGTTGTGATATTTGTTTCATCTCAGGAATCAAAACCTAAATCATGTTGAATTGTTGCAGTTGTTTTCTCCTTCTCCTTGTTTTGAAGATTGTCGAGTCTCATCTCTGGATGAAGTTTCCAGCAATGATCTTCATCATGTCCATCTTGGAAACAATGTTTGCATGTGATTTTTTATTTCTCCATATTTATGGCAGCATTATTCTTTCCTTTACTCTTGAACTTATCATTTTCTTTCTCTCCACACTCAAAGGTATTCTTACTTGTCTCATATGAAACATGTTTCCCTCTTCCCTCGAGATGTGTAGCCTATACAGAAAATTCATCTAAATTTGAAGGATTAAACATGAGAATGGTATGTATTAGGTACCTATGCAAACCTCCAATTTAATTCAACAAATTTTCTGGAGATGTCAAATCCAGACGCAATATTAGTTCTCTTCTCATAAATTATTGAGTATATCTTTGCACACTTTGTCCTTTAACATCCCTACATTTTTTCCAATCCATTATGGCCTTTTGCATGTATGGTAATGGATAAAATTTTCTTCTCAAGGCAGCAACAAAATCATTCCAAGAGGTTAAGACCTTACGATGTTTCTTCATGCCCTCTTGAGTTTTTTCTTCCCACCAAATAAGTATTTCACTTTCCAATATTAGTGAAGCAAGCTGTATCTTGGTGTCATCGTCCTTCATCCTTTGGATTCTACAATACACTTCAAGCTAACGTACCTAATTTTCTAATGTTTCATCATTTACCTCCCCATCATACATAAGCAAATAAAACTTAATGTCAAGCTTTTAAAATGGAGTTTTACCATGACCTTTTGGAGAATGTGGCAGTGTTTGTGAAGGGCTTGATGAAGAAGAAGAATAGGTTGAAGATGGTGGTGAGGATGGAGGTGAAGAGAATGGTGGTGTCAAAGGTGGTTTTTCACCATTCCCATTAACTTTTGGAGTCTTGTCTCCATATCCTCCATCTCATTTTGAAGACTTCTCTTCCTTTGGAGGATTGGAGATCTCACCTTACAACCTTGTGTTTCTCTGCTCATAGAGAAATTTCACCATTTGTTTCATATCAAAGAATAATTTCATAAAGGATTTCTCATATTATAACATATTATAAGGCTCTTCTTCATGTGACATAATTTCTAAAGCTTCAACTACAATTTGAGGTAGAATTTGTGGCGGAGATTGTGGAAAACTTGCTCTCCTTGTCCTTGACCTAACTTGAGGACTTGTAACCACAAGATCTCCTTCTCCTCTCTTGAGCTTCAACCTTGTAAGAATCACATACACTTGTAAGAAAATTATACCATCATAGCAACAAATAAAACCAAAGCTCTCATACCAAACTATTATATATGTGAAGTTAATTGAATATGAAGTAAAATTTGCAAGTGATTCAATTAGGGTTTTAAGCCTCTTTTGTCTAATTATTAAACACGTAAACATGAAATTTAAAATCAGTTTTTTCATAAAACATAAGTGATTTAGGTGGATATTGGTGGCGACCAACCTATTCCATTTGGACCCACGCCATTAATTCTTTCATTTTTTCAGTTGCAGCACAACTTACTACTTTTAGCAGTTTTTTCGAGTCCTCAACTTCTAGAGCCGTTTTGGGGTCCTAATGATCCAGGTGGATATTGGTGGCCACACACCTATTCCATTTGAAACCCCACCAACGATTCTTTCATTTTTTCAGTTTCGGCACAACTTACTATTTTTAACAGTTTTTCGGGTCCTGAACCTCCGGAGCTGTTTTGAGGCCCTAAACGACGTTTTTTGGGAAAAATGGGAGCAACATGGGTCCATAGTTTAAGTTTTATCACATAAAAAGTTTTATTCCTTGGATATATATTTCTAAAGATGTATGATGCGTGTCAAACAAATATTGTATGCCAAATTTATGTCCCCATAAAGTTGAAACACCAATTTACCCAAACAGGGCCCATCGTTTTGGCGCTTCATCTCCTAGCGTTAGCTTTTTGGATGTTTATGGTTTTATATTATTTCTCAATAATAATCAAACAATAAATCATATAATTCTAAGCCACTTATAACAATTATATTTAACAAATAACTCCATAGATGCAATAACAACACACCAATTGGAAAAAATAGAGGTAGTTCTATTATATTGAATGAAGAAAGATTAAACAATCAGTTTAGTCAAGCCTCCCTCAGTCCTCCGACTCCAATCTCTCTTTCCTCAACATCCTAGTGTGACAATCCTTAGGGAAATAGTTTTCAATGAAATAAGCCAACCATGAAACCTCACACTAAGAAAAGTCTGCTCCTCACACAATCAAACTTCTGACACTTTGACAATGAGCCCTTTCCTCCAATTTATAAGAGTTTTGGAGGATAAACCTTGCGATTATTCTCCATTGGTTTGGTTAGGGAAAAATCCATGATGTTTCCATGATTTTCTAGCTTTTTCCCTCTTTGGGTGCTTAATTAGGTTAATAAATGTCCAACCAGAGGCCTTCACCATAGGTTGCTATATTTTTGGACTGACTCCTTCAGAAAAAGCCGGAAATGTTAGTCAGTTAAGTCAGAATTTTCCCCTCATTATTCATGAAACACAGGCAACACTGCCCTTTAGGTAAAACAATGCATTAACCTAGGCATTTATGCTCCCTAAAAGAGGCAGGGAATCGTTATAACGTAAGCTATCAGTTTCTGGGGTGCATTACCATGGAAAAATAGGTATCTGTCTAGGTCAATTTCTTCCATCCACGTGTCCTTCTCCTCTGAGCAGATGAGGAGGTCATTTGCAGTATAATAGATGTCCCCTAAAGTATGAGATCATAGACAAAGAATACGTATGAAATACTTTATTAATGTGTAGTAGAGTGAGAGGATTTGGAGGACTAAGGGAAACCTAAAACAAACAACATATGTCAAAAATATAAATATTTGTCCTGAGTGAGGCATTCCCATGCATAGTAGCCATATTTTTCGGATCTTAGAATTTTTCTTGTTTGACACATATTTTTTGAATGCAGATCTAGGGAAAATGGAAATAAATTTCAAGGAAATGTAAGAGGTTTTTTCTCATAACAAACTGATATACAAAAACATCTTCTAGATTGTACACAACTATCATGATTTGGAAGTTTCGAATTCATAATTGCAGTGATATTTCTACAGTAGGTTTGTTTTTTTTGGGATACAGTTCATGATTTTGATGTAACAGACTGCTCTTTTGGGGGAATTGGATAATTTCAACCTCTAAATATTAAGTAAGGTTTATATTTCTAAACATATCTTGTAAATTCAATGTAATAGAGGTTGGAAATCATAGGGAGAGGTTGTTGGACTGTGTACTTTTCCTTGAATATTTTTATGTAATTAAATGCAAGAGTTTCTCTCTTCTTTGTTTTCAGATTCGTCACGGTGTTTATGTTCAATATTTGTTCTTGTATATCATTTCCATGATTATGTTTTTCTACTAGTATTGTCTAAGAGTAAGTGATAGGGATTCATCCATGTTAGATGCTCCTTTGACACTGATAATGCTTGTCATGTGTTAATGGTTATATTTACAAAATTCATCCATGTTTGATGCTCTGTTTTCTAACCTATCTTTTTCTTATTTCTTCTAAAGTTTCACTGGAGATTCATCCATTGATAGATTCTTGTAGTGTAGTGGGATTTTTTCTCCTTTACATCTCTCATTTCAAATAATTTATCTGGCTAAACATAGTGCTTACTTTGCCTCAAATCTCTAGAAAGAACAAGCGTTTACTCCATTTCCCAACAGTAATTTCTGTCTTGTTTTTTGGACATAGGACCTTAAATCAAAACCTTTGAGCCTGATATATCTAGCCTAAAATCATTTCCCTCGTAGTCAAGATTTTATTGTGATTTCATGGAGAGAGCCCTCTTCAGCTTGGTAGGGCTAGATAACAAGCCAGAAGAGGTCTGAGGTTACCTCATTCAATTTCCTCCTCAGCCTGGGATATTTTTGGGGCTAACATAAGGCATCCTCGAGTCTCGAAACCCTCACATACTATCAAGGCATGTTCCTAGTATAACCATTTTAAATTTTGACACATACAGGAACAATTGGAAGTATTTTCAACATTGTCCCCATTCATTGCTCATTATGCGACGTCGATGGATGAAATTGGTGATGGGTGTGTTGGAATACATTCCATGACATTTCAATATAGTATTGACAAATATTCCTTATATCAGAGTCAGGAATTATGATAAGGAGAGTACATTATGAACGTTGATGAAAACGTCGAAAATATCAAATATTATGTGAGGACGTCATGCATCCTTGAGTCTTAAAACCCTCACATGACGTAAAAAGATGTGTTTACTCTAATTATGTCAAATTTTGACTCATACTAGAACACCTTGAAGAAATTTCAACGTTGGCCCCATTCACTTTTCATCGTGTGACATCGATGGATGACATTGGTGATGGGCGTGTTGGAAGACGTTCCAGGTAATTTCAAGATATTTTCGATAAATATTCCATAGATGGGAATGAAAAATGATAAAAATGAGAATGAATAGTCAATTTTTATGTAAATGTTGATGATCTAAAATATTACGTAGGGAAATTAAGCATGCTTTAGTCTTGAAACACTCGCATCATGTTAAGGGATGTGTCTAGTCTCTAACCATGTCAAATTTCAATGCATACAAGAAAGTTTTGAATAAAATTCAATGTTAATGGCCCCATTCACTTCTCACCATGCCATAACAATGGATGACAATGGTTATGGGCATGTTGGAAGACTCTCCATGAAATTTCAATAAATTTCCTATAAAGCCCTAAATCCCCTAATCCATAAGTCTGCTTTTACCTTTAAGTCCTTAAGATCTAATCCCTACATTAAGTACCATTAATCCATAAATCCTAGTTAATCACTAATCCTTTAATGCAAACTCCCTAAAACCACTGACACCTTAGCCATAGACCCGTAAACACTTAAGCCTTAATCCCTAATCCCTTAATCCATAAACCCTCATTCCCTAAGCCCTTAAACATTAATCATGTAACCTGTAATCCCTATGCCATTAGCCATTAAACTACCTAACTGATAAGTTCCAAATCCCTTAGATCTTGACCCTTAATCCCTTAAACCATAAATCCTAATCCCTTAACCCTTAATCCTTTACCGTAAATCCCTAAATCTCATAATATTCAAAGCCCCTATATACTTAACCCACAAGCCCTCAATTAATTAACTATTTAAGCACAACCAACGATAAATTTGGTGTTAAAAAAGGAGAAACCAAGATGAACATTTAGGCATAATTCCCGATGTGATTTCTATATTCACTCCTATTCAATCTATGGTGCAATTCCTGGAATTATTTCTGTTGTTATCACTGACACAATTCTTGATGTTAGTAATAGCTAATTAGTACCTAAATGTTATTTCCGGTGCAAAAAACACCAACAATGGCACCATCCCAACAAATAGTGTGATATTTTTCAAAATTTGGAGAAAAATACTATAAAACAGTCCTTGAAGAAAAAATGGAGCTAATCATGGGGATTTGTTGCAGTGAGTCTTCAAAACTTTAAATTAAAGGTTCAAATCAGCCTCACTCTTGGTAAATCCTAATCTTGTCAGATAACTGCTAATAAGAGCATACCACGCTATTGGAGATTACTTCAAGTCATAAATGGAAATTTTCAACCTACAAATATTAGACTCCTTTCCATATACCTCAAATCCTTGAGGTTGTTCTATGTACACAACTTCCTCAGTCACACCATTGAGGAAAGCAGTCTTCACATCAATCTAGTACAAATTCCATCCCAATGCAACAACAAGAGAAATCATGGATCTAATAGATTTGTACCTGGAAATTGGAGCAAAATCTCATCATGGTCTTCTCCCTCTCTCTGGGAGAATCCTCTATCCATGAACCCCTCCTTGTATTTGTAAATACTACCATATTCAATATGCTTTATCTTGTAGATCACTTGGTAGTCACAATTACTTCCCTTTATGCCTTGGTATAATTTCCCAAATGTCATTATTCATGATTTACTGGTACTCCTCATTCATTGCTTCCTTCCATACCTGCTGACTATATTCTTCTTCATATGTGGAGGTTTCTTCATTAATGAGTTTTTTCATGAGAGTTGCATAGCTAGAAAACCTCTAAGGTTTATTTGCTTCTCTATATGTGTCATTAGGATCTGTGTTTCCATCCACTTCTTCCAATGTGGTTCTAAGACATGTTGGTCTCTTCTTGACCTTTGGAACTATAATTGGTTCTCCTAGACATTGACGCCATTTTGGCCTACTGGTGCATTCTGTAGAACTTGAATGCTCCTCTTTTTAGGCATCTTTCTTTACTTCATCTAAGGAATCTATGGATACTTCCTTAGACCTATAATATTCCACTTTCCCATCAAAGGTGATATATCGGCTAATATCAATTCGTTTTTGTTATGGAATGTAAGTTTTTTAGTCCTTTGAATATTCGCTATATCCAAAAAATATCCCTTTCTTTCCTGAAGGCTCAAGATAGTTTCTCTTATCATTGGGAACATGAATATACACATCAAAAGCAAATATTCTCATGTTCCCAACCTCTCTCTTCCTTTTGGAGAAGGCTTCTTAAGGAGTCATACCTTCCATAACTTTATGAGGAAATTCATTTTGAATGTACACATTTTCCTATGATTATTCACCCCATAAGAACAACATCAAGTCCAAATAATTCATCATGACCTTGAAAAATTATTTAATGGATCTATTCTCTCATTATACTACACCATTATGTTGTGTATTATAGAGAACAATTAGCTCCCTCTTAATCCTGCTTGGAGAAAGAAACAAGCTCCTTTCACGTGTATTTTCCTCCATTTTCAGATCTCAATATATTGATATTTTTACATATCAAGTTTTCCACTTCAACTTTGAATTCCTAGAACTTGTTGAATACTTCATCTTTATTCTTCAAGAGATATATCCATGTCTTACAGAAGAAGTCATCAAAAAATTTCACATAGTAAAACATATCACCATTTAATTTTATGGGCATCAGACCACATACATCAGAATGAACAAAATCAAAAGCTTCCTTATATTTGTTGTCACTATTTGGAAATGGTTTCTTAATTTTGTTTCCACGAGAATAACCTTTGCATACACCATCATTGTTTATATGTAGTTCAGGAACCCATGACATTATTTCACTTAATTCAGGAAATGCTCTAAAATGAATATTTTGATACCTTCGTCCATAACTCACTTGGATCTATTTTTTCATGTACTAATGCTTGATTTGTTTGACTCACAAGTCTATACATTATTACATCACGATTCCCAATAACTATAGAATCATCTATACTAGATCCCTTTGACCACACAAGTAATTTTCCATCCACAAAAGAAAGCCTATCTCCATTATATTCTAAACAAGAAACAAAGACAAGATTCTTTTTCAAACCTGGTACATAGAGGACATTGTTGAGATGACTGTTTCTACCATATTCTAGCTCTATGGATGCCTCTACAACTCCTTCGATTGCATAGTTTTTATTGTCTCCCAATTCAACTCTTTGAGAAAACTAATTTTATTTCATGCTTGAAAGATTCCTACACTTTGCAATCATGTTTCTTACTCATCTACTATCTGCCAACCACATGGCATCATCATATGCAAAGGAACTTGTCAATGAATAATAGTAGAAGAAATATTTTTCACCTATGGACTTCTTCGATTTATCATCTTCTTCAAATTTTGTTGAAGAAGCATGTTGTTTCCCTTTTATTTTCTTGTCTCTTGAAATGTCCATATTCTTGACAACCATATAATTGTATCATTAATCAATATTTCTTCCTCTAAGAGGAAGAATTTCCATTTCTTGACTTCTTATTTTGACGTCCAAAATTCTTCTCTACCTTTTTCTTGAAGTAGGATTCAAGGGCTTGAACTTATTCATATTTATGATCTATAATCATTAATATTTCTTCTTCTTCAACACATGATGTCAATAATTATGAACTGAAAGAGCTTCTTTCCTACTGATTATTCCTTCTACAATGCATCCCATGATCTAGGAAAACCATTGAGTGTTGTATTCAAAAGTTTTTGATCGGAGATCATTTCTATAATAACTTAAATTTGATCTCTTATTTGTGAAATATTCATGAATTATGAATTTTCAATGTCATCATTATTCATCCTTCGGCACTTATTAGTGATTCTACGCTTCATGTTACTGATCCCTTTCGCTATACAGGGTTACTATTCATCTCTATAGCAGACCTTCTCATTTAGGCCATAATGGAAAATGGTCAAACAGGTAATCGAAAATACACAGGTAGAGGCAAGAAGCAACAAAAAATTCAGACTGCAGGCCCAAGTAAAGGAGGTAGAAAGAGTAATAATCAAATTCTTGAAAACATTGTTGATCTTTATGATTTAGGAAATCTAGTTTAGATTCAAAAAACTATTCAGGGTTGGGAGAGGAAAATTGATGATGAAGACGATGATCTCAAAGAACAAGAGGCTAAAATGGATTTTATTTCCAACCCAGAAAATACAAGAGGCCGAGTTTCTCTATTTCAGTAATTAGTTAAGACATATTGGAAATTGAAATGTGTACTAGAAAAGGAAATGTCAAGCATGCAAGAAAGGGAAGGCAATTCCTTAGTGCTCTTTGAACTTTAGCAGATAAAATAGGATATTTGGGAGATGGCCAAGGCACAGATCCAAGCAACTGCTCGAATTGGGAGGATTGAGCACCAACTCCAAAGCATGGAGCAAGTGGAGATGCCAGGGTCTAATGCAAAGGACCCAACACCCGTGGATTCTTCTGATGGATAATATTTCTCAATTTATAGTTTTTTATGTTTTTGGTGGATAATAGTTATAGTTTCTGTTTCATTTGCAACTTTTATGGACATATTAAATTGGTTACAGCAGTAAGTAGAAGGAAAAAACAATACCAATTTTGGTTGGATTTTAACTCTCTGAGGTGGCCAACAGACCTAGTTTCCTTTGGGTAGGTTGAGGCTACCTTATACAATAGAATATGTATAGCAACTTGCTCTTTAAAAAATAGAAAATAGAAAGGTACTACAAAATTTACAAAAAAAAAAAATGTCATCATTATTCATCCTTGTATTTCAGAGATCATTCTTTAAACTCATGGATTGAACAACATTCTTGATAGTGTCTATTTTTATTAGGGTATCATACATATTCTTAGAGGTATCATGATTTTCAATGTAGGGAATGAGATGATATATAATGGAGTTTACTATTAGAATCATGGTAGTAAATACCATCCTACTTAAATGTGATTTCTATTTGCATCAGAAAATTTAGTAGTATGTCCTATCGTAATATCTAGCACTTTTTTTTACAATAATATATATATATATATATATATATATATATATATATATATTATGACTTTCCAAGATATGAAGTTTTATGATTCCTTTATCTTGTTTTTTGATTTCATGAAGTAAGCCATAGAATCTAATGTGCAAGAGGGGCTTTAACAAAATTTTCTCTCTAGGGTTTCCATAGGAGTGATCAGAAGGTATCTTCCTTCCATCACCAAAGCTCTGATAGCATGTTGAGTTTCTATTGCAAATATAGTTAGCACAATATTCCTAGATTTATGAAAATTAATTTTTATGTAGATATTATTTTAAATTGTTCCATTATATCATTTAGTATTTATACTTTATAAGTTAAACAACAAAGAGAAATACAATAGTAGAGATCACAATGCACAAAAGAGAGATAATATTTACTCTGTGAAAACCCACTATGGGGAAAAACCTATCAACGTTTTTAACACCTTGTCTCCTCCACCAAGTCAAGCTTCCCATTATGACCCAAAATTTCAGCCCCTATAAGTCACGTAAACTTCGTGTTACTCATGTGAACCTCCTGTGACTCATGCACACTTCCTGTGACTCATGCACACTTATTGTGAAACCTACACTCTTCATGTTCCTTGTGTGGACTTCGTGTTACACATGAAAAATCCATAGTCCTTGTCTGGAATTCTTGTTACACATGCACACTTCTTGTTCCTCACATGGACGTCCTATTACACATGCACACTTATTGTTCCTTGCACACACTTGATATTCCTTTGCTTTCTTTCCTAGAAGATCCTTATGGTAAAATATGTGAATTTACCTTGTGGGGAAGGTCAATATTTGTTTATATAATGACATTATGAGTCGAATGGTTGTATCATTTTCCTTTGGCTGAATTGACTTTGAGGGACGATGACTTGAAAAATTTGGAGGCAAAAATTTCAATTTCAAATTTCAAATTTTCTTCTTGTAAAAGTCACAGTTGGAAATTTACTTAAACAATATTTTTATTTTGACTCTAGAATTTAAAATATTCTTTGCAATACTAAATACACATACATTAAAGGAACATAATATAGATTATGAATACTAGCCATAGTTAAAAATTCAATGACCTTATACCTAAAATATGAGTATTTATTGAGATATTCTATTATATCACCTTATACATTAACTTTCTAATATATTTCATAGGTGATCTTATCTTACCAAAAATTCTCCCAACGGTGAAAATCCTTAAAGATCAGGGGCCTTGGATGTGGTAATGGTGGGCCATTTCCCCATTTTTTTCACTTAATATATTTTTTTTCCTTGTAGGGTTTCCCTATCCAATGCCTGCTAGATTTTTTGGTAACATTTCCCTAATAAGAATATCAAGGCTTTGTGGTATATTTTTTTTGACATTTTGGAGAAGGTGGGGGATAAGACCTACATACCCAATCTAACCCCACATGTTCATAGTGACATAAAAATAAATTTTAATAATTTTAAATTCTATGATCCTTCCATGTTGGATTAGGAGGAGGAGTAGTTCCGACCTAGTATAGAGGAAAATAGTATATCCTTAGTAAGAATTAATAAAATACACAATTTTATAGAGAAGTATAAAACTACAGGACATGGGAATTATGACCTTTGACATAGTAGATCTAAAGAAAAAAATTTAGGAAAAAAAATCATAATCAATGAAGAGGATAGAATAAAATATTACTTAACTCATTTAATACATATTTTGATGACCAAAATCCTCTATAAATTAGGAGGTATAATCGTTATTTTCACATCCATTCATTCATCTCTCTTGGTACTTTTTGCGTGGAAATAAAATGGAGTAATGATATTGTATGACCATTTTAGCAGCAAGTCCAAGTTTGGAAAAATTGGGTTAAGAATCATTTGAGATATTTTGAGGACAGTTTGAGTCTCAAAAAACATTATTTTGTTCCAAACCAGTATTTTCTTGGAAGAAACATTATAGACATTGGTCCTCTTCCAATGGTGTAAGAATCTCCTCAATCATAGATAATGCATGAATTTTATGCCTCCCATAAGTTGACCTACCTTATTTACTAGCATCATAGGGATTTAAATCCATGGGGGTATCCATCTGTGGAATTTCAAAAAAAATATAGAAGGTCCAAAAATTATCACTAATTGAGGGTTAAGGAAGTCAAAACCATAACCATAGATAACTATCAAGTTATGTTGAATACCATCACACTAGGAGGAGAATGGATTATATTCTTTGGTATTGTACTTTCTCCATAGCTAATAAAAACATCAATATGTGGTATTTTGAGATCATAACATAGTAGGAATAGGTTTATGCAGTAGCAATATAGATCATAATGTCAAAACCAACTCCATAGTGAGTTCTCTTTCCTTTATATGTGCATTTTGTAAGTGAGGAAAAGAACGAAGAGCATATGACTCGGTTTCTAGCTAGGTTCTATCCCTTATTAGGTTTCCTAAGATATAGCTTGTGTTGATTTGTGTGGATGGTGTGTATATATTCATGCTATTTCACTTGTGTATTTCAATGATTTCATAAATTCAAGCAACAGTAGTAATTTATTAATCAATGATTTAGAGAAAAGTAGTTTTCATGGTTTAATATATTAGAATATTATAATATATATTATGGTGAACTATTTAAATGGATTGTCCACTATGATTTAGATATCATAGAATCCTTGCTTAATCCAAATAAAGAACATCTTGATGATTTGTTTACATGTCAATTTAATTATATAATATGTGACATGACTAGCATAATTGAAGGTATACGTTCCTATATGTTAGTGTCATTAAGGCTTATGGCCCCTAATTTAACTTTAATAATAATGTGGGCATACCTAATCTAACCAATTACAAAGGGAAAATTGATATTAAAAAGAGTGCAACCCTAAACCATATGATTGATAATGATAAAGTATTCCCTTATTAATATCAATTTTTTTTATGGTTAATGTCTTTTCTATGTTAACTCCTTTAAAAATAGAAAATAATTTTACAATGTTATAGGAGATAATACCAAGAATCCATTGTTGGAAATACGTGTCATTGATGTCAACAGGTTTCAGTCAGAGGAACAGGTGTTGACAAAGGTCTCAAGGATCATACTTAAGGAGAAACATGACAACATGGTGGTATAATGGTGCAGAGGATTTGGAGCCAGTTTGGATGGAATAGATCATCTCAAGAGTAGAAGGACACCACTTATATGGAAAGAGCTATGAAAATATCTCTAGTGGTATGAAAATATTCTAAAATGGTCTCCTGGTTTGAAAGATAGATCCAGTCAAATCTCTATGACTCCAAGTCATGTTTGTAGAGTTAAAAAGTGTATGGGTGATCCTTTGCCGCATAGACAAAGTGGGATTGAATTAGAAACTCAGCGGCAGGGAAGGAAGATCCTGTATGTGAAGCTCTGGGTAGACATGGTTGAAATTTTAGCAGAACGAAGCATGTAATTTTTCATAGGAGGATCAGGATGATGCCATCCCAACGGTGGTACCCCCACGGGTGCACCTCAAAAGTTTCATATGTGGCACAAGTGAAAATCATTAGGATACACTGAGTGGGTGGAGCCCACATGATAATGGTAGCCTGGTGGCTTCACCCTAGCCCAACCCTTTTGGTGTATAAAGGGAATATCTAGGAGATGGGAACTAGGACACAACAACAACCAACCAAAAAATAGGAAAATGGTGGAGGACCCCACTTCGACAGCGCAACCCGCTGAGGGCTTGCCCAAACGATTGTTTGGAGAGAACTCATCAAGAGGTAAGCATCGGGCCATGTTTCAGCCTTCTTACAACACTTAAGATGACCCTATAACCAGGTTTGGTGGTCATAGAAGGTGGTTTCTCACACTGTCGATCGTGTATATCAACGAAAAAAAATCACTCCAGGACCTCTCCTCCAAAAACCACAAACCACACACGAGTGGTGTCAAGACCAATTTCTTGGACCCAATGGTTTTCCAATTTAAAGAAAAAAATCTTGCAAAATAGGCCTCAGAGGAACTTTATATCTGCTCTCTTAAAATAGGTTAGCTGGCAACATATGATTGGCATAGACAATGGAAAATGGTGACATCAACAAAACCAAATGGAAGTGTGACACCTGGCAGGTAGATTTGGCATTTTTTGGATACACAATAGCCCATTTCTAGGTGAGATGTGTCACCAATCACAGGTTGACATGAGGCGTAGGTAACGTCATTATGACATCATCTCACTAGACATAGTCTCAAAGGTTCACTATGTTACATAGAGAAATTTTATTGGGGAGAAAGTGCTGGGACATGTTACCGATGATAGTGTACAACGAAAATTGATGAAAGAAGTGTCAGGTAGTCCCCACAGGATGTGTGAACCCTAAGGTATGGCCCCAATGGGTGATTAAAGGGGCGCATAAATAAAAGTGTCGATATGTTGAGGGCTACAGGCCAAGCGCTTACACTGGGCCCTATGTCAGGTCCTATGCCACAAGTAGGAACAAGGGGTGCAAAGGATATACATAGCCGCGAAGGCTCTTGGAGCAGCTAAGTGCTAGCTCCTTGGTCACTTCGTGTTGAAGCGTAACCAACAACGTGAAGCCATTTATACAAGGAATTTTCCCTCATAGGGCTCAAAACGGCTTAGCGCCCAAAGTATTAAGTCATGGTCATGGAGACCAGTTCTATGTTGGAAAAATGGGTAAGGGAGTCGAGGTAAAGGAGCTTAAAGGAAAAAATGCAGAAAAATTACTTTTGACAACAATTTTGGCAGTTAAGCTAAATTAAAATGCAACTAAAAATAGAAGGCACACTCTTAAATCTTGTAAAAGCTCGAGATCAACTAAAATAAGAAAAAAAAAGTAAATTGTCTTGGATATTAAGACTAAAACAACATATAAAGATTAAAAAAGGTTAGAGAACTTGTAGAGGACAAACATAGGACTGATATAAAGAGGACAAAGGAAAAAAATAAATTACATGCATCAATACAAGAAAAACAAAGAAGGAAAAAATATCAACCAAAATTCTATATAAGCGGGCATGAGAAAGGATAATAGACATACAATTTTTGGGATGGAGTTTCTTGAGTAGTGAGGTGTTTGTATGGTGAAGTTGATTTTCGAAGTGGTGGCTGAGATTTTTTTTTTTTTTAACATAGAAGGTAGTCATTGGTCCTAGTATGAACACGGACGAAAGATGGGACAATGAGTGTTTAATTAAAGTTGTAACTTACTGATTCAGGGTTGTTTCTCCTTCTAGTGGTGTTGGAGAATATTTGGGTCTATAGCTCCATTCAATTGTAGCTGGAAAAATCATAAAATTGTATTTTTCTGCTAGTTGTAGCGAGAACATTGTTTTTGCAAGTTGTAGCTTGGCCTATGAAGGAATTGAAGCGCAATTCTGAAAGTTCCTTGTTCTTATGTGTTCCATTATGATTGTTGACCTTAATATTTGTTATGGTTATCTATGTTATTGTTGAAGTATTTAATGTCTTACATGGAGTGAAAAGAAATTTTAAATTGGTAAAATTGTGACAACACTAATTCATCCCCATCCATAATTAGCGAGGAAATATTTTGAAATCCATTTAAATGAAGCAATCATTACTTCATTCTCTTTTTTTTTTAAAGGAAGAGGGTGTTAATTTACAACAATATTCATAGTTGTGACACAACATAGTCCCTACCTCTACGGTTAATTAATTAATTATCTCTACACAAATATTTGTGCACAATGTAATCTCTTTACACATGCAATTACTCTCCCCACAATTTCCTCTGCACAACCACCTCAACATATCTTCCTTGATACATGCTTCCTCTGCATAGCTACCTTTGCACTCAATAATGCCTTTAAGTCATCGATTGAAATTCAGAATTGTGAACATTGAGAACCGATATGTAATTGTACCCATATGTAATTGTCGTCGTCCATTTCTTTGAGTCATTAAATCATGCCATGTTATGATGTTGTGGTTGCCGCAAAATATTTGTTAAACAATTTAAGTATGTGGCATGGTAATATATATATATATATATATATATTGTGTAATGGTAAGTGTGAAGCTTTCATTGTGCGCATAAGAAAAGCTCCACACATCCATAGGTGTTTGAGATAGTGCCTCTCCACACCTCCACACTATTACAAATATAATAATTGACACAATATATAATATATGACTTTGGAATTCTTTTTGTTTTATGTTGATGACTTTTTTGGTTGTTTGCATTGGAATTGTCTTTAATGTTACTTTTTGGAGTTTAGGTGAAAAAATTTGAGGTAAAATCTTAATTTCTATTATTTAAACTAGTTTTTTTGATGGTATATATGGATTCAACACCCTAAAAAACCCTAGGGCACTTCGATTGTGCGAGATTACGCATCAAACTTATGTTTTCAATGAATTCCTGCCATATTTTAGAGAAATTAAACTGGAAAAATCCACCAAAAAAACCTTCAAAAAATCGCACTAAAAACTACTCCGTTTGCATTCCCTACAGTAGCCATATATAAATGCTATATTAAATCTGACAATGGTTGAGGTGCGTGCATCATGTTTGTTCACGATTCATGTGTTCATGCATTTAAATTTGGTTCTCACAATTGTTGAGGCGTGTGCATGACGTTTGTTCATGATTCATGCGTTGATGCATTTATATTTGATGTGTTTACCTGCATTGAATTAATTATATATAAATGGGAAGGAAAGGGTTTCCATTGTTGATTGGCATGTGTTTTTTTATCGGGTTTTAAATAATAAATTAATTAATTATTTTTGTTTTATACTGTATGTAAGTTTAATATCTATAATAGGAAAAGAATAAAAGATAGATATATTATGGATAGTTAAATGTACAATGACCAAGTACATAAGTAAAGTATATTTCTTCAAATGTGGTAAAAGTAGCTTTAGAGCTTTGATTGTGCAGAAATCTCCCTACCAGCAAAGCTCTACACATCTGCAATTGTTTGAGTTGGAATAGTCGTCCCTCCACAAAATCAAAGCTCCGCACATCTTGCCATCGAGGGGGAGATTTTAGTAGTGAACTATATTTGGCAATTGCCTCACATGCTTGAACTTGAAAATAAATCAGACCTTTTGGAATTCCAATTTTATCGAGCTGGACGACCATTGATTCAAAATGTAATCAATTGATCATTATGGTGGTGCCATCAAGATTCTCTTTTTTATTCGGATACCCTAACAGACCACCATTAATGTACACAAGAACTTGAATGTTACGAAGAGAGATTGTGGGGCGCATATTTTGTTTTTATTTTTTCTTTAATAGCAGAAAGGGCAGTAGTGAATGGGAGAATTCCTTTTATGTGGCAGAATCGAGTCCACACTTAATTACTTGCATAATGAATAATAACCCAGATTGGGGGTTCTTCAGCCAGTAAGCAGCCGTCGTTCGGTTCCTTTTTAGATATTGGTTCTAAAAAGTGTGTTTTATCTCTTCCCTTTTGCCCTTTGCCTGTTTTCTTACATGTTAGTGATAATGCTTTTGGGGAGCAAAACTAATTGGCGAATAGGAGGTGAAAGGTTCCACCTAATGTCTCAGCGAATACGGGAAGTTTGGGCTGAAGTGACTGTAGCATATGTCATCCATAAAACTCCATCTGATGCCCTAATGCTATCTCTAGTTACCAAAATTCTACGAGGAATTACGTCTTAGAGATCCATTGTAGAACCAAAGTCTATTAAAATATTTTCTTGGTGTTTAATGCTGCTTACAAACGACAATGGGTGAGACGATGCACCAATGAGCAACAACAGAGCTAGGAAGAGACAAAAGTGGAGCATTGTTTTGAGAGGGAACGAAGATGTGAGAAGGGACAGGGGGATCATTGGAGAGAACGATGGAGTAAATGTGCATCCCATTGGGGGTAAAAGTTTGTAGACAAGTGATCCGTCCTCTAGTTCTCTAATGCCACGTGAAGTGTGGAGCTACGCACAATGGAGACCACGTATGTGCAAACTCCACACTTCAAACTCTATCACACTCTATTTTATAGTTGTTTATTTTATTGCATTGTTGAAGGTGTTATTAAACTAATAGAAATGCACCATTTATCAATTGAACTATTCAACCACTCCTAACTCTATCACACTCTATTTTATAGTTGTTTATTTTATTGCATTGTTGAAGGGGTTATTAAACTAATAGAAATGCACAATTTATCAATTGAACTACTCAACCAATGACCATGATAATGCAAGGTACTTATCTCTTAGCATTATCCAACTTCCTACATTTAGTAATAAATATTTCAATTTCAAAATGAAATATTCATTTCATAATTAATTATCCTTAAATTCAACAAAGCTATGAATCAATTAGACATTTATCTAAATAGAGTAAATATAGTTGAAAATAATTAATATTTTATTATATTACTGGAAAAATGGTTACATAGTTTTAACATAACTCCTTAAGTTAGGATTAGTTCCTAGGTTGTAAGAATTTGTTCCCAACTCCCTATTATTTTGTAATGTATTTATTGTTGTATTACTCATGTAGAGAATGTAGAGTGTACGCTCCAATTTGTGCAGTCTCCAAGTGCAGTACTCACCTGTGAGTTGCTTTGTTTATTCAATACATTTCTTTTCTTTCCCACTTTATATCATGGTATCAGAGCTCCGACCGAGTGAGCCTGATTTACTTACAAGGCCTTAGTGGCTATATAGGCTTCGTAGCTACAGAGCCTTCATAGCTACGGTGCACATATGAGCCTCGGTGTTCACAATGGAATAGGTGGTGTGCAGAAACACCCTACTCACAGGAGGAACACGGTTTCTCACAAGTCTTAATTTTTTTTTTCTAATCACAAGCTGGATCAGCGCAGTTTTTGCAGCAGCAGCTGCGCGAATCAACACCCTTTTCGAAGCCACGGGAGTGTCGATCAGTATGGATCATCTCATCCTTCAAGGTCTTTACAACGCTGATTTACAGTCCTTTAATGAAATTTTATTTAGCGCGGATTTTTTTCTCAAAAGAGTGTTGTCCTCTTTTTTACGGTTTTTCACATGGGATTTGCCCGATTTGTAGCAGATC
The DNA here is from genome assembly GCA_034641835.2 of Pinus albicaulis. NCBI lineage: Eukaryota > Viridiplantae > Streptophyta > Pinopsida > Pinales > Pinaceae > Pinus > Pinus albicaulis. The sequence continues at coordinate 836,674,099 of CM076581.1, read as the reverse complement.
TCAGTAGCAGACACAACAATCTTTCATATTGGTGGCGAATCTGAGTTCTAGACACAGAGATTGTGCCAGATTGGTGGAGGATTTGTGATCAGATTCTGGTATGTGTTGCGTTTCTTTTTTTTAAGAATAGTTTGTAATTGTTCACTTGGTTAGGATCCAGTGAAGATCGGAGGATTTGAAATCTGATCATTCTAGTATGAACAATTTTACAGAAACATATCTCAACGAGACTAGAAAACACCATGGGAACAATTATACCAATTGGAAATTCAAGCTACAGAAGCTGCTTGAGGGAGTGAGTGCATAGTCGATCATCAGTGGTGATGAGCAGAAGCCAAGCGGTGCAACAACTATGACTGCACTTATACAAGACTGGTATAAAAGGGAGAATAAGGCAAAAGTCTTACTGAATATGTCTTTTCAAGACCAAATTATCCCATCCATTAGAGATGGTAAATCGTCCACTGAGATATGGATGACGCTCAAGAATTTATACTAGACACAGAACAGCAATCACATATTCTCGCTCAAAGGTAATTTTCTTTCAATAAGGATGGAGGAGAATGAATCTATTTCTGGATTCATTGCAAGGGTCAAAGACCTGAAGGACAGATTGGGTGACATCGGGGAGAAGGTGTGCGATTCTGATCTTGTCACAATCACTTTGAACGGGATGACGAATGAATACCAAATGTTCATCACAGGCTTGGCTACACGGGATAAAGACCCTCCATTCAAAGAGCTGACATGAATTATATTACAGGAAGAAGAGTGGCGGCATAATTTGAGACCACAACTTGCCAATCTTGATTTGATGGCAAAGAAGAAGACATATAAAGGGAAACCGCCACAACAACAGAAATGCAGTGGCACTTTTTAGAACAGACCATTTAAAGGTATGTCTGCAAATAACAATAGTAATTTTTCTGGCATTAAATTTTTCTACTGTGGGAAAACCAACCATCAAGCTAAGTTTTGTTTTAAGAGATAGGTAGATGAGGCTAGAAATAAGCAGAGAAAGCACAAAGGACATTTTGTTGATGAAGGTCACAGTCATGACATTCGACTCTTTGTAGCTAATTGTGCTCTTTCATCTTCTGAGGAGGATGAGGCCAAAATATGGTATGTTGATTCTGGCGCGTCTTTCCATATGACAGGTAATATAAATTGGTGTGAGTTTTTTGAAGAAACTACTTGTGGAGCTAAAATTTATCTAGGTGATGACAAAGCTTGTGAGATTAAGGGGTGCAGTGATATTCCAGTGATGTTGCCTAGAGGTGATATTAGACACATTAAAAATGTAATATATGTACCTGGGATCAAGAACACTACAAGGAAAAGACCCCATAGCGGAGGTTATAAAGGCAGTTTTTAGTGTTATAAAATTGGCCAAGACTATCAAAAAAACATTTTCTACAACATCTGTTTATGGTTACGGATGTTTTGGTGGAGCTTTTAACGGAAATTAAACACAGCTAAAGAAAATGGGCAGCTGGAAGTTATTACGGATGTTTTTTTCATTAGTGCGCTACTCTGGATTTAACGCATTGGTGCATACATGTAGAGGGAACCCTGGGGTGGTCGCAGGAGAAAGCATCGGGCGTAGTGTTGGTTATACAATGCATGAGGCTGTTCTAATTGGTCTTGGGATTTGTGCGGTGCCCATAGGTCGTATCAATGCACCGGTGCGTAGACTTATAGAAATGCACCGACGCGCAGTATCATAGAAAGGCACTGAGATTTATAATTGGTATTGGTATTCATGCGATGCCCGTAGATCATACAAATGCACCAGTGCTTATAGATGCATAAATTCCCCAGTGCGTAGTATGACACAAATGCACAGATATTTATAACTGGTATCGGTATTTGTGCGATGCCCATAGATCGTACAATGGAACCAGTGCATATAGACACAAAAACACACTGGTGTATAGTTACTAACACGCAACGATTTTCATTTGTATTTTTTAGAAACATCGACATGTGACAATCCAATTATTGTGATTGTTTTAGATTCATTATTCATCAAAAGTTGACACATATATATCTTAGAACAATATTCATATGAATTAAATTTTTATTAGTGCATTTGAGAACGACAATGGAGAACGCAATAACGACAATGGAGAACACAATAGAATAATTTAAAAAATATTTTATGATATATATATATATATATATATATATATATATGAATAAGACAGTCTTTATCATACAAAATGGAACAGTTATTGGTATCCCTTTGCCTTTCAATTGGGACACTATGTCCATTACATTAAACAAAATGTCTGATTTCACAGACATATTTCAAAAATTTAAACGCCTTGCTTAGATATCTAAACATAGTGATCATCATTCCTCGCTTGAATTGTTGTCACTACTAGAGCTACTTCCATGACTTAGGTTATTTACGGGAATGTTTTGTTCATGACGTTGATTGTTTTCTTCTTCTTCACCTTCCATCTATAAACATAAAAATAAACTAAAATGAGTGTATATACATTGGTGATAATAATGAAAATTTCAATATTAAATAATATATATCAATGTAAATCAAAAATAAAAATGACGTACCATAGCAACAATTGACTCATAAACTATACACATTCTTTCAAAATCATGTACCATGCAATCTTTCAAAATTTCATCTGTTGGCACAATTCCATACTTTGTTTCCTGCAAGTTTTATACCCCATAACAAATCATATATTTAATATAAAAGATGTTTTTGTTCAATTAATTTTAGACGGAGCTAAGTAAAACAAGATCGATAGATAATTACAAATTCCACAATTAATTTATGATATGCCAACATATACTCACAACCCATATTTAACCCAATTTCAATCAATTCATCTAATCTTTCTTATTTGTATGTTAGCACCTGTTTGAAGACATTCAATGATAATTTTTGTAAAATAACATAAATAATACAAAAATGAAATCTAGTTAAGTTGTTATAAGGAAGTAACAATTACTCACAAACTTAGATATCAACCCTATTCTTCCTTGTCATCCTTTTTTATGTGCTGAATGGGTTCCATTTTCTTTTATTTTCTACAAGAAATTCTTGAAAATTAGTATTTAATGATAAATTGTTTATTTATTGTACCTAATGGTCAAAAAATTTAATGATTACATATCACATTTGAAGCATGTTGTTCTTGAGATGGCTCCTCCTGCGATGCAATTTTGTCAATTTCTTTGACCATCTCCTTATACACCTTTTTGGACATTTCTACTGGCATATTTCTGATATCAACTCGTTCTTCTTTTGAGATTTTCATAATCTTCCTGAAAATGTAACACGACAATAGAATATTTAATTTTTATATTGATATATGAAAATTAAAAATTAAAAAAGTGATATTTATAAATAATTCTAGACAAATATTTAAAGGAATATTACTTTTCCATTCCTTCTTTTTTGTTGTTGTACATTTTTGCTATTAAAAGTCTGACATGTCTCATTGACCAATTCTCTGGAAACTCTTTCCTATAGTTTAGATAAAATCTGGTTCTTGGAGTCATTGGATTGATTTTTATATTGTAAGTGGAAAGAACGTCTATACATTCGTTCCACTAGATCCCTCAATCTTTTGTAATATATTTTCCCCCTTTCGTTAACTTCCAACACCACTCTAGATGAGCTAAGGAGCAATTCATTTTCATTTGCATGTTCTATTTTTTTCTTTATTTAGAACAACATTCCTTTTCTGAGTTGTTGGTCCCCGTATAACATTAAACAAATGTGAATTAATAGATTGTTTGACACATGTTATCTAATAATTTTAAGTATATTATTAATGATAATTAAAAAAGGAAACTCATATTGGATCGATAGTATTTTTTCATTCACCTAATTCATCCTTTTGTAATTTTTCCATTAAGCTTTTATGCTCTTCGGGTCGTAGATCGGAAATAATCTTATCGAGCTTCATCATTTTGTGGCTCTGCATGATACATAGTAAACTATACATATTAGTTAAACTTACATATAGTTCAAAAATAATATTTTTTATAAATAATTTACAAAGAACTTGGCTTTTTTTTATTTTTTTGATATGTTATTATTATTTTTGTTACTTGATCCCTTGTCACTCATTTTTTTATCAATCTGAAACCTATACCATATCATTCATTAATATATTTATAAATAAATTCTCAACTTTTAGGTAAAAAATAAATCTCAAGACACTGGTGCGCCTTTCATGAGGTACGGACCGCTGCCGATACATGGGGCGGTGCATGGGGGTATTAAAAATGCACCACAAAATAGTATAATAGACTGTATGGTGTGTGGGGCATTATAAACGCACCGCACAAATAGTGTAATAGACCGTACGGTGCTATCCTCGTAAAATGGAGCATCGATGCCCTATTTCATATATAGCGCATTGATTTAAAAATATTATTTTCAATTTTTTTATTACACAGTACTTGCATGATGCGCTGTATAATACAGCGCACCAGTGCGCTATGGTACGTAGGGCGCACCGGTAAAGAAAAATCCATTTTTTCCAAAAATTCACACAATGGTTGAATGGATTGGGATCCGAATATGCAAGTCATCCCGTGGGTTGGATGTCAATGTAAAATGAAAAACCCTAATTCGAAATCACAAAAACGGGGAGAAGAAAGGGCAAAAACAAAAAAATGAAGGGTTTAGGGTAAAAATGGATAAAATTGCGGAAAAAAAGTAAAAAAAATGCAGAAAAAAGTAAAAAAAATAATCAAATTTAATCACGAGATGGTTTGAAATTCCATGATAGAGGGTTTGAATCACCAAATGTTTGGTTTTTGATTGTCTGAATACTTCTGTTCGAACGTATTTCGCTGCTCCATAGTGCCCTCATGCTCTCTTGATCCAGGTATTTCTCCTGCAAATATGTGGCTGAACATTTTAGCAAAAATAGTGAAATAATGAAAAATGTTTAGTATTTAAACAATTATTTTATGAAATTAGATTTTGAAAAATATTTTGCCTCCCATTTTTCAAATTGCCACTTTTTTTTCACTTAAAGAAAATAGAATTGTGCTTTTTTTATTTGTGTTTATTCGTGACTAGTGCAGAAGAGTTGTGTAGCGTCGGTGCATCACAGTAATATGATGCACCGGTGCGTGTTATGATGATAAGTGCACTAGAATGTATAAAGTTCTTTTTTTTGTATATAAAATCATAATAAAATAATGATAATTCTAAAGTATATGAATTTATTTGCATTATTTTCTAAACTTTATTATGTTACAAAAATTCATATTATTCTAGATTTGTTATTTTACAATTATTTACAAATTTAAAAATTTAAATATTTTAATAAAATAATTTCACATTAATACAATTAAAATTTTCACATCAAAACAATTAAAATTTTACAAATATTTTACATACAATTACAATTACAATTTTACATTAATTTCACATACAATTACGATTAGAATTAGAATTACAATTTTAATTCTACATGCAACTACATTTACATAGAATTACATTTACAATATTAGGAATTTGGCTTCTGTGATCCATAAATTGTCTATAAGAATTTTCGGTGAAAATCACATGTAAGAAAATTTTGTCAAAATTTTCTTACATGTGATTTTCACTGAAAACTCTTATATACATTTACATTTATAATTTAAATTAAAATTTTACATTAAATATTTTACATACAATTACAATTACAAATACAAATACAATTTTACAATTTTACATACAATTAAAATTTCAATTTCAATTACAATCACGACATAATATTTAAAAAATATCATGGTCATTTCATATTAAATTAATAAACATCATCACGATCATGATAATCGTTGTACAAACATCATATTAGACTAAAAAACACATTCAAACATCAAATTAACATTATATATTAGGGTGAAAATGTGAAGTTGGAAAACATTTTTTTCCCTTTTTTTGACGTTGAAAATTGTAATTTTCTATGTTTTTTCAACTTCAACTCCGCTAAACTTATATTTTCAATGCAAATTATGCTTTGACATAAAAAAAGATTTGTAGATAATTGTCTTACCTCCATACTCATATATATATATATATATATATATATTTAAATTATTGACATATAGAGGGGTAAATTTGTTTTTTACTAACTGCATATACTTGAAATTTTCAAGCAAACATAAATAGTCACTTTTTGAACGCTAACTTTTTTTAGGGAAGGTTATTCATTTTTTGGAAATAAACCATATCATCATAATCTGCATATATTAAACTAGTGCACTGACTATTTTTTGGTAATTTTTAGATTAAATCAATATTTTTTATTATTTTTTGAAATGGACGAAGACAAAAAAAAGGTGATGTTTCAGTACATTTTATGAACCCTAGATTTTCTTTTCAATGTGATCATCAATAAGAAAAATGAGAGTACCCTTTTGAATTAGACAGGGAGAGGAAATGCAATATGATTTTTCTGAATTTTTTGGTATCGTCGTTTTAAAGTTATTGAATTTTCATTCAGTGCAATTTTCCGAACAATAAAATTCCACAGTGGCACAGTTTAGTAAAAAATTAATAACAAATTGAAATTTTTAATGAAACTCTACAAATATTACATCATCAGAAACTAGATTCAGAGATGAATCTAATGGTACCTGGTCCGAAATATAACATTTTTTTTTTGTAGGTGTTCCACCCCTCCAAAGTTGCAGGTTCCTGAAAACTGCAGAATTTTCTCGGTTTTTCGTTGACGAGAAGCTCTCAGTCGAGATAATTTCTCGAGCGAGACATTTTTTAAACTCTCGACTGAGAGTTTAAACCACCACAGGTTAAATTTAATCGTGCGACTAAACTCTCGTCCGAAAGTTGTACAAACTTTCGTTCGAGAGTTTGCACCCGAGAGTTTACATTGGGAGAGACTCTCGGATGAGAGTTTACGTTTCACGTGACAAGTGAGTAATAGGCAGAGTGGTAGGTATTTATTTTACAATTATTTTTCGACATTTAAATATTAACAATAGCCTTATCAGGAACCTTTATTTGCGCCAAGTACCGGTTGCTTATATGAACCAAATACCATAATATTTATTTAATTTAGTTCAGTGGTATAAAACTAATATTTATTTAGTACTTTTATTTTTAATATTATAATTTGATGTGTGAAAATACATTTAATATGGCATGTACATGTGATGTAGACATACATGTGGTTAATAATAATATTTTTTTATTGTTTAATTTTAATATTAAAAATTAATATTTATTTAGTAGTTTAGTTAGTTTGTATATGTTTCATTTTAATATTAAAATTAATATCTATTTAGTAGTTTTGTTCCTTTGTATAAACTTAATTTTAATATTAAAAATTAATATTTATTTAGTAGTTTAGTTAGTTTGTATAATTTTAATACTAAAAATTAATATTTATTTAGTAGTTTAGTTATTTTGTATAATTTTAATATTAAAAATTAATATTTATTCAATAGTTTAGTTGGTTTGTATATGTTTAATTTTAATATTAGAATTTATTATTTATTTAGTAGTTTAGTTGGTTTGTATAAATTTGATTTTTATATTAAAGATTAATATTTATTTAATAATTTAGTTGGTTTGTATAAGTTACCGCTCTTGTCATGTTTTGAATTTAAATTTTTAACAGAGACTTAAGAAAGAATTATAATGAAAATATCTCATGTTTATTTCATTTAAACCATAAGTTAGAAAATGGTGATATTCTAATATAAATAAAAAAAAGTACGAGAAGAAATAAGTGAAGGGATGGATACACACCAGCGCCCTGGCACTTGTACATGATTTCGGGGGAGAAAAGATTTTGGTGTTTTTAATAAGAACAAAACTCTCGGATGAGAGTTAAAACAATTCTAGGTCGAGTGTTTTAGAACTTTCGTTCGAAAGTTTACGAGCGTTATCAGGAACCCTTATATGCACCAAGTACCAGTTGCTTATATGAACCAAATACCGTAATATTTATTTAATTTAGTTCAGTGGTATAAAACTAATATTTATTTAGTACTTCTCTTTTTAATATTATAATTTGATGTGTGCAAATACATTTAATATGGCATGTACATGTGATGTAGACATACATGTGGTTGATAATAATATTTTTTTATTGTTTAATTTTAATATTAAAAATTAATATTTATTTAGTAGTTTAGTTGGTTTGTATATGTTCCATTTTAATATTAAAATTAATATCTATTTAGTAGTTTAGTTCCTTTGTATAAACTTAATTTTAATATTAAAAATTAATATTTATTTAGTAGTTTAGTTGGTTTGTATATGTATAATTTTAATACTAAAAATTAATATTTATTCAGCAGTTTAGTTGGTTTGTATATGTTTAATTTTAATATTAAAATTTAATATTTATTTAGTAGTTTAGTTGGTTTGTATAAAATTAAAAATTAATATTTTTTTAGTAGTTTAGTTAGTTTGTATAATTTTAATATTAAAAATTAATATTTATTCAGTAGTTTAGTTGGTTTGTATATGTTTAATTTTAATATTAAAATTTAATATTTATTTAGTAGTTTAGTTGGTTTGTATAAATTTTATTTTTATATTAAAGATTAATATTTATTTAATAATTTAGTTGGTTTGTATAAGTTACCGATGTTGTCATGTTTTGAATTTAAATTCTTAACAGAGACTTAAAAAAGAATTATAATGAAAATATCTCATGTTTTTTTTCATTTAAACCATAAGTTAGAAAATGGTGATATTCTAATATAAATAAAAAAAAGTACGAGAAGAAATAAGTGAAGGGATAGATACACACCAGCACCCTGGCACCTATACATGATTTCGGGGGAGAAAATATTTGGGTGGTTTTAATAATAACAAAACTCTCGGACGAGAGTTAAAACAATTCTAGGTCGAGAGTTTTAGAACTTTCATTTGAGAGTTTACCCGAGAGTTTATGTAAATAAAACTCTCAGACGAGAACATACTTAACTCTCGTCTGAGAGTATTTTAACTCCGGTCAAGCTCAATCTAACTCTCGCGCGACACTTTAAAAATCTCTGAGACGAGAAATTGAGTTGACTATTTTCTCGAATGAGAAATTACAAATTTCACACAAATTTTGGCCATCCACCAAAATGTGTTTCCCAACTTCAGGATTTCACCCATTAACATCATCACAACACAAACATCAAATATAGATCTCATGTCAAATAACTCATGCTATCACATATACACATCTATCTGCAAGCTAAACATTAAATGAACATATCTAATATAACCTAACAATATACACATCATGATGATCACCAACATGTAAATTAAGTACAACTACAACATGAACATAAAATACATGGACCATATATATATATAACTGAAAAATGTTAAAAATATAGAACTGTAATATAAATGTCATAGATTAGCTGGTGGTAGTACAACGTCAATAACAGTGCAAGTGGAGGTTTGCTTAGTAAATGGTGCAGCCTCAACGGTCGATGGTCGAGCCTACTCATGATCATGACTAGTACTAATGGATGGATTAGATGGTGGTAGTACAACATGAATATAAGTAGTAGTAGTGGAGGCTTTCTCATTCAATAGTGCAGGCTCGACGGTCGATGGGCCAACTTGCTCATGATCATGACTATTACTGATGGATGTTGCAGGCTGCTGACTGGACGTGGCCAATGGTCCAGCCTCATCTCCATGATGACTGCTAGATGCTACTAGTGGAGTCTCTGGATGCTCATCAAGTGCAACGCGACGTGAATGATCATGAGATGACAAGTCGCTGCTTGCGGACTGTCCATTATGTGTTGTGGCTTGACTATGCCTATAACGTGCAACAGTCCTCCTCAGTCACGTAAAATTTGTCGTCGCTCCTACGACATGCCACATCAGGCCGTACATGTCACGTAGCATGTTTCTCCACATCCGTAATAGCCTATCATCGACCTGTATGTATTTGTAATGAGCGGGCCTCATGCTCGCCTCAACGATCAATGCATTGAGTTGGTTGCCCAAATCGATCTTATATCTAGTATTAGGTTGATTGCGCCTAGCAAAAGGCAGTACCGGTGCACTAGCAGTAGCATGTCTCTTTGCACCGACCTCATCCTGATCATGATCTTCGGCATCAACCATGTCCTGATCATCATCAGGATCCACACCTGGATCATGTGGTGGTTCCGACATCTCCTTGCCATCAAAAGAGCTAATGTCTACAAAATATATACAAGTACACAACAATAATTAGACAATTTCATTACACAATTTAATAAAAAAAAGTTAAAGAACATGTTAGAATAAATATAAATAAAACATTAATATTACCTCTATCATCTGGCGGCTCATCATCTGTGAAGAGGATGTTGGCACACCCTTGTCAATTTAATCCAGCATAAGGACATGGGACCATAATGAAGGGATGTAACTCATAAACACTGGCTAGTAATTCTAGTGCATCATGTGATATCCTAGCTGGAATGATAGTCTCTCTGATCTTGGGAATCATTTGCCCCCACATGTGCATCCGGGCCTCCAACATTGGCCTACGAGGTTGTCGAACAAAAGTATGCCTCATCTCTGGAAACCACTTAAAAAATAAAGAAAAAAGCTCTGAATCAAAAGGGAAGTTGACCCTCCCTTGTGCATAAGCACGACATCTATCTAAGGCCGTACAAAACTTCCGCAAAAGAAAGGCATACCACCTGACAAGTTGTGGCTCCTGTACTAAAGAATCAACATAATATAAAAGAAAGCAACTAATGTGTTGCCCATCACTGCTGTCATGTGAAATGGTTGAAATGATATGTGAGAGGCACTACACATCCTGTCTACCAAATGCACCTATATGTAATTGACCTCGAGGTACCTGAAACGCTGTAGGAGACAGTACATCTGCTCCAATGTATCTATGGGAGTAAACTGACTCCCTCCTACACAACCAGCTGGAACCTCTGGGAATGAGGGAAAATCCACCCCTCTCCTCGATAGTCCTCTAATAAAATAAATATCCTCCTCAGTGGGTGTGTACCACTGGTCAGGACCAACCTGGAAAGCCTGTTGGTGGGCATTCCACCTACAGATAAGATGTCTCAAACACACACTATGTGCCTTTAGGGAATTAGCCTCCTCATAGAAATTTAGGAGGCCTACCTACCTTAGGATCCCCAGGGTATCTGCTATAATAGGGCGAGGGTATGCATCTCTCTCCCTCTCTCATGCCTCCCACTGGTGAATCATGTCATACTGCTCCACCTGTTGTTGTTGTTGTTCCTACTCCTCTCTCTGAATCATTGACATATTAAATATTTTTTTTTATTAAATCATACATATATTTAGGAATATAATTTTTTATTTTCATTTTGAAAAAAAACAAAATAGACCACTTGGTGCGCCAAAACAGTCATGCACTGGTTCCTGTGCAGCTTGTGTTTGTAGCACACTAGTGGCGGTGCCCCAAATGAAATAAAATGGACCATCCTCGGTGCACCTAAAATTTTTTCAAGCATCGTTGAATATCTATAATGTCACAAGAGTGGTGAGGTGATTGAAATATATGCCCCAGCACATATAGTCGTGTCAGCGCACCAACTTCCTGACAATTACATAGTCAACAGTGTGGTATTTTACCCGTCTGCACCGTTGACCCTTTCGGAATGCCAAATGCAGTGAACTAACAAAAACCGAGGTGGATAATTTTGTCAACCCACCACACTGCTATTCCCATGGTCAACTGTGCGACTGGCTAAATGAGCACACCACATTTTTTTCTTAAATTTAAAATAATGTGGGGCGCCTTTCGGTACCGCCCCGAAAATGGTGCAGATACCGTTAGCACCGGTGGCGGTGAGGCCTGTAAATTTTATAAGCAACACCGCTTACCGGTGTGAGCCGAACGGCTCATGTGCACTGCACAACAATTTTTTTTCTTTTTTAATGGTTATTTTTAAGGTTATTTCAAATTCTAATTCTCTAAAAATCTTAATTATAGAAAAACTATAAAAATACCTGTACATTTTTCCATCGAGGAGGCATATTGGTTGTAGAATTTGCAAAAGAAAATTTGTCCACCATTTTGCAAAATGCAAGCTAGATATTGGTGGCCAATGCACAACAGCAGTGCCTGCAATGGGTGCAATGGGAGCACCATTGTTAGGGCGGCTTAGAGAAGGGGAAATGGCACCGGTGCTTGAGATATTTGGAGCACTGAGGAAAATGAAAAATGCAGTTTTTTGGCTGTAATTTTTTTTTATTTAACCCTGTTCCAGTGCACAGGGTTTTATAGGCACACCAGCACGCTTTCTTACAACCACACCGGGCGGTGTCATATTTGGCGCGTTGTTTATGATGCATCAGGGCGATTCCTTAACACCACATCAGGATGTTTTCATTTTGGTGCGATGTTTTATGATGCACCGGGGCGGAATAGTCGTAAAGCACCGGTGCAGAATAGTTGTAAAGCACCGGTTTTTATGTGGGGTATTTTTATGTGGGGTTCCTCAAAAACATCCGCTAGAGGGTGTTTTCCTTGTAGTGGAAGAACTTAATTTCAGTGTCAATGATAACAGATCATGACCTTCAAGTTGAATTCTTCAAAACATATTGTGTCATAAAGGACAATAAGAAGGAGCTAGTTGCATCAGGAGTGCGTGTGGGAAGCCTGTATAGATTGAATGTCAAGACCATGCCACACCAAGCCCTGGTTTCAATGGGATTAACAAATGATAATATTTGGTATTAGAGATTCGGTCATCTTAACCTACAAGACATCGTGCTACTTCAAAGGAAAGGGATGGGTGATGTACTCCCTGCTTTTCATAATGTTCATTTAGATTGTGATTGATGTGCATTAGGGAAAATGCATAAAGAAGAGTTTCCTTTGAATGTTGATAAGAATAAAAGATATATTCTAGAGCTGGTGCATATAGACATATGCAGACCTATGTAGACTAGGTCTCTTAGTGGTGCATATTATTTTATACAATTTATTTATGAATTAACTTGTTGGAACGGGGTCCCCTAGCTGCGTTTTGGTATAAATTTTGTAAAAGTTAGTCTAGCACAGGGGCTTTGGGGTGGGTCAAAGCCCCCAATGTATTGTAATGGGCCAAAGGGTATACCAATAGTACGCAAACTACAGTTTGTGGACCATAGGATAGCGCAGGCTATGATGCTATAAATAGATGGATAGATTGAGTCTAGAGAGAGGCTAAGTGCAATTTATGTCGGTTGCGAACTATTGAGATCTGTTTTGGTTGGTATTAGGTTAAGGAATCCTGTCAGTTGTGTGCACGAAGATCCTCTATCCTGCTATGTGCGGAACCCACTAGCTGTCTATGCGGGTTAAGAATCGAGTCTATAAGTGGAATTTGAATGCTAATGAATAAGAAGGTTGTTTGGTAGTAATGGAAATATCTCTATGTATGAGCATTGGCTACGTTTTGTGTTATTTTTGTGATTATGTTTATAGCTGATTATTGATGTGTACATGGTTTTGATGCCATAAGAAAGGGTTAATTCCATAGTTCTAGATATTAATAATTTCTTTACTCATGTTTACATGCTATCTGTGGGTTTATGGGCTTCACATTCTGCAAGTATTCTATTGAAGGTTCTGTGATAGGAATCCTTATGTGCAAGTCTGATAGATCTTAAAAGGGATGCCTCAAATACCTTTCTCTCTCTTAGGGTGCAGAAACCTGGTTCTAGCACCCTCCCATACCACTTCGAGGGATACCTTGGCTTGCGTAAGCAGGTCATTGTCGAAAGGGCCAGTAGTATAGGGGTTTGTTGGAAAGCCTTAAATCCAAATGTGGGTCAGGATGCCTCAAGCCAAAAAATGGTTCCGTTGTCGGGACTCCTAGAATTTTGAGAGAAGGATTGGGTAATGCCACGAGATCATTGGAAGCTTGAAGACTAGTTCTAAAAACAGATCTAGGAATCTTCCCTAAAAGAGAATCAAAGTATAAGGCTGACTGCTGAAGAGTGGAAGAACAAGTATATCTTTACAGAGTTATACGGAATCTTCTTCGTAACTTTCACTCACGAACTACAAGAGTGTCTAACAAGGTTAGCAGAGTTCGAGACCTATTGGAAATACGATCAGGTTACACAGTGGACTCCTGAATTAATCCAATAGTTGGAAAAGGCTGATAACAAAATCACCGGGACTGTAGATCATTGGGTGGATAGTGTTTTAGGATGATTTGTAATGGAATTCGTAGTTGATCAATTCATATCTTATTCTGAAGCTGAGAAAAGGTTCTTCAAAGGATTCCAAGGTAAGTTCTTACAAACATTGCTGCTACTGATTAAGATGCTATTGTGAGAAAAGGGTATTTTGTTCAGTCACACAGAGTGAATGACCTCTGATTAGAGAAAAATTACTATACGAAGTGGTAAATACTACAAAGTCAATCGAGATGGGGACAGATCCATCTATAGTCCCTTAATAGAGTTTCCTACGCACGCAGAAACTAGTCCCCTGGTTACACCACTGTCGAATCCGTATAAGGGAAAGAACTCTCCTAATCCTCCGCCACCATCGAAAGACGATATGGACACACACATGAAGCTACCCACCTTTAAGGGTGTGGGGGATGAGGACATGGACCGATTTTGGTTCATGGAAAAATCAGTATGGACTGCACAGAATGTTATTAGCGATGCTGTAAAACAAGCCAAACTATCTGTAGCCTTTGATGGAAGGTCCTTGGATTGGTTCATGGGATACGAGGGTTGGCATGTGGATCTGTCAATATAAGAAATTAAGGATGCCTTAAAAAAGTAGTTTCGAAATCCTAAGTCCTATGCTCAACTTGTGATTGAATTGAAATATTTCAAACAAGAACCTATAGAGTCTGTATGGGAGGTTGATCAACGGCTAAATAAATTTATCAGGGATGGAGAATTTAAGTACGAGGATAGAAAACACAAGGAATGGTTCATTTCGATGCTATTACCACATCTGCATGAGCCCATGGGTCAGTATACAATTGATACGCAAGAAAAAGCCCTGTAAATTGCAATGAAGCTAGAAGTTGTGCCAAGGGACGATGCCCAGTTTGGGGTGTTGTGGATCCAGGGCTAGTTAGAGGCCATGCACCTAGAAATCCATAATTTATGAAAAGAGTGGGGAAAAGAAGCTTGCACAGACATTTGGTGCATATGGTGCAGGGTGTTAGGGCACACCAAGGATAAGTTCCCTCTATTGTTATACCACATGTAAGTTGGGGGGGCTAACCCATTATGCCCCACAGAGGTTGTTGGACCAAGCAACCCCACATTATGGTGCATTGATTTTCGAGTAGCCGGATTGCATGATACAAACCACTACCCCTCACTTGGTGCCTATATCCTAGAATTAAAGCAACAATGGAGAAAATTTTTCTCATCTGTAGGAGATGATGAGAAAAATTGTCAAACATATGGTTTAATGATAGATAGAGGAAACCTTTACAGGGTGCACTTTGACCCTTCATCACCATTATCTCCCTACGGACAAGGAGGCTCCTCTGTAAGAGGCCGAGGGGGGGGGGTGGCAGGTGGAAGCACAGATCGGGGAAGAGGACAACTGATCTATATTTATTGTGGGGAAGCGGGACACTTCGCAAGAGACTGCCCAAACCCTGAATGAAAATATTGCATATATTGTAGGCAGTTGGATCATGTGATCGAATACTGTCCTGTGCTGATAGCAAAGATGTAGGAAAAACAACAAACACCGACGCAGAATGTACAAAGGGTTACGACGGAACTACACGATGAGGGACCCAGCATTAACGTAATTACGTGCTATGGCATGGCCACGGGAGGAGCTGAGGAAAAAGCTGTAGCCAAACCCATTATTATAAAAGTCACTGATAAAAGGAAAAGTCTGGACTTACAGAAGGAAAAAGAAACCTTCCTTGAAGCTAGAAAAGAATTTGCCGAAAGAGAGGCGTCTACCTCAAAGGCCCCAACGGATCTAAAAGCAGATGAAGAAGTTAAGTCATTCCTGCAGGAATGTATGAAGTTGCTACACAACTAGAAGGCAATTGAGAACCTTCAATCATTGATAGACAATTGCACAGAAAATGTTTCCCCACCAGCGGAAGTTAAAAATGTCCACAAACTTTATAAGCATAAGAAACAAATTGGTCAGGAAATGTGATTAACTGGGTAGATTGGAGATTATCAAATGGATCTGGTAATCCTTGATTTACGATCCGATGCAAATTTCCTGCCTAAATAGGCTTGGCAGAGGATGGGAGAACCCAAGCTGGAATGGTCTAATAGATAGCTACGCATGGCTAACCAACCGAAGATCATACCTTTAGGAAGGATATCAAAGATTATGGTAGATATCGCAGAAGTTAAGGTGTATGTAGATTTTGAGGTGATTCAAATTGTAGATGATGTCGACTATTACCCTGCACTCCTAGGACTTGATTGGGCTATAGACATCGGAGGCATTATCAATGAAAAAACGAAGCATGGTTTTTGAGAATGAGGATACATAAGTAATAGTCCCTCTATATCTGGCAGAGGGTGAGTGGTATACAGAACCGGTGCTCAAAGAGGATGACATTAATCATATTTACAAGCTGACAGCTTGTGACGATGATTAGATTAACCCTATGGCTGATGGCATTCTTTGTTGGGAGAAGGACATCAAATGTCTCTCTGACTCAGATGGTGAGATAGAAAATTGGTATAACCGATTGCATGATTTATCTGCACTACGATGCCTTAAAATCACAAAGAGCTTCTGATTTATGTCCTCAGAGGTAAGAGAGCTGCCCTATTTTGATGGGTATGGTAGTATTAAGGATTTTCTTAGAGCATTTGAAGCAGACGTTCCCAGGGAATGGAGGATGTGGGCGCTTAACTTAACTATGCGCGTGGCCCCTGCGCGATGGTGGGAAACTCATAAGGGGACTTTTAGGGATTGGGAGGAATGTTGCAGAATGATGATCCTATGATTTGAACCTCCGGTCGACCTGCTCATGGAAATTTTCCCTAGCCACGGGAACCCACGCAAGCACTTCTCTGTATGGATGGAAGTATGGAGCGAAAGGACTTGGGATGAATGGGTCCACATGTTTATCCAAGCCTTGGGACCAATACCCACCATGTGGTATTTTGAAACAGAGCTACATCAGGGCACTCGCCATTGGGACACCATGAGAGAAGATTTTCTAGGGACATTCGGGTTGATAGGAAGAGAAGAGAAATTAGACAAAGCCCTGCAGGATATAGATACTCTAACATTTCATGAATCACCCCCTCACACAAAGTATGGGGAACCATCTTTACATGTGCAGATGTAGGATATTGCCAATTGTAAGAATCTATGAGTTGAGGAGTGTGATGAGGACCCACGAAATATCACTATCCCTGAATTAGAGGGAGAGCACATAGTGACTAAAACTCTCAAATTAAAGGAAGTAAATATTGGAATAGAAGAAAAACCTAGGATGGATAAAATTGGGGATTACTGGGATGATGATACCGTTGGAAAGATCACGGAATCGCTCACTGAATATCAGGATCTATTTCCCACAATTTTTTCAGAACTCAAAGGCATTGTAGGAGATCTCAGTGTCATGCGAACCACCTTAAAACCAGATGCGCATCCTGTCAAGTAGAAACCCTATAGATTGAACCCCAAGTATAAGCATAAAGTCAGAGAAGATATCGATAAAATGGTAGTCATAGGTATCATCGAACCGATAGAGTAGTTAGACTGGGTAAGCCCCATGGTGGTTCAAGAAAACAATACGGAAATAAGAATCTGAGTAGAATTGCACAAGTTGAAGGATGATTTTGTACATGATCCCTTCCCTACATTGTTCTCTAATGAAATTCTGGACAATGTGGGAGGTCAGGAAGAATACTCGTTCACTAACGGGTTTTTAGGCTACCATCATATCCGAATAGCGCTTGAAGATCATAGAAAAACTACCTTCGCAACAGAATGGTGATCCTTTCAGTACACTGTCATGCCCTTTGGTCTCAAGAATGCCCATTCCATATTTTCGCAGGTGGTAGTAGTAGTATTCAAGGAATTCATTCATAAGTTTCTGGAAGTATAATTTGACAATTGGACAGTGTTTGGGTTGGTAAAGAAGCATGTGTCGAACTTGTGTTTGATGCTGGATGTCTTCAAAAAGCACCATATTTCACTAAAAATTAAGAAGTGGATATTCTATGTACCTTTCAGGATTTTTTTAGGGCACGTGGTATGTCAGAAAGGATTGATGGTTGACCCGACCAATGTTGCAACTATCATCAATTTAGCAATCCCCACCACTGAGAAACAAATACGCTCCATCCTCGGGAACACTAGCTACTATAGGAAGTTTATTCAAGGGTACGCGTTGATCACGACACCAATGGAGAATCTGTTAAAGAAGGTTGTGTCTTTTTTCTAGGATGAGGAGTGTCAGAAGAGTTTTGAGCTACTCAAGGAAAAGATGGTCATTGTGCCTATCCTAATATTTCCTGACTGGGCGAAGGTCTTTCATGTCAGGGAAGGGGACATTGACCACCCAGTTGTGTTTGTTAGCAAGAAACTTTCTAGAACATAACGTAACTACTCTACTACTAAATGCGAAGGATTGGAAATGGTGTATGCCCTACAGAAATACCGACACTATCTACTGGGAGGGCACTTCAAGATGTTCATGGATCATTTAGCTTTGAAGTAACTAGTCAATAAGCCTGTGTTGGGGGGGGGGAGATTTCCTGATGGTTACTATTGTTTCAGGAATATGACTTTGAAATAATTGTGAAGCCCGGGAGACTGAATTTTAGACCGGACCACTTGTCCCGAATAGAGAATGGTGAAGAGCCAACTAAGCTAGAAGAAGTATTTCCTAATGCGCAAATTTTTTCTATTAAGGTGGTTGATGAGCACTTTGCAGATATTATTCATTTCTTAACTATGAATATGGCACCTGCAGGCTACTCGGTACAACAAAAAAAGAATTGGTAACCCGCGCAGCTGATTTTACCATCATTGTGGGCCAATTATACAAGCTCTGAGATAATGAGGTACTACGAAGATATGTACTAGAGCATGAAAGACAAGCCATTTTAGCAGAATTCCATAGAGGAGTAGTTGGAGGTCACTATGCAAGAAAAACAACTGCGCAGAAGGTATTAAGAGCTGGGTTGTGGTGGCCCACACTACATAGCGATTCCCATGCATATTATAAAGCCTGGAGCGCGTACAATGGATAGGAATACCTTCATGCATCGATGAGATGCCCTTGAAACCACAGGTGGCCCTACAGGAATTTGATAAATGGGCTATAGACTTTATCGGACCCATCAACCCTCTAGGTAAGAATACAAGTGCCCGATACATTCTCACTGCAACTGATTATGTCACGAAATGGGTGGAAGCACAAGCTGTGAAGGATTGCACCGTAGATACCACTGCGCACTTTATTTTTGAGCACATTTTAACTAGGTTCGGTTGTTCGAAGATCTTGATGATTGATAGAGGTACACATTTCATTAATGAAACTATTCAAGCTTTGACTGAGGAATTTCAGATCCACCATGCGAAGAGTTCCCTGTATCACCCGCAGGCAAATGGAACGGTGGAAGCTTTTAATAAAATTATGGAACAGGCACTTACCAAGGTCAGTATTGTTGATCGAATCGATTGGGACGTGTGCATCCGTTCAGTATTCTGGGCCTATCGGCCTACATGCAAGAAATTGACTTGGAAAACGCCATTTCGGATGGTTTATGGGTAGGAGGCCATTATGCCCATGGATTACATCGCCCCTAGCCTGCGCATTGCGGATTTTAAAAACATGGCGGAACCAAAAAACATGGAGGAATGCTTAGCGCAACTAGTTTCCTTGGAAGAGGATTAGTTCATTGCTAGCTTTCATTAGCAAGTTCAGAAGGCCCAAGAAAAATCCTGGCATGATAGGCATATCCGACAGAAATAATTTAAGGAAAATGAGCTAGTACTACTATATGACAGTCAGTTTGGATGCCACCCAGGAAAATTCCAACAACATTGGTTGGGTCCTTATGTTGTAACATAAATTATAGATGAAGGTTCAGTTAGATTAGCTACGCTACGCGGAGACCCCCTGCCAGGGTACGTTAATGGCAGCCATCTAAAACTATACAGGGCCAACTCGGTGCCTACCAAATGACTATATGGTCAGAGTAGCTATATAAGGATGGTTGCATGTACGCAAGGGGAAGAATGAAGGTAGGCCCGTCGTGCCCGCAGGGGTCGTCCGCATGTAAGGAGGCATAGAATGGTGTGATGGGCATGCAGGGGTAGTACACAGCTATGGAAAGTAGTTGTTGGAACAATAAAACTGGGTAAAAATCCGATTTTACCATTGAAAGGAGCGGGCAGTTGGAAATTAATGCGACAATTTGGGGGGATTTTTTATCGTTTCTTTGATGGTAAGTTACAGCTAAGTTTGATTCGACTGTTGTTACCCATCAAAAGCTATAAAAGGAGGGGTGTAGATCAGAATTGGGTTCTTTCCTTTCCGAAAATATTTTTCCCTGTGACTTCCGGTTAAATATGTACTTTGTGTAATATTTCCATCTGCATGTTTGAGTGCACCACCCCCTCTGATAGCAGCAACCTTGAGTTCGTCTTCTGTGCAAGAATGACTGTGTCCAACCCCACTGAATCATCACATGCCACGGCCTCTGCCGAGTTGGCATCCGACAAAGTATTAGAATTAACTCCCAAAGTTGAAGAGGTCATGTCCACGCCGACCAAGGGGAAGAAGGCGAGAAAGGAAAAGAAAAGGGAAAAATGATAGGAGCAGGGGAAGGGGAGTACTGCGAAATGGGCTATGGTGAAGCCACGCACGTCCCCTTAGAATGTGAAATTCCCCCAGAGGGTGCCTAAGGAATTCTCACCTAACCCTGTAAAGCGTCCTCTGACTGCTTAGGAAGAAGCTCTGTTGGCGGCCCCGCTGACTTGGCTACCACCCTATGTTCAACCAAGGAGACCTATAGTGTGCATGCCCAAGAATATTGATGTTGTTCGCTCCTATATATATGTCACTCGTTCTGGATGAAGTTCCCATAATTGGAGACATTTTTGGAAATCTCCCCTGCATTAAGTTCGTGATCACGACCTCACCAGCATTGAGGCCTTCCCCGAATTAGTGCCTGAGTTATATCTTGAGAGGGTACTATATGATATTATGCTAAAGGTGGTGCCAATTTCTTGGGCACGTGGGTTAGCAGGTTCGGGGCTATTGAACTTGCTGTGGATACCCCACTTGGCTGATACAATATCACCAACCTGGTGGTGTGGAAATTGCTTGCGCTGATCCATGATGGAAGCTTGTGGATCAAAGAATGCATTCCAATTAATACTGCCCTAATTCACCAAATTACTGGTCTCCCCATGAAAGGGCTAAATCCCATGGAGCGCATTGGCAAGATGTATGAACAACAGATTGCCGACAAAGTATAGAAGGACTATCAGGTAGAACGTAAACAAAGGGGATTCCTAGTAGCACCATCACTAACCTAGGAGTGCGCATGGGTACCCTGCTGCTGGCCTGCAAGATGATGTGCTAGTGCTAGGAAAAGGCTCTCCCTACCTATTTCATTCATCTCGCTGACAGCTACGAGAAGGGGTATGTTATAACTGGTCACAATTCCTTTGTACTGAATTTCTGGAAAATATGCGCGAGGCACAGGACCACGGGAAGGCATTCGGTTACTCCTGGCTATTGTTGCTAATTTCCTTCGTAGCATCGGAAGCCCCTGAAGCATCAGTCCTTCCTGAGATCGAACCAGATATGTGCGAAGGGGCGCAATATGTGAACCTGTGCGATTCAAAGGATCTGATACATGTTAAAGAAAACAAGGTGTTTTAGGTGTTGTTTGA
This sequence comes from Pinus albicaulis, assembly GCA_034641835.2. Lineage (NCBI taxonomy): Eukaryota > Viridiplantae > Streptophyta > Pinopsida > Pinales > Pinaceae > Pinus > Pinus albicaulis. Next base: position 836,652,260 of record CM076581.1, on the reverse strand, counting down.
CAGCATGCTGGTGGCAACAATTCATTTTCGTTCATGTGTGTCCCCTATGGTGTATGAGAAATATAAGAGCATCGCATCATTTCAGGTTAAAATGCACAATGTGAAGATTCGGGGCCACAAGGATCCAACTTGGATGTTGTTCCCCTACATGGTAATAGACGAGGAAATTTATTGGCTCATTGCCACTTGGCTACCGCATTGGGAATTGGGATTCAAGTCAGATGGCCCTATCACTACAGACACTGCTGGTACGAGCGCAACTCCAAAAGCAACCACCCCGGCTGATACTACTAAGAAGTTGGAAGGGCACATCATGGAAGGCGCCACCGGGACGGATGTCCCAGTAGATATGACTGAGGGCATGGAGCAGGAATTGCATAAGGATATGGAGACCGAAGGAATTGATGGAAAAAGCACACGGTCCCCGCGTGGAACAAAACGGGCTACTAGGCCCCGTAGGGAGATAGAGGTCACCCTAACTAAGGAATATTTGGAGCAAATTGCAGATGCTGTCACTATCACTTTGGAGGATAGATGGGTTTTCCTGGAAGAGAAACAAAAGGCTTCTGTCATAGCATTACAATCTGAGCTACACACCCTCTAGCTAAAGGCAAATACCCTGCAAAGGAGAATGGCTCAAGCGAGGCAGTATCAAGCGAGCCAGCCCACCATAAGCACAGAATTGATCTCTACAACTAGAAGCCGACTCTACCCCCTGTTAGGCGCAACGTTCATTCTGAGTCCACCTAGCTTATGTGAACAAGTCCATACTTCCGCTAAATTTCATCTCGACCTGGCCGGACTCAAGGGAGAGACATTGCTCACTCTCCATATATCCCTCTTCGAGGAAATCTAGCATAGAGACAAGTGGGCGCAACAGCAAATGAGTGAGTCGGAGCACACGATTGCAGCTAAGACTATTGATGCTACCTAAGCGCAGGCCGCATGCATCACTGTTGTCCTGCAGTAGACAGAGTTAGAGAATATGATCAACAAACTCTATGAAGATGTGCGAGGGTAAATTCCAGCCTCCGCCGCCCCACAGGCCAAGATCGAAGGATTAGTGGCAGCTCTGAAAGCCTCTCAGACTGAAATGTATACTATTAAAATAGATCTGGAACAATAGATCATTGTGCTGCAGGCTAAGTTGCAGCCTGAGACCCCTCCCGAGGTGCACACCTAGAGAGCTACATTAGTCGCAGAAGCTACGAATACCATTACAACATAGATTGCGCAGGACATTGAATTGTTTGAAATAGATATAAAGCTACGGTCTACGGTGCAACACGATCCTTTTCTACGCGAATTTACTTAAGAACTGCGCAAGAAGGAAGAAGAATTTGAACAAATAGAGGCTACGATGACCACACTTACTCCAACAAAACGCCTAGCACATATGCGGGCTAACCATGCACACAGGGATGAACTCAAGGGGCTTCGCCACAAGAAGCAAGTCCTCAATAAACACCGCAAGAGATGGGTAGATGAAGCCATCAAGTTGTCACAGGATTTGGATGTAGCAGTCAAGCAGCTGAATCAGACCTTGGAGAGTGTTATCGTCGCAACCTAAGGCCCAACTTCACAAAATTTGGTTGACATTGAACAAAATGCCATTACGCAGAGCGAAGGTATTTTCCCCCCTCTGGTCATCGCCATCAAGCAGCTCCACGAGTCACAAGATTTTTTTGGGGGCTTGTCGGAATGGGTTCCCCTAGCTGTGCTTTGGTATAAATTTTGTAATAATTAGTCGAGTGCAGGGTTTTTGGGGTGTGTCAAAGCCCCCAATGTATTGTAATGGGCCAAAGGGTAGAAGAAGAGTCCGCAAACCATGGTTTGCAGACCATAGGATACCGTAGGCTATGATGCTATAAATATATCGATATATTAAGTCTAGAGAGAGGCTAAGAGTGATTTATGCTGGTTGTGAAATGTTGAGATCTGCTTTGGGTTGTATTAGGGTAAGGACTCCTCTTGGCTGTGTGTGAGGAGATCCTCAATCCTGCTGTGTGCGGACCCCGCTGGATGTGTGCGCGGGTTAGGAATTAAGTCTGAAAGTGGAATTTGAATGCTAATGAATAAGAAGATTGTTTGGTAGTAACGGAAATATATCTGTGTATGAGCATTGGCTACGTTTTGTGTTATTTCTCTAATTATGTCTGTTGATGATTATTGATGCGCACGTGAATGTGATGTCAGAAGAAAGGGTTAATTGCATAGATCTAGTTATTAATAATTTCTTTACTCATGTTTACATGCTATCTATGGGTTTATGAGCTTCGCATTTTTCAAGTATGCTATTGAAGGTTCTGCGATAGGACTTCTTCTACACAAGTATAATTGATCTTAAGAGGGCTACCTCAAATACCTTTCTCTCTCTTAGGGTGGGGAAACCTTGTTCCAACACCCTCCCCTACTACTTCGGGTGAGACCTTGGCCTACATAAGTAGGTAATTTCCGAAAGGACCAATAGTATAGTGGTTTGTTGGAAAACCTTAAATCCGAACCTGGGTAAGGACCCCTCAAGCCAACAGCACTATATTGTCTTGGATATATTTTTTAAGTGAAAAGAGCCAGACATTTCAATGCTTTAAATAATTTCAGACTATGGTAGAGAAGAAGACAAGGAAATTTATAAATATTCTCTACTCCGATCAAGGGTGAGAATACAAGTTCAGAGATTTCATGAAATTTTGCAGAAATCATGGGATTATTTAACAATTCACAATGCCTCACACTCCGTAGCAAAATGGAGTTGTAGAATGAAAGGACAGAACCCTTATGGAGTGTGCATGAAGTATGCTTCAAGGTAAGGGTCTATCAAATGGTTTTTGGGATGAAGTAATCAACACTGTTGTTTATTTAAAAAATAGGAGTCCTGCTAAATGCCTTAATTGTAAAACTCCTTTTGAAGCACTTTATGGATATAAGCAAGAAGTGAGTCATTTAAGAGTTTTTGGGTCAAAATCCTTTACCCATATACCTAAGGAGGATAGAAGGAAGTTATATCCTAAGGCCATGAATCCATCTTTTTAGGATAGGGCACTGAGTTTAAAGCTTATAAGTTGTTTAATCCTTCAAATCAAAATCTTTGCAAGTGGAGATGTCATATTTCATGAGAAGGTTGAGGAAGGAAAGGAAAACAACATCCAAGAATGGCACATTCCATTGTTGATGGAAGAAGGTAGTGAGGACAATCAACAACAACATCAACAAGAGAAAGAAGAAGAGGTAGGTGATGTAGTCAGTAAGTTAAGCCCGCAAAGGTCTAAAAAAAATATATTTAAGGTGACTCCTCTACCAAGAATATTAGGTGGGCCAATTCAATTACCAACCAGATTGAAAGACTATCCTCTAATTTCAAACATTTTAAATGTTATAGAGCCAACACACTATAAAGAAGCTAGTCAATCTCATGAATGGAGGGTTTCAATGAATGAAGAATTTGAATCTATTATTAGAAACCATACTTTGGAACTAGTTGAATTTCTTGAAGAAAAACACCCATACATTGCAAGTGGCTTTACAAACCTAAATTTAATGCATATGGGAGTATAGATAAATTTAAAGCTAGATTGGTAGCAAAGGGTTATTCACAACAAGAGGGAATTGACTTTGAAAAAACCTTTTCTCTTGTAGCCAGATTGAATACTATTAGAATGTTAATTTATTTAGCTACAAAATATCAGTGGAAGCTACACTAGTTAGATGTTAATTCTGCATTCCTAAATGGTGATTTGATGGAAGAGGTTTATTTAGTCCAACCTGAAGGGTTTCTTAAGCAAGGGCAGGAACATTTGGTGTGTAGATTGAAAAAGGCATTACATGGTTTAGAACAAGAACCCAAGTCTTGGTACGAGAAGGTCGATTCTTTTTTCTTACAACATGGTTTTCATAGGAGTATGAATGATCCAAATCTATATACCATGTATGATGAACAAAGGCAGATTATTTTTTTTTTCTTTATATGTGGATGACATGATTATAACAGGTAATGGAGATGCATTAATCAAAGAAATCAAATTGCATATGTCACAGGTTTTTGAAATGAGAGACCTTGAAAGTTTACATTATTTTTTGGGTCTGGAAGTATGGAGAGACTCTGGATAAACTTTCCTTGCTCAAGGAAAGTATGTGATAGGTCTACTCAATTTTTTTAGGATGGAGCAGTGTAAGACATCATCAACACCTTTGCAACATAATCTGAAGTTGTGTAGTGACGATGGCTCTAAGGAGGTGGATGCCACCTTGTATAGAGAGCTAGTTGGTAGTCTGATTTATCTAACTACAACTAGAACAAACTTAGCATACTTTGTTAGTGTGTTGATCCAGTTCATGTCTAAACCTCTTCAAAATCATTGGGTGGCATAAAAAAGTGTGTTGAGTATCTTCATGGTACTAGTAATTATGGTATTTTATACACTGATACATTTGATGCTATTTTAGTAGGTTTTTCATACTCTAATTGGGCAAGTAACCTGGATGATCGATGATGTATCACGAGTTATGCATTCAGTGTTGATAAGGGGTCATAGCATGGGGTAGTAAAAAGAAGAGTACTATGTCTTTATCTTCAGCTAAAACCGAGTACCAAGAATTATGTGCAACAACATGTGAAGCTATCTGGTTAAGAAGGCTTCTTCATGACACAGGAGAAGAGAAGAAAGAGGAAACCATCATCAAATGAGACAACCAGAGTTCCATTAAGCTAGCAAAAAATACAATGTTTCATAAGAACACGAAACACATTGATACTCAGTTTCACTTTGTTAGAGAAAAATTTTAGTCAAAGAAATCTTTGTTGAATATTGTAAAACATGTGACAATATGGTTGATATTTTTACTAAGCCTCTTGGGAAAGTAAAGTTTGAATTGTTTAGAGAAATGTTAGGATTACGGGATAATCCTTCCTCCATTAAGGGGGAGAGCTGAAAATAATTAATATTTTGTTGTATTAATGGAGAAATGGTTACATAGTTGTAACGTAACTCCTTAAGTTAGGATTAGTTCCTAAGTTGTAGGAGTTTGTTCCCAACTCCCTATTCGTTTGTGATGTATTTATTGTTGTATTATTCATATAGAGAATGTAGAGTGTACGCTCCAGTTTGTGCAGTCTCAGGTGCACACCTGTGAGATTCTTTGTTTATTCAATACATTTCTTTTCTTTCCCGTTTTTTATCAAATATATCCCTGGGTAGTTCTCCAAAAAGTCATTAATCATTTCCTTATTTTTCCTTCCTTTTTGGTAAGTTCAACATGTCTATGCTTATTTGCACAACAAATTAGATTATTTTAACTCTGAAAATACCAAAATTGGTGTAAGATTTCTTTACTTATATTCCACTCTAACATCACTTCTTTGTTTATGTGTTGTCCAAATGTATGAATGGCATGTATTTCTTGTGAAATTCTTCTGTTGATTGTTGACAAACTTGAAGTGCTGAACTATAACTTCTGTATCATTTTTCTTTCCTCTTCATAGCCACTTCTTTTTTAATAAGCGAGATGTTGAATGATTTGAAATTTAACAATGTTTTTAAAATAATCTATAATCCATTATTTTTATTCACTATTCTTATGAATTACTCCATAAATTAAGGTATTAAATTAATAGACATAATTAACAATTATTGCACATATTTCATTTTGTGGAGCTTTTACAGTGAAAGCTCCTCACACTTATACTTAGACAACAAATCATATTATTTAAATGTTGACAATACCAAATTATTATAAGTTTTCTTTCCTTATGTTCCACTCTAACGTCACTTCTTTGTTCATACGTTGTCCAAATGTTACACAAAAGGCATCTACATTTCGTGAAATTTTTCTATCAATAGATGAGATTGAGAAAGCTTAACTATAACCTTTATTTCATTTTTCTTGCCTCTTCACGACCACTTCGTTTTTAATAAATTAGACATTAAATACTTTTAAATTTGCAAAGTTGTTACACTCTTCTAGAACCATAGAATCTATTATTTTTTTTAACTATCCTTATTAATTCTTTCATAATTAAAGTATTAAATTAAAAAATATATAATTAACGATTACCACTCACATCGTTCATTGTGCCGAGGTACTTGTGCAAAGAGCATTCTCCACAATGAAATCTCTGCACAAGCAAATCTCCGTACACACATATTTAAACAACAAATCAGATTATTTAGACTCTGACAATAACAATTTTGGTATACAATTTCTTTGCTTATGCTCCACTCTAATGTCACTTCTTTGTTCATATGCTATCCAAATATATGAATGGCATCTACGTTTCTTGAAATTTTTCTATTGATTGACGATAGACTTGGAGTGCTCAATTATAACCACCATTTCATTTTTCTTTCCTCTTCATAACCACTTTTTTTTTAATAAATGAAAAGACCATGATTTGAAATTCAGTAGCTTTGTTACACTCGTGTAGAACCATAAATCCATTATTTTTATTAACTATCGCTATAATTTATTGCATAATTAAAATATTAAATTAAAAAATATTTATAATTAACGATTATTACATATTCTTTATTGCGAGAAAGTCCTTTTGTGTGTTGCTTTCTGCACAATGAAAACTCTGCTCAAACAAAACTTCACACACATATAACATATAACTCGCACATATAACTCATTGTCATAAATTGCATATCCTTCATTGCGCGAAGGTCCCTTTTGTGTGGAGCTTTCCGCATAATGAAAGCTCGCACAAACACAACTTCACACACATATAACTCATTGTCATAAATTTCATTGTGATAGTAAAGGTGTGCTAGTATATTTTAACCCCTAATTCTATGAGAGGGCTTAAATGGATTGTAAAAATTACCAAGTCTAAATTTTTCCATGAAGGGGCTATAGAGACTATAGAGAAAGCGAAGCAGAATTAGACACTCTTCACTTTTCTGATGAACTTTTGGATGCTCTATATAGAGTATTCCGTATATTCTTAACTCCACACAATGAAAATGAAACAAGCCTCCAAACACTTCCACTTATGCCACCATACGCTAACATCTGGTCAACTTGTGAACTAGTCTAATGCTAACATCACAAAGTTAACATCTGATTGTGATGCTGTCATTTTTTTCTCGTAATTACATGTAATTTCTACATAGTTAAAATGAGTCACAAATTGACGAAATGAAAACCCTTAATTTATTGACAAAATGTTCTTCATTATGTGGAGGATTTCATTGTGCAGAGGTGCAGAGTTACTCTTGACGGCCCAATGAAAGCCTCGGCAAATATAACCAGTTATAATATTACTTAATTGTAAAGGATCTCCAGAATCTCGGTAAACCATGAAGAACCAAGTCTTGAAAACAATGAAGCCGAATATGGTTAAAGATATTACCATTGGTTGCCATGTTTCCTATATAAATAACTTTATTATTTTTCAGTGAATCGGTAAAATAAACATTTAAAAAGTGGAACGGTGTGCCAACGCTAAATAGAATAATATAGACGAGATGAAATCTTGTAAAGGTTGAAATCCAATAAAGGATGGTGTTTCATCTCTATGGTTGGGTATATCCCTTTAATTTGACATCTTACCAGAGTTATTCCATGAAGTATTTCAGTTTTAAATGGGCATTGAAGGTGGAGAAGTCAACCCATTTTGAGAGGAAGACCAATGCTATTGTCCGTGCTAGCTAGGAAGTAATACATGAATTAAAATTTTTATATTTGAAACTTGAATGATATTTAATAATATAGTGATATTTTATTATTTCACACTTAATATTAACAATATTAAGCGTTTTAAAATGATTGGTTATTTTTTAATATTATGAGTGATAAAAAATTATATTTTTTATTTTTTAAATAAAGTATATTAAAAATATTTTTATAATTCTCATTAAAATTTTATAATATGTAAAGTTAATAATAATATTATAATTATAGTAGCTCACTTGTTGTAGAGTAGTTGATGATAGGGTATTATGTTAAGGTACTATGTGGTGTAAAGGTCACTCATTTGAAATTATGTGGAGAAAAATCAATGCATTATAAGGATTGATGTGGTCAAGTTTGAGTGGCTTAGATGCCTTGGATCATAGGTTAGACATGCTAGTTACATTACATTATCTAATAAAAAAAAATCTATATATATTATACATATATTAATGGGGATATCTATGTCACACATAATTCTAAAATAAAATTAATGGTCAAAGATTAAGAAAAGATAGCTAAAATGTCATAGGTAAAAGAATTTATCAAAGTGAGATGTGAGAGGGGCGAACCAGGCTTGGAATTTATCATGGAAGAGGTAGCCCTCACATGTAACTATGCATACTCAAACTCGTCAAATTCATCACTTGCAAGGTGGTGGAATAAAATGAGACACATTAACGAGAATTGTGGGGATATAATTGGACCTCCCACTCATGGACCAAACTCCGAGCGAGTTCCACAACACCAACGAATGTGTCTCTTAAGATTTTAATTCCAGTGTTTCCAATGATAATTAAAGTATTCACATTGGCGTGGAAAATGAATGGGGTCATGAAACTAGGTATTGTCATAAAAGAACTATGAGATTATATGTGAGTCCTTGAAACCATTCACTTCTTTTTGTCTTACTTCTAATTGGTGTGATTATCAACTTTTGAATTTTTGTTCATGAGGATATGGTAGATATATTTTGAAAATAAGAGGTCCAAAAAACAGTTTATTCTTTTGAAGAGAAGTTTAAGGAGATTATTTTTAGGATAGGAGCCATCGGTAAGGTGTTGTAGAGTAATCACGAAATCTCCCAAAATTATCGAATCCAAAATCCCCATGTCATGAGCGAATAAGCCCAATAATAAACCATACATTTTTGCTTGATTGTTGATTTTCTTGTCTAACCTCAAAAATAATTGACAACAATTAAATTTTCCAAATTATATATAATCTCCTTACTACATACAATATTTTAAATTATTTTAAAATCACAACTTTTTAATGGATTTGGAAGCTATAGATAATTCGAAAGTGAGGTCTGCTGTGAAACTGAACAAAGGAGTAATTGAAAAGGGAACGGTAACAAAGGAGTAAATGAAAAGGGAAAAAAATAATTGAAAATCTACCGAAGAAAAAATTTGTTAAAATTTATTCTAAATCAAGTGAAGATAGTAGGATCCCCTAGATTATACATTGACGATATTAAAATGTTTTAGACTAGTATCTATGACACATATACTTGTGATTGGTATGGTAAGAAAAAAAACTGAAATTTTGGAAACTTGAATGACAGATAATTGACTTTCGACTATGACATCGTGTTTCATTTTCATGTGAGGGGTAGTTTGGTTTGCATGAAAACCCATTATTCTTGCCATATTTTTTCCACTGCAATTTAAAAGTGATAATAAAAGTGCACATTACATTATTTAAAATAAAAAAATCAAATCGCAATCAAAGGTGTTCCTTTACTGACAAAAGCCGGGTAGGAGGAGCAATGAAAGATGACACAGGTTCATCGCTTCGTGCATTTAATATGATAAAATAATAAATTACTACGGGCAGAAAATTACAATATTTTCTCACAGTGGCCTTTGGAAAATTATTTATGTAAGCCACTTGCGGATTTGGACAAACTCCGTCCACCCATAAAGTCAAAAGTCACAGTGGCCTTTGTAAAATTATTTATGTAAGCATTCTAAAGTGAATCCACCCCTTCAACAATTTTTGATGTGAAAGCAATCTCATGGGCCATTCGGATTTTGTAAAACTCTTAATCCTCAAACCGGTCTACAGTTAATCCGCTGCCCAATTTCCTTATTTATTATCCGGAGCAACATGTCTTCTGCAATGGATGCGCATACCCAACAGCTCAGTAGTGCTTTTGAAAAGCTCATGTCCAACGGAATAAACAATATATATCCTTCCTCCACATGAACGCCCACAGAAGTCCGAGATCTCTCACTCTGACAGCTTCCCTGTGGTAGATCTCAAAGATTTGGATGGCCCTAACAGAACGACAGTAGTCCATGAAATCCAACGTGCTTGTGAAGAGGATGGCTTCTTTCAATGTACACACCTCAATCTCTACCTCAATCTTTTTGGTTCAATTTCTGTCACAGACTATTGAGTCTATACATCTCTGTTGATATGCTGGTATTAATATCACGATTAGTCAAGTTTGATGTCCAAGTGACTATATTTTTTTGGTTGATATCAGATAGTGAACCATGGCGTGGCAGAGAATGTCATGAAAAGCATGATGGAGATAGCCAAGGAGTTCTTCGAAATGCCCATCGAAGACCGGGCATGCCTTTATTCAGAGGACAAAAAACAGCCAGTCTGGCTTTCTACAAGCTTCAATCTTAACAAGGACAAGGTTCTGAACTGGGTGGACTATCTCACGCAGCCTTGTCATCCTCTAGAAGAAGTCATTGGCTCATGGCCTGAAAAACCTGCAGCCTACACGTTATCACCAAAATTTCATCTGTAGTAAAATAGCTAACACATAGAGCACTAGAATCAATTCATCTTAACCCATTACGCAAAAGTTTAGCTGGTTTGATTTGAGCTTTTGTTACAGAGATATTGCGGGGAAGTACGCTGCTGAGGTGAGAACACTGATATTAAGGTTGCTGGCTGCAATTTCAGAAGCTCTAGAGCTAGAGTCCGATTACTTGGACAGAATTCTTGGGAAACATAACCAACGGATGAATCTAAATTACTATCCCTCATGCCCAAACCCGGAGCTTACTCTCGGTTTAGCAAACCATTCGGATGCGGGTGCCATCACTGTGTTAATGCAAGACGATGTCAGTGGTCTGCAAGTATTCAGAAATGGAAAGTGGGTTTCTGTAGAACCCATAGCTAACGCTTTTGTGGTCAATTAGGGAGATCAAATCCAGGTTAGAAAGAATGAGAAGATCCATATACTTAGTTCTCTCTATGCAAGAAATTGATAGTATTCATTCAATTTGTTTTGTGTGTGATTTGAATGTATTAGGTTGTGAGCAATGGGAGATTTAGGAGCTGTTGAAATATTAAAGTCACCTGCCGTGCCTTGGGCAGGAAGAACAAAGAACAAAGTACAAAGGCAGCAGCAGCAGCAGCAACAGAGATTGAGTGCGCAGCACTCTGTGTTGAAGAACCATGGAGAAATCCGTATGAAAGAAATTAAATTTTTGATGGGCCGCAGCCACAGATTGCAGATGAAATTAATTTTGTGATGGGCAGAGTTGTTTTTGGAGAAGAAATGGAGAAAGCCGTAGATCAAAACTACGGAGGAGCAGAGTAATTAAAACTGAAGCATTTCTCAAGCTTTAAAGCCCTCAACAACCAAAGTTATTTTTGAAACAGTGTTTTGTTGATGAGGAGTTCTGCGATGCGATCAAAATCGCAAATCGCAATACAAATGTTACAAGGACCGAGTGTCTTGTTGATATGGAGCCGCGATGCGATGCGATCCAATCGCAATCACATATCACATAATCAAATGTCTTGCAGATGTGTTGAGTTCCGCAATGGAACGTTTTAATACAAACCGAAACCATATAATAATTGCCCTCACAACAGCGGAGGCTCGTGGGTCCACAAGACCACATGGCGATATTTCAATGGAATCGCAGGAGCGCAATCGCAAGGATCAATCGGCGGTCTTTTGTTATGAGCCCCGATTGAAGGCCGGACCCGATCCGGTTATGTACCACAGCTTATTGGTAAATCGCATCCGGTCCCTAATCGCAATCGGAACTTTCTTATCGTATGCCCCGATTGCACATTGTTTAAAAGTGCGGACCCGATGGTAGAATACAGTGGAGTTAATAAAGTTCAATCGCATCCGGATTTTGATCGGCAATCGCAACTCTTTTGAACGAGGCCCGATCGCACATTGTTGAGGTGGCGGACCCGATTGGTTTATGAGGCATCTTTTATAATTGCCAATCGCATCCGCTTTCAGATCGCAATCGGAACTTCTGTTGTGTGCACTTGTTTGTTGTTTGCGATTGCGATGTGGTCCCCACCTTCTATGGCGCAAATCGTATTTGTTTTAAAAGTTTTAATATGGTTTGTGTAATGTTTTAATATGCATGGCATATAAAATCCAAAGGCCCGCGAAGTCTATTGTATTGTATCTTTTTTGTCTTATTGTTTCGCACAGCAGCGCGGAAGTAGAATGAAATACACAGCAGTGTGTTGACTATTGAAGATAGAGTATTGTTCTTGAGAGACAAAGAGTGTTTTCTGTGCACTGCGTCTGTAGCAGTCACCTTTGTTGTTATCCCTCTCTTAAGAGGAAGAATTTGTAACAGTTTTGAAAGTAATAGAAGTTTGTTTTAAAGCCCTGAAAGCTCTGTCTCCTGTCAATTTTTTTTAACTTCTCTGTGTTTAGGAGGAGAGCCTATTCTCTTCACTTGGAATTCTCAAAATTCCAACATGGTATCGGAGCGCATCTAGGCTCTTTGAAGATTTCAAAGAAGCTGAAGAAGAAGACATGTTGCAGCGTTTCTCTCCAGCAACGTGAAAAGCTCAACAGTAGTCAAGGTCAGGTATTTCTCAAAGATAAAAGAGCAGTTGTTTATTGTTTAAAGAATTTGTTCTTTCAAGAAGGAAAGACAGATTGTTTAAAGTCTGAGTTCAGTTTAAGAAGCAATGGCTGGACCAATCACTGGTATGAGTCTTGGAAGTGTACAGCTTCCACAGTTTAATGGAAAGAACTATGATTATTGGGCCATTACCATGAGAGCCCTGTTTGTCTCACAAGACTTGTGGGAACTAGTAGAAGATGGTTTCACAGAACCAGCTGATGAGCAGGCATTTAATGCCTTAACTCAAGTAGAGAAGGATGTATTGAAGAATAATAGGAAGAAGGATGCCAAAGCTCTCTTCTGTTTGTATCAAGATGTAAATGAGAGTGTGTTTCCAAGGATAGCAGCAGCTAAGAAATCCAAGGAGGCATGGGAAACTCTGAAAGTATCCTATCAAGGTATGGAGAAAGTTAAAACAGCAAAACTTCAATTGCTGAGAAGAGATTTTGAAACTCTTTGCATGAAAGAGTCAGACAGTGTTGACACATTTTTCACACATGTGATTGGGATTGTAAATCAGATAAGATCCCATGGAGAAACTCTTGAAGACAGAAGGATTGTGGAGAAACTTTTGATATGCTTACCCTCAAAGTTTGATGTTATTGTAACCACCATAGAAGAGACCAAAGATCTCTCACAGTTCACAGTGGATGAACTTCATGCCTCACTGATAACTCATGAACAAAGATTGAGCAGAGATGAACACTCATCTCTTAAGCACGCCTTCAAGACCCAGATGCCTTCAGGAAGAGGAAGAGGTCAAAGAAAAGGAAGAGGAAGAGGCAGAAGTCAGAATAGAGGTGGAAGGGACAGCTCTTCACATTCACATGGAAGGAGCAACAATCAAAGCCAGAGCCATGGCCAATGCAACAGCCAGCAAGGTGGACATCAACACCAACATGCTCAAGGACAAAGGTATGACAAATCCAATGTCCAGTGTCATTATTGCAAGAAATATGGGCACTATGCCAATGAATGTAGAAAGAAGCAAAATGACATGAAAAATAGGCAGAATGCTAATGTAGCAAAAGAGGAAAAGAACCCAAGTAATGTGTTGTTAGCTTATAATGTAGCACAAGATAAAGAAGATGATGTTTGGTTCTTAGATTCTGGATGTAGTAATCACATGATTGGCAACAGAGCAATGTTTGCCAATCTTGATGAAGAAGTCAAATCTGAAGTGACCACAGGGACTGATACTAAAATCTCTGTCAAAGGGAAAGGCAGAGTAAGTATTCGAGCAAGGAATGGGGAGCAAAAATTTGTCCCTGATGTGTATTATGTTCCAGGTCTGAAATGTAATCTTTTGAGCGTTTGGCAGCTCATAAACAAAGGTTACAATGTTATATTCAAAGATGATGTGTGCACCATAGAAGATATTCCTCCAAGTAAGAAAATTATTGTTGAAATACAAATGACCAGCAATAGAATGTTTCCGCTCAAGCTCAACATTGACTTGAAAGGAAAAGGAAAGAATGTAGCAGCTGTAACTCAAGAAGCCTTCCAGAAGGAAGAGAAAGATGAAAATTGGTTATGGCATCTGACATTTGGACATCTAAATTTCGGAGGCTTGAACTTGCTGCACAGAAAAGGAATGGTAAGAGGTTTACCACTGATAGAGAAGCCTGATAGCCTATGTGAAGGCTGCATCTTGGGAAAGAAACATAGAGAAAATTTTCCTTCATGGAAAAGCATAAGGGCGAAAGCACCTTTGGAAATAATCCACTCAGATTTATGTGGGCCGATGCAAACAGCATCTGTTTCGGGCAGCAATTACACGCTGACTTTCATTGATGATTTCACACGAAAAGTGTGGGTTTATTTCTTAAAATATAAGAGTGAAGTCTTTCAGAAATTTCGTCAATTTAAAGCTCTTGTAGAAAAACAGAGCGGACTGCACATTAAAGTCCTCAGAACAGATAGAGGAGGAGAATATATCTGCAAAATAATTTCTACGTTTTTGCAGAGAGAACGGCATACACAAGCAGTTTACCACCAGGTACATGCCGCAACAAAATGGAGTGGCTGAAAGGAAGAATCGAACCATAATGGAGATGGTGAGAAGTATGCTAAAGGCGAAACACTTACCGAATGAGTATTGGGCAGAAGCAGCAAACTGTGCTGTGTATATTTTAAATAGATGCCCCACAAAAGCAGTGATGAACAAAGTTCCAGAAGAAGCGTGGAGTGGCAGAAAACAGGGAGTCACCCACATAAGAGTTTTTGGGTGTGTAGCATATGCACACATTCCAGATGAGTTGAGAAAGAAGTTGGATAGTAAGGGGGAGAAGTGCATTTTCCTTGGATATTTTGAATATTCAATAGGATACAGACTGTATAACCCATCCACAAAGAAGTTTGTAATTAGCAGAGATGTGCAATTCATCGAAGAGGAAGCGTGGGATGGAAGCATTGAGAAAACAATCAATGTCAAAAACTGTTTATCTCATGATGAAGATGATGTAGATGTGGTTGAGATTAATAACCCATCCATTGCACAACCTCCAGCACCGCAAGGTCAGCAAGGGACGCCTCAAGCAGCAGTAAGAACACCCTTGAGAAGAAGCGGCAGTGGTTCACCGAGTACACCACAAGGAGCAGAATCGAGTGCTTCATCAAGCACGGCTACACCAAGTGAAAGAGGAACAAGATTTAGAAGCCTTAGAGAAATCTATGAGCAAGGAGAAGCAGATGAAGGTATGAACTCCTTATTTGCTTTGTATTGTCAAGTTGATGATCCTATTCATTTTGAAGATGTTATTAAAGATAGAAAATGGATAGAAGCTATGGATGAAGAAATTAAAGCCATAGAGAAGAATAGAACATGGGAGTTGGTTGATCTACCAGAAGGTAAAGAAGTCATTGGAGTTAAATGGGTATACAAGACCAAAAGCAATGCTGAAGGAAAAATAGAAAGACACAAGGCGAGACTTGTTGTCAAAGGATATAAGCAGAAGCAAGGGATTGATTATGAAGAAACTTTTGCACCAGTTGCAAGAATGGAGACGGTAAGAGCAGTGATGTCCATAGCAGCACAAAACAAATGGAAAGTATATCAAATGGATGTAAAATCCGCATTTTTAAATGGAGTTTTAATGGAAGAGGTATATGTGGAATAGCCTCTTGGATATGAGAAGAAAGGCCAAGAGCATAAGGTCTGTAAATTGAAGAAAGCTCTCTATGGGCTGAAACAAGCACCAAGAGCGTGGTACAGCAGAATAGATTCCTATCTATTGGAGAATGGATTTGAAAAGTGTGAGGGAGAACCCACCCTCTACATCAAAGAGAAGGATGGTAAGCTGTTGATTGTTGTTTTATATGTTGATGATTTAATTTTTAAAGGTAATAATGATTACCTTGTTGAAAATTTTAAAACAGTCATGAAAGATGAATTTGAAATGACTGACATGGGTTTGTTGAGATACTTCTTGGGAATAGAAGTGGAGCAAGGTGAGAAAGGAATTTTTATTTCTCAAGCAAAGTATGTGAATCAAGTTTTAGAAAGATTCAACATGCAGGAGTGCAAAGCTACAATTATTCCCACGGTAATGGGATTGAAGTTGAGTAAGAATGACAGCAGCAAGGATTTCGATCCAAGTTTGTATAAAAGCATAGTTGGCAGCCTCATGTATTTGACTGCAACTAGGCCAGATATTATGCATGTTGTTAGCCTAATTTCCAGATTTATGGAGAAGCCAAAAGAAGCACATTGGCAAGAAGCAAAGAGAATTCAGAGGTATGTGAAAGGAACAAAAGGATTTGGTATTTTATATACTACTTTAGAAAATTCATAATTAGTTGGATACACTGACAGTGATTGGGCTGGAAGTGTAGATGATCGGAAGAGCACTTCTGGTTATATTTTTCATATGGGTTCAGGAGCAATTTCATGGGCTTCTAAGAAACAACCGATTGTAGCATTATCTACAGCAGAGGCAGAATATGTGGCAGCTACAGCAGCAGCGTGTCAAGCAATTTGGATGAGAAGGATGTTGAGAAGTTTGTGCCAAGAACAGGTAAAGGGCACTGTGATTTATTGTGACAATAGCTCAGCTATTGCATTTTCAAAGAATTCTGTGTTTCATAAAAGAACAAAGCACATAGACAGAAAGTATCATTATATCATAGAATTGGTGAATAATGGTGAAGTTGTTTTACAGCATTGTAAAATAGAGGAGCAGTATGCAGATATTTTAACTAAACCATTGGGACAGAAGACCTTTGAATTTTTAAGGAAATGCCTGGGTATGATGGATAACCCAACAGCTGACTTTAAGGGGGAGTGTTGAAATATTAAAGTCACCTGCCGTGCCTTGGGCAGGAAGAACAAAGAACAAAGTACAAAGGCAGCAGCAACAGCAGCAACAGAGATTGAGTGCGCAGCACTCTGTATTGAAGAAGCATGGAGAAATCCGTATGAAAGAAATTAAATTTTTGATGGGCCGCAGCCACAGATTGCAGATGAAATTAATTTTGTGATGGGCAGAGTTGTTTTTGGAGAAGAAATGGAGAAAGCCGTAGATCAAAACTACGGAGGAGCAGAGTAATTAAAACCAGTTACTTCGGGCTTTAAAGCCCTGAACAACCAAAGTTATTTTTGAAACAGTGTCTTGTTGATGAGGAGTTCTGCGATGCGATCACAATCAAAAATCGCAATACAAATGTTACAAGGACCGAGTGTCTTGTTGATATGGAGCCGCGATGCGATGTGATCCAATCGCAATCACATATCGCATAATCAAATGTCTTGCAGATGTGTTGAGTTCCGCAATGGAACATTTTAATACAAACCGAAACCATATAATAATCGCCCTCACAACAACGGAGGCCCGTGGGTCCACAAGACCACGTGGCGATATTTCAATGGAATCGCAGGAGCGCAATCGCAAGGATCAATCGGTGGTCTTTTGTTATGAGCCCCGATTGAAGGCCGGACCCGATCCGGTTATGTACCACAGCTTATTGGTAAATCACATCCGGATCATTGATCGCAATCGGAAGGTTTTGTGTTTTGGGCCCGATTGCACATTGTTTAAAAGTGCAGACCCGATGGTAGAATACAGTGGAGTTAATAAAGTTCAATCGCATCCGGATTTTGATCGGCAATCACAACTCTTTTGAACGAGGCCCGATCGCACATTGTTGAGGTGGTGGACCCGATTGGTTTATGAGGCAGCTTTTATAATTACCAATCGCATCCGCTTTCGGATCGCAATCGGAACTTCTGTTGTTGTGTGCACTTGTTTGTTGTTTGCGATTGCGATGTGGTCCCCACCTTCTATGGCGTGCATCGTATTTGTTTTAAAATTTTTAATATGGTTTGTGTAATGTTTTAATATGTGCGGCATATAAAAGCCAAAGGCCCGCGAAGTCTATTGTATTGTATTATTTTGTCTTATTGTTTCGCACAGCAGCGCGGAAGTAGAATGAAATACACAACAGTGTGTTGACTGTTGAAGATAGAGTATTGTTCTTGAGAGACAGAGAGTGTTTTCTGTGCACTGTGTCTGTAGCAGTCACCTTTGTTGTTATCCCTCTCTTAAGAGGAAGAATTTGTAACAGTTTTGAAAGTAATAGAAGTTGTTTTAAATTGCTGAAAGCTCTGTCTCCTGTCAATTTTTTTTAACTTCTCTGTGTTTAGGAGGAGAGCCTATTCTCTTCACTTGGAATTCTCAAAATTCCAACAGGAGCGTCGAGCATCGAGCAATAACGAATATGGACACTGCGCGCGTATCAATTCCCACTTTTTTTAATCCTGGAAACGATGCTTTTATTGCTCCTGCAACAAGCATTGTGAATGAACAGCAGCCAACTTTGTATAGAGGATATCAGTTTCAAGAGTTTTTGGCAGCTTTCCTGAGCCAGCCATTAAAGGGCAAGAGTGTGCTGGATCGTTTCAAGATCTAATGAACAATGATTTCTGTTATTTGAAGAATTTGAATAGCCATTTGCCTTAGCATCTGGCATATACATCCCACCATGAACTTGTTATTTCAATGCACATATGTTAATCAAAATGTGCTAAATCTTGATGGTATTGAATATTTTGTTTTTAAAGATAAGATTATTAAAGATGGGTTTATTATAACTTTTTAAAAGAAAAATTTATATTAATTTAGCAATTTGAAAATTGGACTAAAGGTAGTAAAGTAGAGACTATATAAAAAACAAACTAGATCAGAGGGAGATAGTAGCTGCAATATTATTTCTTTCATATTTGGTTCGAGGAACGTTTAAACATTAGACTGGAGCAAAGAAATTTTGAGTAGATCAATGTGTGAGGTTTTTTTTCCTAAATTATTATTATTATTATTATTATTTTGGTTGTATCACAATTTTTTAATTTTTTTTAAGTATATATGTAATAACATTATTAATATTATCATTATTTTATAAAGTTGATTTTGTTTTTATTTTGAATGATTTATTCAATGTTGGTGGACACCACTTAAGTTTTAAGTTTTAATTGGTTTTTATTGAATTTTGGAGCAATTTTAGGAAGTTTATTGTTTTTTATAGTTTTTTTCTTTTTGTTATATATGATTTGCCTAGTTATTTCCATGCTCTTAATAGGATAACCAATGACTTCTATGACAAGATAATGATAACATGTATTAGTTTTCATTTTAATATATGCTATATAACACTTTTGGATCTAGTCTATTTTTTTATGCAATTTTTTAGAGATGTTGCAACCCCAAAATTCACTACTAGATAAGTTAACAAGAATGATGAGAATCTACAAAAAGTGTTTCTTATTATATCAAATTCAAGGGCTCATTGGAAATCCAGTTGTATAATGAATGAAAAAAAAAAACAAACAAATGGAACAAACATAGATAACTAGCAATTGCACCTAATGTTGCAAAAGAAACGCCGTAAGAAAGAAGTTAGAAAGAAAGCAATTGTAATTAATTTGATGTGGCCTTATATTTATGTTTTAAAGTCATTGGATATATATATATATATATATATATATATATATATATATATAATTGTTTGTAAATCCCTTGGGAGTGGACTATTATAATTTGTTGCAGATAAAGAACTAACTGATATACAGTTTTTTAGCGACTTAATAATTGTAACTCATCACGCTGACAGAGTTAGTGAGATAGGGAATTTAATTTTGAATTCCATTATGAGAAAGAAAATCAGAGAAGCACCCAATTTCAACTTATAAATAGTGATGTATAGTTCATGATGATATATTAAGTTGAATAAACTTCCTATAGAATATTCCTATCTTTTTGGAATATGATGTATATTTACTTCCTATTTACTTGCTATAAATAATGATGTATATTTCATGATGATATATGAAGTTGAATAAACTTCCTATAGAATATATCTTCTTGGAATAATTATGTATATTTACTTCTTATCTTCTTGGAATAATGATGTATATTTACTTCCTATCTTCTTGGAATAATAATGTATATTTCATGATGATATATCAAGTTAAATATTTCAGAACTTCCTATCTTCTTGGAATAATGATGTATATTACTTCTTTCTTGGAATATTCCTATCTTCTTGGAATTGATGTATATTTACTTGCTATTTTCTTGGAATAATGATTTATAGTTTCTACTCTGTTATGTGTTATGCATCATGAATTCATGATGGTATATCAAGTTGAATATTTGAGACACAACTTTCTATTTTCTCATACGTTCTTGGAATAATGATGTATAATGATGCATAGTTTCTACTATGTTATGCATCATGAACTCATGATGGTATATCAAGTTGAATATTTCAGACACAAATTCTTATCTTCTTAGAATAATGGTGTATATTTACTCCCTATCTTCTTGGAATAATGATGTATATTTTCTAGTCTGTTATGCATCATTTTGCATCATGAAAATTGAGTAGAGTATTTCAGACACAACTTTCCATCTTCTCGAAATAATGATGTTAATTATGTTAGATCATTTTTCATGAAAAATATCAAGTGGAATATTTAAAATCATTTTTCATGGGAATATTTCAGACAAAACTTCCTATCTTCTCATAATAATGATGCTAATTATGTTGCATTATTTTTCATGAAAAATATCAAGTGAAATATTTCAAATTATTTTTCATGGGAATATTTAAGACAAAACTTCTTATCTAATTATGTTAGTGGATTATTGAATTAATGATGTTAATTATGTTGTGAATTACTTGAAATAATGATGTTAATTATGTTAGTGAATTATTAAACTTCCTATCTTCTTGAAACGAGGAATGATGATGTTAGTTATGTAAAAGCATATCTTCTTGGAATGATGACGAATTTCCCACAAGAAAAAGTGGGCATTCTCCCACTTTATTGCACCTATATAAATTTTAGTTTCACATGAATTTAATAAACTTCCATTGATAATTTCAAGTCTTTTTGATACAATTCAAGAACTCTTCCTTCGCCAACACTCAATAAAATGCATGTGCCTATGCTATACATACATCAAACAAGAATATAGCATACATCAAACAAGAATGTATTTGGCGTTTATAGAAAAATAGGGCACTAGGATCGAATGGAATTGATCTGGGTACATTTTTATTTCTTTGACATATATCAATTTGGTGTTTGTGAGAGCTTGGTTCAAATGCATATGCATATCCAGAGTTGTTAAATGCCCTGTAACTATGTAACATGGTTTGGGAGATGGGCATGGTTGAGCCAACATAAAGGAAAAAAAGTTAATATCTGTTCCAAAGACTTTGGTGCTTGGTGTATGTTTTTTTTTCGAGAATGCATGCCCTCATTGTAGATCTATGTGTCAAGCTACAATTTCACAGCTACATCTTCCCTCATACAATGACTTAGGGTAGATGAATTACTGCCAATCTAGAAGAGCCTACATCGCAAGTTCCAATCTCAAGAGAGTCTACATCATTTAAGTTTCAGAATACGGAGTTCAACTCAAGGAGTACTGTGTGCTTTCTATGCACCCACAGCGTGAAAGGTCTACTCAGATAATTTCGGTAACTTACTCTTTATAATAAATAACATAAACCCTTTTAATGCTCGGTTTGTTAAGCATTTGGGGATTTAATAACGCTGAAATGTAAACTCTTTTCAATTATATTACTACGGTTAATATGATGAATTTATATTACTGTATTTTATTTTAAATAGGACTCGGCTTGGATTTTCCTTTTCATTTTATTTGAATTTTTTCTTTAGCGAGAATTGACATGATAAATAGCATAAACTCTTCTGATGCTCGGTTTGTTAAGCATTTGGGGATTTAATAACACTGAAATGTAAACTCTTTGCAATTATATTACCACGGTTAATATGAATTTATATTACTGCATTTTATTTTAAACAGGACTCGGCCTGGATTTTTGTTTTCATTTTATTTGAATTTTTTCTTTAACCAGAATTGACATGATGAATCTATTCTGTCTAAATATAAAATGACACTACATAAATCGATAAACAAAGAGAAAATAAAAGAAATCCATACACCATCCAAAGGTGGAAACTGTGAATTCCACAAAATCCTTTTGCAATCTTGAGGTTTGGTTAAACCAGCCGGGAAAACAACAACATTCTGTACACCGTACGCCTTTCATTCCTTGGCTACTTTCTCCAGTCTATTTCGCCGCCTGGCCACCACCACCAGATACAACTATTGCAAAACAGATAATGAGATTATTTCTACAGTTAGCGAACAGGTGATAGCCATGAAGAGATCTGGCTGGAATAATTGTAGGGTTAGAGAAAGAGATGATAGCTCTTCAGAGACCTAGATGAGATAGCACCTGCAGAGGCATCACACAGCACACACAAATTGGATCATTGTTGGAAACATTCCTCCTCAATCCAACAATTGGCTGAAATATTCCTCCTCAAAAATTTCTAAACCATGTGTATTTGGGGAAACTCATAAAGAGAGAGCCAAACAATTTCAAGTTGAGAATCAAGAACCCATTGCCAAAATACAAAGGTGCAAATCGTAAAGCTAACAAACAACGGAAGAATTTGGAATTTGTATGCAAACAACACCCTGTATCTTCACCCAAACGGGGAAGGCCTTAAAGCTTGAAAGAATTTTAAGAACCCAAGTCATAAAACCACAAAGCGTATTGACCTGAACCAAAACCAGGGAAAATATTCAACTGGAATTAAAATTATGTGCTTCAAAATCGAAGGAATCCAAATGATCATAACAGAGCAGAAACCTGAATTCTTCTTAAGCCCAGAAAGCTAAAAGTCTCAACAATTTGGAATCCAATGTAAATCTTGTACCTTTCTTCCTCTCTCCTCGAGAATTGTTATGAACGAGGCCATCGGATACATAACCATCTGCAAAAGCAGCAGCATTAGCAACTGATTCGCAAGACTCCATCGCTGAAGCTGAGGCCGGACTGTTATTACAGGAGGATGCGTTGTTGGAATAATGCAACAAATTTCTCATACTCACACTCTTGCGTATTGGCCCATCAATTAGCCGAACTCCAAACAATTTCACGCATTGGTTGGGGCATGTTTTGGAATTATGGCCATTGTGCCCACAGTGCGAACACTTCCTTGTCATGTTTACCGCCCTTGGAATTAATTAATCGAAACTCCAGAGACAGACAAATTAAAAATAAAACCCAAACAGAGCCCAATTCGTACCAAATTACAGAGATGCCAGGAACCAGAGAATCCAAAATCCAAAACCGAAGACAGATCCAAATAACTAAAAACTAAAATCCTCAAACAGATAATCTTTGCATAAAATACTAAAATTAAGTTAAAGCTCAGGAAAACGGTAGATAGCAGGTTTCCAACCTGCGGTCTCATGAGCAGCAGAGCAGCATGGAGTCTTCAAACGCACGAAGTCTTCAACACGAGGCTGATATGCGTCTAGACAGACTATGAAATGATTCAAATTACAAGTTGTATTCAAGATGGAAGGTATTAATAATGTAGTTAGTTAGTTAGGTTGAAGGAGTCATGTGTATCTAATGGTCTAAAACAATTCAAACGTCTAACATTTTATTCAATGACCCAAACACGGACAGAGTGACACTTAGGAAAGTTGTTTTCAAATAATAACGCCTTACAGCCTAAAAATATAGAAAAGGATACACTAATATAGCTAAAACCAAACTTCTATTGATAAATGAAATAAGATAATAGTTTAACACACAAAATTTCCAAAATAGTGGTACTTATCTCTTAAGGGAGAGAAATTCCAACTACATGCACTCACCAAATGCTATTATAAGAGGCCAAACAAATGGCCTTTTAACATAAAGAAGGAACCGTATAGGTCCAAATATATAACCCTGAAATATTAAGTGTCAAAAGTTTTGCTGGCCCAAGGTGGTTACTTGGTACATCAACTTTTGGTGGATGAAAGTTTATAACCCTAATATATTAAGTGTCAAAAGGTTTGCGGGCCCAAGGTGGTTACTTGGTACATCAACTTCCAGAGGATGAAAATTTTTCATATAATGTTCATTTGTGGTGCACAATACCATTTTGGCAAGAATTATTTGAGGATTGAAACTTTTGGTTGGAACCAAAGTATGCCAAAGGAATTTCTAGCCCTACGAATAACCTTATAACATCATTTAGGCCCTAAAAATAGCCCCAAACATTTTGGCCCAAAATACCATAGAAAAACTCCCAATAAGATAGAGAAACATTAAGTCGGTTGAAGAGGTGAGAGACCATGATATCCACGTGGATCAATTAAGTTACAAATTTTACCAATACCATGATAAATATTCCTCCCTTTATTTATACCTTTCTAAATACTATTGTTCTAAATAAGTTTGTGATGAAGATTCATTCAGAGAGATTTGTATGAAAACACTTCTTCCATGCTATTTTTGGCATACAAGAAACTACCTTAAGTGTTCTTTTCTTGATTCATCTATCATAACCTTTATTTTATCAACATATTTTTTCTAAGTTGTGTGAATCCTCATATGACTACATGCCTAATCATTGGCTTGAAAATTTGTCACACGGGGATCACACATGGATTACACCACACTAGCGCCTAACATGGCTGGATTTTTCCCCATGATGTCTCAAACAAATAACCTTCATATCACAAAGTACCTTAATAGTACACCCCATCAGAGTCTATTCTATGCCCCATGGGGTTTTTTTTGTTACGTAATATAAGTCCCAAGATGACTACCACTCCTAACTTGTAGCTTGGTTACTTGTAGCTTTAGTAACAAGTAACAATGACCGAGAGGCATCTAAGCATAGTTGTATTTTCACACACTGGGGTTTCTAACCAATGGTATTTTTACCATAGCATTCCTTAACATAACACCATATAACCATCTATTCTATTATATAATTTTTAGTTTCTTGTCAAGATCTTAGAAACTCTTAATAAGAGAAATAAGGAATATTCTTACTTAATTCCATTAATTCCTCTCTAAAATTGGTTTCAAGTTAACCATGGCGTTAAGAAATTCCCAGTACCTTTTAAGATAGGAATTCTACTTTATTGATAAAAATTTGGTATAGACTAATGCAACTATATAAATTAAATAATTAATAAATACCAATAAACATCAATAAATAAGAATCATCAAAACACTTACCTATCTCATGATACATCTCAAATTAAAAAAAAATAAAAATCATAAACTTTAATTAAATTATAGCTTTTATTATTATTATTATATACGTTAAGATATATATATATATATATATATATAAAATAAAAGTTTAATTACATAAACAATGAAAACTGAATTTAATACTGGTATACATGGTTTTTTAATTAAATTGAAGAAAAAACACATATCTATTATTAAAATAAATCTTACTCCTGTATTTTTAAATATTATTAAAAATATTCCATAAAAGACAAAATCTCTACCGTCTATTTAATTAGATGAACTAATTACACACATTTGTCAACCACAACTAATCACACACATTTTTCCACCACGGTCAAATATATAAGAATTAGGAGTGGTTTATTTTAATAACAACTTTTCGTTAATTTTTTGGAAAATTATAAACCATATATTCAACTTTTCTCTCCAGAGATTTATCAGTTTTATTATTGATAGCATCACATGAGTATTGAACTTTAACGGTATGGTTTGCGGTATCTCCTTCTAATGGTGTATACTTTATGAGTATATTTTAAAAATGTAATTGGATATTTTAGTTACTTTAATTAATGAAAATTTTAATGAATTATTAATTAAAATAAAAATATTTTTCAAGTGTGAATTTTATCAAGTTAAAAAAACCAAAATTTATATAAGATTAGGAAATTCAAGTAAGTAGGTCTTTCATATAGGATATTGGAATGTAATTAAAAATAGACCGCCTTAAGAAAAAGAGAGAAAATTGAGAGTCAAGAGTGATAAAATATTCAAACTAACACTGAAATATTAATTGAAATATTCAAACTAACACTGAAATATTAATTGAAGTAGCTTATACAATAGTAATAGAAAAAAGAAAATAAAAAATCATATTTATATTGTAATCACAATGAGGGATCCCATTCCAAGGGTGAATTATTTTGGATACTTCAAAGTTATTCTTATCATTGGGGAAATGCCAAGGTGTACTAAATCTTCTCCACCCTCTGATCTAGATTTTACAAGTGGTTATGCACGTGTTTCACAAAGTAGAGAATGTCCACGTGAGATTCATGATGGTCCAATAGAGTCTACCTCAATAGAAACTTCATTTTCCAATAAAGATCCACTATTTGTATATGCTGGTTGAACTCGCCACTTGTATGACTTGTGTCTGGCATCTAAATATTCTAGTCAGTCAAGTCCTCAGCTTCCAGGAGGAGTTCCTATGAGAAGAGTCCTCCCCTCCACCTTAGTGAGTTCTTCTCATATATGGGTTGCTGTGAGTGTGATAGCCCCAACCATGGTTCTCTTAAAAAAATGCAGTGTAATTTTTTTTACAGAAATAACATTTAAAATGGGCTTAAGTGAGAGGGACATAGATTCCATATTTGAGGAGGAGGTTGCTTGCTTGGGACAACTATGGATGTTTTGTGTAGATATCTAAATTTCCTTTGGGATAACCATTAAAGGATAGGTGGTGAGCCTTAATGGACTGGTCATGAATTTAAATTGGGATTAAAGAGAAGTACGAAGCCATGTTTCCATGAGAAACACTCATTCCACAAGGAAGACAAGGAGTATTGAAGAGAATTGTATTGGAAACAAGGCAGGAAGTCAATCCTAGTATAGAAGAGAAGACAGTAGAGGAAAAAATAGGAGAGTTGGGGCTAATTCAAGAGCAGTCTCACTCGTTCATGAAAAAATTAATTTTCCACTGGCTCATTCAACAATAAAAGAATCAACATCAAACAAGAAAAGAAGAGAAGAGAAGAAAAGGAAGTGATTCTACTTAGCAATATTTTTTATAAATGATTTCTCCTTAGTGAGGAGAAATGCCTTTAAAGTCCCTGTAAATCCCAAGAGTGGAGATTTTTTTCTCTTTATTCCCTTAGTGGTGTGGGTGGAGGATTTTTTCCTTGGATTCCTTCAGGGAGAACTCCTGAAACCTTCTTGTTATCGATTATAGTGTGTTATGGATTCCCATAAGTGGGTGGAACCACTATATATTTTTTTAAGGGTGGATACTTACTCTCTCTATTCCCTTGGAATCTCTCAGGTGGAGGAATCTAGCCTCTAGAATCCCTGTGTTTTAATTTGACTATAGAGTGGTTGGTAGGTGGAGGAAGGAGGTCCTTCAGAGTCCCTGTTTTAGCGAACGGTAGTGGATTAAATCTCTGAGCAAGCATCCTCAGTCAATATAATCTCGCTTGGGGATGACATTTGTAAGTGATATTGGTTGTGACTATCTAAGGTTGGGTAAAGAGTCCTTGTCCCAGACTCAATTGCCCAAAAAATTATAATATAAGTGTTCTTATGCATTGCAATGCCATTAAACATGTGTTTGCATTATTCGACTAAAATGGTGTGTATATGTAATGAGTATGAATTGTATGCTAGACTAAAATGTGCTCATGAATGTGCTAAGTAGAGTATAATGCTTCACTGGCTTCAATATTTATGTCTTTGAAATATGTGATAGTGTCATTGCTATAATTAGAATGATTAATATGCTAAGTAAATGTTAAAATCATTCGAAATAGTCTGTATGGGATTGAACCAAACTATGACAAAATAAATAATAAAGAAAATGCACATAGTAAGGATATTTGAGTGGTCCATAAGAACCATATTTAACCATTACAGTCTTTAGCACCGATGTCCCTTATTGAAGAATAAAATCTACAATGAAGGAAGTCTGGTTGACAGGGTCACCATCAATAGATATGCATACACATTTAGAACATGTAATAGTTGCTAAACTATTAATTATTTTATGAGGCATGTGCTAATACTGAGGGAAACTCCCTCTCGCAACATTAAGAACACTTCACCTTACACTTAAGGCTTCGCAACCTTGCATTTTTAATAGTCGATATTTTCTAGTATGGATGCACTCATGTTGAAATGTCTTCCATCGAACCCTTCCACCTGCACCATATCTTGGAGTTGAATTCTATATAGGTCTTCAAAAATAATCATTGTATAGCCAACAAAGGCAGTGCAAGCCATAGGATTGTTAAAAACCATTGGTAGTCCTTTAGCATGTAGAAGGGTAGGTGATGACCCTTCATAAGTGTTGAATTTCCATGACCTTGGGTCTAGGTTAGAGTCTTAAAATAACTGACACTACCAAACCAAGAATCTCAACCATAATGTACTTTTCACAACAAAAATATAAATAAATAAATCACATATGCACAATTATACATATTTTTTAAAAAAATTGTACAATAATGTACAATCACCAATCTTCATTGTATTAAACCAAAATCTGAATAATAGAAGAGTCTATGGTATACAAGATAAAATGACAAACTCTATGTTGTAGCTCGTCCTGTTAGTCCGCACCTACACATCGAGACTCCGGGAAGGCTGTCACCTAACACTGATGCATATACATCTATAGAGAGTACATGGGATGATCCAATATGCTCCCTGGGTAGGTCTAATTACAAGCTCAAATTTCCAGGCTAGTAGCAACTTTTGTCCATCAAAGTGCTGCACTTCGGCACCAAACTTCACCTAACCTTCAATTGCTCTTCATCCTTCAAGATAGCATGTCATGGGCTACTTTGGGTAGCAAACACGTTGCCATCCAACAAACCAATGGCTCTGAATACTACACTATCGATTCTACTCCTAGGAAGAATCTTCACCACCACATATGATCCTCCACACGACACCAACAAGATGCATTAATCTTGATCAAACTAGTCAACTCCTTTGACCCAACAATCCTCCATAGAACACCACTGCAACACTATTTTCACTATTCTTCCTACAATTCTAGTTAGGGCATGTAAAACAACCCTCAATCCACCTCACAATCAACCAAACTACCCCTTAAGGAATGCTACCTACCTTGGAGAGGCTCCTCCCATGATACAACACCTCTTTAGGTTGTTTTACACCCTTGAAAACCCTCCAATTAGGCCTAGTTGTTTGCTATGGCTTGCAGTCTAGAAAAAAAACTATCTCATAGTTTCCAGCCCCTTCAAAATGAGCCCAAACAGTCACTTAACAACAATGTAATGACTTCTTTGTACTCAGCCTAGATGTTTACCCTCTTGACCCCTGAAACGACAAGTAACCAACCCTTAAACAACCCTTAGACAATCCACAATCACACACAACTCCTCTGCCTCCTATTCCACACCTCTCCACATTGTGTAAGTCCCTCCTCTACTATGACTAGTGCAGGAGTTATTCCCCTCCTATCTTCATCCAAATTCAGAGCTATTTCTTAGAGGAATTGTTGCACACAATGGATGCTCAAAACACATGTTATCACCCTCTATTTATACACATAATGAGGGGCTTCAAAAAATTATGAATAGACACTCCTGTTGGAGTTATTTACATCAAGCCTACATGAATTCACAACCAATAATTAATTAGTCAACTTCAAAAATTCATTTCTCTCTAATGATAACTCAGAATTGGATGATTCTTGTTGCGTTGGAATTCTTTTTCCGATCACTGTCATCCTCATCCATCACATGTCGATTTATCATCATGTTTTTGGCCCAAACATCGATGGGTGAAAAACCCCACACTTGGGTTGCAAGCCCACAAGCTAATTGTGGTGCTTTCTCCTCCAAACCCTGCACCCTAGGGCTAGTTTTTCCTCCCAAGCTACACAAATCAACACTCCCTCTTACGAAGGGAGGTACCTCCATGAATAGGAATTACTTCGTCATTAGCATCAATCCTTGCAACATTTTCCTAATTCCAAGCACTCATAATCAAAACATCCCTGTATGTTGAACTACGCCCTTCCTGAAAGTGTCAATGTCACTGGAAGAATCGTGCTTCTTCTCCTTCTCCTGTAACGCTTTATAGTCCTTCCATGATTCTTTATGGGTAGATGTGGAAGCACCATTGCTTCCCACTACCCACACACTCTTTATGGGTTGCAAATTATCCCTCTGAATCTGCAAGCTCCCTCTAATTCTCTAGAACCTGGACCTCCTTCTACAGAAAGTGTACCTTCTTCTTAGGAACCCGTACCTTCTCCTCTGAAGTCTGCACCTACACCTGCACCTACTCCTTCTCTGGAACTTGTACCTTCCCTTTCTTCTTTCCATGATCATTAGGCTTTCCCGTCAACCTCTAGATACCATGCTCTCTAACTCTGAGTATAATCCCATCGGACTTAGAGCCTCTAGGCCTAAGTCTTTCCTTCCCATCCTAGAACAAGACCTCAAACCCCTCTCTCTCCATCATCGAGATGGAAATCACACTATATATGAGTCCTAGTACAAAGAATTCATCCTAGACCCACATCATATGTCTTGTATCCATCCTGAATGGCACAACTCCCAATACTCAGATCACAAACTCACTCTTGTCGCCCAACACCATGTGCAACTTCAAGTCCCATTCTACTAGCTTCACAAAAAATGCTTTTGGCCCTGACATATGCTCCATTGCACCACTATCCATGTGATCATAGGCTTAGTATTTAGCTAAAAAATTAAATTTCTTAGAAATGCTCCAAACTAGAATGACCGGATGGAGCTCGTCAACCGGATTCCAATGCAACTCGCTTCATCAAAATCCAAGTTTGTATGAGTAAGTTATGGTCTGTTGTTAACTTTCTCAAACATGTAAAAATTGTGCAGAACAATGACAGACTGATGACTTGGAAGTCCAGTCAGCACCTCAGGAATCTTTAGGGAATATTCTTCATATTTCAGCCAGTGAAACTGTGACAAGTATCATCACGGGATTCGCCAATGTTTCTTCAGGAAGTTGAATTTTTCCTCCTAATCCTATGTTTGGAATTATCTACGATGGATTATTATTATTAT
The DNA here is from genome assembly GCA_034641835.2 of Pinus albicaulis. Taxonomy (NCBI): domain Eukaryota; kingdom Viridiplantae; phylum Streptophyta; class Pinopsida; order Pinales; family Pinaceae; genus Pinus; species Pinus albicaulis. Next base: position 836,621,350 of record CM076581.1, on the reverse strand, counting down.
TGGAGGAATTTTTGGGCAAATAGGGAAGGGCCACGTGGCACAGTCGGAGGCTGCCTCATGCCCTCCTCCATGGCAGGTTGGATGGGTGCATATTTATTTCAATGAAGGTCTGAATCAAAGTTTATGGTCGCATATGTAATATTTACAAGCCATAGTCAAATGTATGGGAAATATATATATTTTGCATATCAAATTAAACCAAGGTTCAAACCTTTGGCGAGTTCAACAAAAATTTATGGCAAGGGTTAGGCTCGAACCCACGACCACCCACACGCAACACCAACTCTTTATCACCATACCATAACATGAGTTCCTTAACCATTAAGGATTCCGATTCTATTTGAACTTTGCCTCCATAGAGTATGGGGGTTTAGAGGGGTCCAACGCCCTCCCACATGTTTAAGGATCGAAGAACAGGAGCTAAAACAAATAAAGTGGGAGATTAATTAAGGAGTAAAGACGCGGTTAATAAAGTTAAATCGTGGTTAACCCACCATAATCCATACTTTGCAGTTAAGCGTGGTTAGCACTAAACGACCTCACTAAAATCCACTTAATTAATTCTTATCGCTAATTAACTGTGTGCTTATCTTAGCGGTAGGTTTGCAGACCCATCACATGTGGAGAAGATCCAAATTTATTGGATTAAACTCGTAGACTTCTAGAACTAGTGGAGAAAAAACTAGGAAAATTGTTTTTGTCATAACTGAGGCAATTTTTGACCAATTTTGGCTCAAGAAGAGTCATTCTTGGGAGATTTTTTTGGTTTTAAGCCATTGGAGCAGGTTGCAGAGGCAATAGGAGACTTTAAACAACATTTTTTCACAGCTGAAGCTAATACAAAGGCCCACACTATGAAGATGGACCAAGGAGATGTAGCCCAGGAGGGGTGAACTCCTTCATCAAAAAATTGTGTATTTTTCTCTATTATATTTTCTTGCTATGTTTTTATATGCTATTGTTCAGCATTGAGTTTCCATGCTTTTATTTTCATAAATACACTTAATCTCATCAATTTTAATGAATTTTCAATCATAAGAACATATATAAATCCTAGTATAAGAAGCAAACCAAAGCACTTTCATGTTAATTCTGAATTTGATATTAGCACACGATTAACTAAAAATCAATTTTAGATTAACTTGGTATCAGAGAACAAGGTTGCTAAATGTTATTTTCTTGCTTTGCTTGAGATTGTGCAAGAGGGATTTTAATAGTTGCAATTTTTTTATGCTTACAAGGTTGAAGTTGTAGAGAGGAGAAGGGAAGCTATTTGTTGTTAGTCCTGAGATTAGGACAAGAAGAAAGAGATCTGAGAAAGCATCATATTCACCCAAATTTTCACTCACATCTGCACTTGAATCTCCTCAAGTTCCATCTCCAACAGTTGATATTGAAGAGGTACAAATTGCACAAGAAGCTGAAGTGATTGAAGAGGTACAAGCATAAGAGGTTGAGCTTGAACCCTTAGCCATTATGTTAGGAGTTGGAGAGACTCATGGACATTCAGAAGAATAGGATTTCAAGAGATAATTCAAATAAATTCAAAGAATGGTTAAAATCATGTTTGATGCATTCACTGCAGAAATATCTGGAGAAGGTTTTAAGCCTCCACATGGAGAAGGATCTTCAGATGGTAAGAAGGATGAAGAGAAGAGATCAAAAGATAGTGGATGAAAGCCACCTCCATCTCCACCATCCTCATCCTCATCATCTTCATCAACATCTTTGACTTCCACTTCCACCACAAAAACCACCCGCACTCATTCAAAAATCCCAAGGAAAAACTCCATTACTCAAGTTGGACATCAAGTTTGAACTTCCCATCTAAATGCAAAGAAGTTAGAAAATTTAATCAATCAATTGGAAGTATACTTCAGAATTTATAATCTACAAGAGGATGACATAAAGATCCAGTTGGCTTCATTAAGGGTAGAAGGAGCAGCGCTAGTTTTGTGGGAGGCAAAGATTCAAGAGGGAATGTGAATTCATGGTAAGATATCCATTTCTTGGGTTGAATTCATTTCTTCCATTAAAATAAGGTGTTATCCATTAGGTTATATGCAAAAAGAAATAATGAGTTAGAAAAAGTTTAGGAAACTCAAAGGCCAGACTGTTCAAGAGTACACCCAGGAGTTTAGAAAGAGGGCTTTGTTGTTAGGAGAAAACGTGAATTCACAAGACACAGTCTTGAAATACATTAGGGGTATACATTCCTACTTGAAACATACTATCCTTATGTTCAACCCAAACAACTTAGATGAGGTGTGTGTTCAAGCCACACATCTTGAAGAAAGGGGAAATAAAATTAAAGAAGAGGGTAATAAGAGGAAGCCATTCAAGGGTAAGGGAAAAGAGAAGGGAGGAAAATGGAAGGGAAAGAAGAATGCAAGAATCAAGAAAGAAGGGGAGAAAAATACATGCAAACATTGTTCCAAAGAGGGGCATGTTGAAGCTCACTATTGGAAAATACATCCCGAACTAAGGATTAAGGAACCAAATAAAAAATGGAAACAAAGGATGACTGCCACCACACAACAAGATCTTGGATCCAATTTAGGAGATGAGATTAATATTGTAGCCATGGTTAACAAAGGAAAGGAATCTATAGCAAGTACCAGTTCCTCAAATAGTCACAACAACACTTCAAATGAAGACACAAGGATAGAATTGTTCCTTGTTAGAGTGATTTCAAATCATACAAAGATTGATGCATTGTTTGATAGTGGGTCACAAGCAAACCTGATTTCAGAAGACTTGGTCGAAAATATTAACCTTAAAACCATACCACATCATAAACCATACCCTTTAGGTTGGATATTTAAGAATTCCAATTTACAGGATACAAGGAAATTCATATTTCGATTTGTTATTACTGCAAACTTTGTTGATGAAGTCGAGTTAGATGTGGTTCCAATTGACATTTCCAAGATTATCTTTGGAAGTCCATATTTGTATGATAGGAAAGTGGTTTTTTATTGCCATGGGAACAAATATCATATTCTTAAGGATGGGGTGGAGTATATTGTGAGAGCTCATCGCAAAAAACTGTATATTTCTTTAGTTAATGCAAGGAAAATGAAGAGGCTAGTTAATGCAAGAACAAATTTTATGCGTATCATTATCAAGAAAAAGGATGATGTTGAATACGAATATTTAGAAGGATGTGATGAAAAATTAAAATCTGATTTGTTTGATGTGGTAAGTCAGCATAGCAAGATGTTTCAAGAATGAAATGGGTTACCTCCCAATAGGGGAATTCAGCATGAGATTCAGTTGCAGTAGGATGTTCCACTTCCAAACATTGGTATGTATCCCATGTCAATTATGGAGAGTTTGGAAATCAAGAAGAAAATCCAAGAATTTCTAAAAAAGGTATCGTACTCCCATGTGCTTTGCCAAGTTGTTCACCAATTGTTTTGGTACTAAAGAAGGATGGGACTTGGCACATGTGCATATATTTCCGTGCACTAAATAAGATCATGGTAAAGAATCGCTACTGAATCCCACACATTGATTATTTTCTAGATCAGTAAAAGTATGAAAGATATTTCACTAAGTTAGACTTGCGAAGTGGTTATCATCAATTTAGAATAGCTGAAGAAGACATTTGAAAAACTGCTTTTAAAACTAGACAATGATTGTTTGAGTGGCTAGTTATGTCGTTCAGTCTAACAAATGCTCCATCTACTTTCATGAGAGTCATGAATGATGTAATTAGGCCATTTCTAGATTACTTCGTCATTTATTACTTAGATGACATACTTATATTCAGAAAATCAAGAGAAGAACATGTCATGCATGTGAACAACTTACTAATTGATGTCTTGAAAAAAAGAGAAATTATTTTTAAAGATCTCGAAGTGAAAGTCTGGCAAGAATTATTTAGTGTATTTGGGACACATTTTTGGAGGGGGTGAGTTGAATATAGACCCTTCCAAAGCAGAGGTCATTATGAATTGGCCCAAGCCCAATACAGTTACAAAGGTAAGAAGCTTTCTTGGGGCATCACAGTATTGGAGAAAATTCATTACTAATTTTTCTTCCATTGAAGCTCTGTTACATGCATTGACAAGTGTCAAGAAATTATTCAATTCGGGAGATATGTAGCAAAAAGAATTTGATTATTTAAAGAAAAAGATAATTTCAACATCGGTATTGGCTCTTCTACATCTTAGATAGCCATTTGAGATTAAAAAAGATGCAAGTGATTATGCTATGGGAGAAGTTCTCATGTAACATGGTAAGCCTATTTTGTTTCATTCTGAAATTTTTAATGGAGCTTTGACTAACTATCCCACCTATTACAAAGATTTATATGCATTGGTACAAAGTGTAAATAAATGGAAGCACTATTTGATTGGAAAAGAGACCATTATCCATACTGACCATCAATCATTGCAATACTTATAATCACAGTAAAAGTTGTAGAAATCAAGACATTTTAGATGGATGGTATTTCTACAACAATTTCATTTGGTTATCAGGAAGAAAAAGGGAATCTACAATAAGGTAGTTGACATGCTCTCTAGGCCTATTGTAAATTCATCTATTATACTCAAGCACAATTCAATTATGCATGAAAGTTACATTGAACAATATGCATATGATATTGATTTTCAAGATGTGTATGAAATCTTGAGTCAAGGAAACCAAAATGAAGAGGTAGATTATCATGTGCATAAAATTTTGTTGTATCACTTGAGAAAGTTATGTATACCATAGGGACAAAGAAACAATATCACAAGGGAGGCACACACTTCATTGATTGCTGGACATTTCGATGTATTCAAGATAGTAGCGAATCTCCAAAGGTATTGTTATTGGCCACGCATGATTGATAGTGTATCTCATTTTATTAGAGGATGTTACCTATGTGCAATAAGTAATCTTACTAATAGGAAACTTGGATTGTACACTCCACTTCCGGTTCCTTCACATCTTTGGGAGAGTATCTCAATGGATTTTGTAGGTGGTCTTCCTATGTCAAGGAAAGGTCATGGCTACTTGTATGTTGTAGTAGATAGGTTCAAAAAAATGTGTCTTTTGATGCCATGTAAGAAAACACTTACAGATGAACAAACCGCTAATCTTTTCTTTCAAAATGTATTGGTTCATTTTGGTCTTCCTACTTCTATTGTAAGTGATCAAGATTCCCGGTTTGTTGGGAATTTTTGGTCAAAATTATGGGACATGATGGACACAAAGTTGAAGAAGATTACAACATTTAATCCACAAACAGATGGTCAGACTGAGGTGGTAAAAAAGAAATTTATTCATATTCTTATAGGGTATTGCCGCAAACATCCCAAGTTGTGGGATGAACAGTTGCATTACATTCAGCATGCATACAACAGGGCAAAGCATTCTTCCACAAACACATCGCCATTTGAGGCATGTCTTGGGTACTTGCAAAGATCACCTTTGGACTTCATCTTTGAGAAAGATGTCGCTATAGATGGTCATAGTGACATAGATAAGGCAAGGAAGTTCATTGAGCAAATTTAGCTGATAGATCACACAGTGCAAGAACAACTTGAAAAGAGTCAAAGAAGCTACAAAGAAAGCCATGATAAACACAATTTTGATCACAAATTCTAGGTTGGAGATGAAATTTGGTTATATATCAGCAAATAAATATTGCAAAGGGAAGGTAAAAACTCAAGACAATCTGTCATGGTCCATTTAAAATTCTAGAAAAGATTGGTACTAATGCATTTAAGCTAGATTTGCCTTCTTATATGAAAATATATTCTGTCGTTAATGTTGAGAATTTGAGATTGTTTCAGCCTCCTTTGATTGATGATCAATGAGAGCATGTTCAACTACCATCAATAGATGATTTATTGCGAGAATATCTTGATGAACTTCCACAATATCTCATACTTGACAGAAGAATCATAACTTCAAGGAGAGGGAATGTCGAATACCTTAGAGTGGGACTCAAGGGACAAAATCAATCAAAGGCCAAATGGATGGAGAGTGAAAGGGTGAGGAAGTTGTAACCTCACATGCTGAACAATTTACAGTATCTTTAGGGGTCCAAAACACTTCTAGTGGGGAGGAATGACCAGAGGCTGAGTATTTAGCTAAAAAATTAAAGTGCTCAGAAATACTCCAAACTAGAACGACCGTGTAGAGCTTGTCACCAGGATTCCAACGCAACTGGTTTTATGAAAATCTGAGTTCGTACGAGTAATTTATGGTTTGTTTTTCGTTTTCTCAAACATTTAAAAATTGTGCAAAATAGTGATAGACTGATGACTTGGCAGTCCATTCGACACCTTACGAATATTCAAGGAATATTCTCCATATTTTAGCTAGTGACACTATGACAAGCGTCATCACCAGATTCGCCAATGTTCCTTGTGGAAGTTGAATTTTTCCTCCCAATTCTAAGTTTTCAATTATCTATGGTGGATTATTAATATTAATGGTGGAATTTTTGGGCCAATAGGGAAGGGCCATGTCACACATCCGGAGGCTACCACGAGCCCTCTCCCATGGTAGGTTGGATGGGCACATATTTATTTTAAAGAAGGTCTGAATCAAAGGTTATGGTCACACATGTATTATTCACAAACCATATTCAAATGTATGGGCAATATATATATTTCACATATCAAATTAAACCAAGATTCAAACCTTTGGCGCGTTCAACAAACTTTATGGAAGGGGTCGGGGTCAAACCCATGACCACCCACAAGCAGCACCAATGCTTTACCACCATACCATACGACAAGTTCCTTAACCATTAAGGACTCTACTTCTATTTGAACTTTGTCGTTGCAGAGTATGGGGGTTCGAAGGGGGCCAAACCTGTGGGCCAGGCCCCTCCCACATGTTCGAGCGCTGAAGACTAGGAGATAAAGTAGATTTGACAGGATATGAATTAAGGAGTTAAGATGCATTTATTAATCTTAAATCATGGTAACCCATGATAATCCGTACTTTGCGGTTAAGTGGGGTTAGCGCTAAATGCGGCCATTAAAATACACTTAATTCCTAATTATCGTTAATTAAATATGCGCTTATCTTAGCAGCAGGTTTGGATGGCACACAAAATACGGAGAAGCTCCACATTTAGTGGAGTTAACTAGCAGACTTCCAAAATTAGTGGAGAAAAACTAGGAAAATTTGGTTTTTCCTTAACTGAGGAATTTTTCTACCAATTTTGGCTCATGAAGAGTCATTCTTAGGAGATTTTGATGTTTTGAAGCCATTGGATCAAGTTGTAGAGGAAACAAGAGACTGTAAAAAACAATTTTTCATAATTGAAGCTAATGCAAAGGCCCACACTATGAAGTTGGACCGAGGAGATTTAGCCCAGGAGGGGTGAACTCCTTCATCAAAAACTTGTGTATTTGTCTCTTTTATTTGTTCTTTCTATGTTTTTATATGTTGCTATTTAGAATTGAGTTTCCATGCTTTTGATTTCATGAAATACACTTAATATCATCAGGTTTAATGAATTTTCAATCATAAGTACATGTATAAACCCTGGTATAAGAAGCAAACCAAATCACTCTCATGTCAATTCCGAAACTCATATTAGCATAGCATTAACTAACAATCAATTTCAAATCACCATGTACCATCCATCCTCCTTGAGAGTAGCCTACGAGAAATACAAAATCATAGAAAATTCCTCCTCTTCTAATATCCTAGAGATATCATCCATCTCAACTGAAGTAGCAACACTGATGACCTACTTTCCTTTCCTCTTTTCATCATCTTCCCTCTTCCTCGGACATCTCGATGAAAAATGATCCATCTCGCCACAAATGAAATGCTTGAATTTACTCAATTCCTTCTTTCGGTTACCCTTCATTCACACTACAAGTGCCATGTCCTCATCTTCTTTCCTTGATGGACGAGGATCCTCGGCTTACAACACTTCCTGAATAAATTCATCCGACATTCTATTCCATTATATCAATTTCTTACTGGAAACGATTCCTTTGATGAAGGGCTTCCATTCCTCGGTGAACCCTCTCAAGGAAATCCTTACCATATATCTCCATCTGAAACTTTGATAGGCACAACATCAAGCTCATCTCGAACCTAAGACAACCTCGTCAGATACGTAGTCATTCCTTCACCCTTTATCATCTTGAATTCAACTTATTCTCCAATACCAATACCTGGTTCTCGTTCTCATTATGGAAAAAATTATGTAGAGCCATCCAAATCTCATGCACATTGGTCTTCGCATAAAAATGAGGTGTTAAGGAATCCTTCACACCATCAATGATGATAAGCCTCACCTTCGTATCAAATTATTCCCATATATATAGCTTCTTAGGGTTGGTTGGCTTCTTGATCTCTTTCTCGGAAAAGTCCCAGATCTTGTTGACCAGAAAGACAAAGTTGATCATTTTCTTCCAAGGAATATAGTTGGAAAACTCTTCCAACCTATCCTCATACTAGATAGCTACCTGTAACTTTGACATTGTAGTGAATCCTTCACTCACAATGCGACCATCTCCCTCTCACATTGCAATTTGTCGTGCACAACTATGATTTCCTTACTTCCAAAGTAGTTGAGACACGTTATGATACCATGTTGAATTTACACATCGTTGGGTATAGGTTAGAGTCTGAAAAATGCTAACGCTACCAAACCAAGAATCTCACCCATAAACTACTTTGTACAACGGAAATATAAAGCAGTAAATCGCATATGTCGAATCATACAAAATTTTTAAACAAATTGTATAGGAATGTATAATCACCAATCTTCTTTATATTAAACAAAAATTAAAATATTACATAATTATATGGTATACAAGATATAATGAAAAACTTAGTGTCGTATCTCTTCCTATCATTCCTTCGCTTCCGTACTACTCACTAGTAGTTCCTTAGTCCGTAAAGGCACCTACACGTCGAGACTTGAGGAGGGCTTCCAACTAACACTGCTACATGTCCATATGTAGAGTGTACATGGGTTGATCCAATTTTCTCTCTAGGTAGGCCTAATTCCTGAGCTCCAACTGCTTGGCTAGCAACAACTTTCATCCTTCAAAGTGTTACACTTTGACACCAAACTACACCCAACCTTCAGCTGCTCTTCTTCCTTCAAGATAGCTTGTCATGGGCTACTTTGGGTAGCCAACACACTGCCCTCCAAGAGACCAATGGCTCCCAATACTACAGTGTTAATTATGCTCCTAGGAAGACTCTTTTCCACCATGAAAGATCCTCCACATGGCACCAACATGTTGAACTAATCTCGATCCAATTGGTTAACTCCTTTGACCCAACATTCCTCCACAAAACACTGTTGTAACATTTTTTTCACTGTTGTTCATGAAATTCTTGTTAGGGCATGTACATAAGCCCTAAATCCACCTCACAGTCGGAAAAAATACCACTTAAGGGTTGTGTCCTACCTCGGAGAAGCTCCTCTCACACAACACTACCTCTTTAGGTTCTTTTCCACCCTTGACAAACCTCCAATTAGGCCCAATTGTGTGCTATGGCCTGTGGCCTAGAAAAAAACCTATCTTGTATCTTCCAACCCCTTCAAAATGATCCCAAACAGTCACCTAACAAGAACGTAATGCATTCTTTACACTCAACCTACCTTCCTACCCTCTCGGCCCTTGAAACAACAAGTAAGCAACCGTTAAACCTTCCCTTAAACAACCCTTAGATAGTCTGCAATCACATACAACTCCTAGGATTCCTATTGCAGACCTCTCCACATTGTATAATTCCTTCTTGTGTTGTAGCTAGTGCAGAACTTATTCATCTCCTATCTTCGTCCAAATCTAGAGTTCTTTCATGGAGGAATTTTTGCACACAATGGATGCTAAAAATAAATGTTCTCACCCTCTATTTATAGACATAATGATGGGATTCAATGAATTATGAAGATACGCACCTGTTGGAGTTATGTATATCAAGCCTACATGACTTGACAACCAAAAATTAATTATTCAACCTTAAAAATCCATTTCTCTCTAACGACAACTCGGAATTAGACGGTTCTCATTGCATTAGAATTGTCTCGTCAACCATTATCATTCTCATCAATCACATGTTGATTTATCATCATGTTTTCGGCACAAACATCCATTGGTGGAAAACCCCACACTTGGGTTCCAAGCCCAAAAACTACCCTTGTGGTGCTCTGTCCTCCAAACGATGAACCCTAGAGCTTAAATTAACTCCCAAGCTACACAAATCAACAATAATTTCACTTCAACCCCTTAGCGGTGAGCGAACAACAAAATTCAAGTGTCGGCATGCCTCGAATTCTCTATCCTAATACGGGGAATGTTTGAGGGCCAACAACCCATTGGAGGGAATTTATCTCAAGCTCAGGAGGGAGAGCATTGTTAGTTTCTCTAGTAAGAAATTGTCATGAATCCCCTTGTGAGGTAAATTTTTTTTTTCATTTATAACCATGTGTCTCTCTCTAAATACTTCTTTGAGTATTTATACAAGAACTTCTCTTATCCTTTAATTTAGTTCCGGTAATTGATCCTAAATTAAATATTTAGTTGTCTAATGTCACTATGATGTTAACTTTGTTATTTATATTCTTATAAGCCATCAACTCTTTAATATATTGTAACAATATTTGTAATGCTTATGATGGATATTATATGTTCCTGATAGTTGTGTTCTAGCACTATGGTTACCTAAACCATTGATATAAAAGGAGGGCCACACCCTTATTAGCTATGTTTCTTACCATGTAACATGTATCATTATACAATGTCATTCAATTACATATTTCAATTTAATTTATAATTTATTAATACCTTTGATAAGGGTTCTTGTGGTATTAATAAATTCGAACAACTAGAACTGTTGTCATTCTGTAGCTCACATTTACTACACCACAAAGAGGACATGTCCTCTATTTTTTGTGCGTCAAATCCACATATGCCACATATCCAAATTCAAATTTTGATCACATGGAGGGAATGGGGGTTAGATCTAGGTTTTGTTTGACGGTTTATATCGCTCAAGGCATTCCGATGGTTATTCTTTTGTTTAGTTTTCTCAAAACATAACCCTCTCCAACTTCAGTTTAAGTTTGGCCACTATGAGTCATTCCTCTCTTTCTGTGCTTCATATTGTGAGAGGAGACTCGAACAAGGGATAATTTTCTATCGAATCACTTGTCGAAGCACAATGAGATGTTTCTACTCATTACACTTGTTACACCTTTTTATTCTACATCTATGTTTCATTTTTTTTTGGTGTCACTTGGTCATTGGAGGTGTGGTAGCGATCCTATGCCCCTTCCATTTAAAACCCATTGCTGCTATCATGTATCTTAGGTAATTGTTTGCATTCTTCCCTAAATATGTATGTAATTAATGTGTTTACTCAGTTCAAATTCACTTCATATTATGAATTTCATTTGGGGATTTTCTCTAAGCTAGGAAAATTGTAACACCCTATTCCAACATATACCCAAGTAACCAGCCAACCGGAGTAAACATGTGATGAGAGGCTACTAATATGAGATTCAACCTCCTAGATGACCTTAAGGAAGTGGAACCGATGGAAACCTAACAAGGAAACCTTACATAGCATCAACAACATATTTAGGAGGTAAGACAACCTCCAATGATACCTTAACCCTGAGAGGGAACTGATTTTCGACCCTTTTGAGCCTTATCTTCCGGAGTGCTAGAAGCCTATAGCCACAGGAACTCCAAGGAAAGGTCATGTCCAAGGCCCCAAAAATTCAGTTTTTTGCCTACAACTCTGGGATTTGCGCCACCTTTTTAGCCCCAGAGCCCATGTCACTGCCTAGAACTTCATGAAGTTTTAGGAGAGGACAAATAACATTGAAAAAAAGGTATGGAGGCAATCACATCATTAGGAGCTTGTTTGGACCCCACTCATCCATGACATGAATTTCTTCACACACATCACAAACATTGCATCTATAGGTGTAAACAACATATTTAAACATATGGGTCTCATACTTATCTCAGGATTGCTATGAAGGATTTCTCCCTTACATCATTAGCTACAATACAATCTATTTGACTATATATACATTATGCATTAATTTACAAGTAAAAATATAGATAGAGCCATACATCATCACTGATAAAATACATGCTTATTTTTTAAAAGTGTAACTAGGTTAGTCTTCATGTTTTCCATGTAATTATGAAAAGAAGAAGTCAAAATAATAAAATTTATTTCTGTTGAGAAAAATCTATTAATTACATATAATTCTTCCTGATGTCTATTAGGTTTGATTCTTCTAGGCATAGAATGTAATTAAAGTGTCATGAAGGATCTAGTCATCAATATATGCTACAAATATTGTCATAAGCCTTGTCTGTCGTCCAAGAATATATGTTAGAAACACCTACAAACATTCCTCTCTCAAACACTAGAAAAAAAAGCTATTTTGATGTTATATATTCAGCCTTCATTCAGTTTATAAGTCGGCCTTCAATCCTACTTACAGGTCGGCCTAAAATCAGATCTATAAACCAATATAAATATTTTTTCTACGACTCATTTTGAGGACAACACTTTTGGTGATTAAAGGGACAGTCTTGTGGATTAAAAGAAATTTGTTTCAGTGTGGATCTTCTGGGAAATTTCTTCAGTAAAAGGTTGGAGATATTCAGTACATATTACTTGAGATATATAAAGTTAATGATGTGTATATTAAACTGAGCTTGAATTATATTTGCGGAGCATACCTGAGATGTATTTGATATATTTGAGGCAAAATACAATGTGATATATTAAGGTAAATATAGAGATAGACTTACGGATAGTTCTGAGGTGGATTCTGGAGAAGAGGAGAAGAAAGTGTGAAGTTTCAGTGTGTACATTAGGTAGGGGCCAGCTCGGAGATCAAGTGTGTTTGTGTATTGTTTTAAGAAGCTTCAGTGCAGATGAATGAGAAGGTTGTTCAACATATATTTTGATAGTGATGTTGTGTAAATCATTCTGTATAGCATGTACGGATATCTAAGATACATCAACTTCTTATTCCAATCTATCTCAGTCAAGGAATATTTTTCTGAATTCTGAACATAGATCATAAGAAGAAAGGTATCATTACAAGTTGATGAAGGTAAGTATGAGATTTACCTTCCTAACTACAGAAAAATGCAAATTGGTGACGAAGAAAATAATCAAGTTTGAAGAAGTTGTGACATGGTCTTGGAAGCATATATAGGTCAGGGGTCTCAATCTTGGTCATGGTACTTGTCATTTGAAGATCTATAAGAATAATTCTTTGTGGTTTTTCCTCTCCAAGAGAGAGAGGTTTTTCCTTGGCTATAGGAGCCTAATTGTGTGTCTCATGCATTTTGATAATTGACTTTATGAAATACTAACTAAGCTAAAGAAAATAAAGACATAAGTAACTCAAGCAAGCTCACAAGTAATTATCAATAAGAGAATTTGCAATAATCTCTAGCCCTCAAAATTATAAACATGGTTTCAGAGCTAAGGTGTTGAACTCAAGGGATACTAAACCAAGGAGACACTCCAGGAAGCAAAGATAAAAAATTTGGGTTGCAAAATCAAATCAGTTTGAAAAAGGAAGATTCTCTAGAAAGATCTCCTATCTCTTTTAATGGACCAACTTATTTAAGAAAGTAGTCTTTGCCATCAAAGAATCACATTAAATACTTTGTTAAAAGGAGGACACCAACTTCTGAATATATCCTTCATCAAGGAAGCTGCTGAAGGAGAAAGTCACTCTCTCAATTAAGTATCTATGACTTCATATAAATCTTTCAAAATGACTTATTGTTTAGAAAGCAACAAATTGGGTGGGTTATCCAACTTCAATGCATGGAAGAAAAGGACATATCTGAAGCTAATTGAAAATGAAGTTATGGTCTTCATAGAAGGATCTACAATTCAACCTCCAAAAGAAGACATTCTAGCATATATCAAATACATGCATGGAGACATAAGAGCCCGAAGGATTCTTATTCAATCCATAAAAGACTCTCTCATTAACTATGTATTAAAGCTAGAATCCTCAAAATAAATATATGATAAATTGGTGGAACTCTTATAGAAAGGTTCTACAAAGGAAATAATATCCCTAAGACAAAGACTATACAAATTGAGAATGTCAAAGGAAGGAATAATTCCTTATCTCATGGAGATTTTCACAATACGAGAACAACTATTGAAGTTGGTAGAAGTAATGTCTGATAGAGAAATACTCTCTATGGTACAAGATGTCTTACCAAAAGAATGGAGAGATTCCTCTTTTAGCATCGATGGGAGAGGAGAAGCCATGCCATTCCAAAGCCTAGGTAAGATAGAAGAATCAATATTGAAAGAAGGATCAAGAGAAGAGAATGAAGCCTTTGCCACCATGTCCAAGAAGAAAGGAAGATTAGGTAAATTTGGTCCTCAAAATAAGAAGAGAAATGTGGATAAAGAATGATGCTTTGGATGTAATGATCTTGGGGATTATAAACAAAATTTTCCTAGATTTAGAAAGGACAAGAGGAAAAAGGAATAAGCCCATACAAGAGAATAACCTAATAAAAATAAATCTAAGAAAGAAGAAGCGAGGGATCTAAACTATGATTAGGATCTTTTTCTCCTTTAAGTGATTTTTGTTGGTTGTAAAATAGTATGATATGAAGAAATTTATATTATAGAATCATGATAAAAGCATGATAGGAGCTCCTAGTGTAGAAGCTCTGGGGAAAACCTCTCTGATAACATTTCTGATGGAAGGCAGTCATCAAGATCAAGGGTCATCATGGACACAGATTTCTAAGATGTGATGACATATTGATGGATTAGGCCAAGGGAATGAAGATCTTCATTCTTAAGAAATTGCTACAAGATGAATCAAGGGAAAAAGGTATGAGGTATGTATATATTTATATGATGACATTGGATGTTGTGAATTCATGTCATATGGTTGCAGGTAATGGGATTTTGTATTTAGAAGTATAATTTATGGAGGATTATCTCTCAGTTCACGGACAAATGAAATCAACATAATATGTCCTCATGTAATATGAGGTGGTTGTATTTGAACAAGAAACTAGAAAAGTCGTAAATTGATGGGAATGAAGAATGTGCAGAGAGGAAGAGATCATGAAATGAAACCATGTCAAGAGGAAGTTATCATTTGAAATCCAAGAATACGTGACTAAGATATCTCCTAGGAATATATTTAGACTCTGACGGAAGTCTGGTAAAGAAGAAGACCCTTGGTAAAACATATCATTAGGAGATGTGTCAATCTGAATAAAGGATGTTGATGCCTACAAGAAGATTTCATGGTGAAATATCATCACTGAGGGAACCTTTTGTTTTAAAAGGTTCATATGTGTATGTTTATCTGGATGAATTTCTGCAGGGCTCCTAATCATGAGAAAGGATACATGATCCTTTGAGATGAATTGAAGGAAAGTGGCATGGCATAACAGTGGACCAGATGAGAAAGACTAATGAATCAATTTATGATAATGGACATGACTTGTCACTGAAAGTGATGGATGATCTATTCCCTATGTAGCCAAAAGTTGAAGGTTCCTCAGTATCGAAATCCATGACATCGAGGGAAGCAATTCTTCATGAGTAGCTAGATTGCTGCTGCAGGACCCTAGTTGAGAGGGAGCCTGGTGGTAAGTTTATTACTTGGGAGAAACTTGAAGTATGTCCCTCATGTATTAACAGTGATAGAAGTATGTAATTCTCTATTACATGTGTCATGCACTTGATCAGGACTAACAACCGTAAGTATTATCGAAGGCCATGTGAAGAGAATGAATAGACACATCATTCTGGTCTTCACCTCGAATACAGAATGGAGGATTGGGTAATCATCTGCCATTTGATACTCTTCAAGAACGAGATAGGGCATTCAAGATAAGAGTAGTCGTGGAACTATATTATTTGAGGGCTAGCTACCCAAGAGAAAAATAGTCCAAAAAGTTCATACTCTGGGAACACCTAGGTGGTGTATGTGCCTTGGAGAGACAATGACTATGGTGTCTATTAGTCATGTGTCTTGCCAGAATTGTAGCCCATTGTCTCGTTGAGAGATGGGGCTGTTAGTCAAGGCCTTGCACTAGAACAATGCTGGTTGATATGATGCTATACAGATGCGATTACCAATCCGATTCTTCTTATGATATTATTCAGTTTGAAAGTGACCATGTACCTGTATGAATACCTCCCTAGTTAAGATGGAATGTTGAAAAGTGTAACTAGGTCGGTCTTCATGTTGTCTATCTAATTATGAAAAAAAAAAAGTCAGAATAATCAAATGTATTTTTGTTTAGAAAGATTTATTAATAGATAAACTTCTTCTTGATGTCTATTAGCTTTGAGTCTTCTAGTCATAGAATGTAGTTAAAGTGTCATGAAGGATCTAGTCATCAGTATATGCTCCATATCTTATCATAAGCCATGTCTCTCATCCAAGAATATATGGAAGAAATTCCTACAAACAATCCTCTCTCAAACACTCGAAAAAGAAGCTATTTTAATATGCTATAGTCGACCTCCATTCAGTTGATAAGTCAGCCTTCAATCCTACTGACAGTTCGGCTTAAACTTAGAACTATAAACCAATATAAATATATGTTTTACAGCTCATTTTGAATACAAGCCTTTTGGTGATTAAAGAGACAGTTTTGCAAGTTAAAAGAAAGGTGTTTTAGTGGGAATATTTTGGGAAAGTTCTTCGGTAAAAGGTTGGATATATTCAATACATATTACTTGATATATATAGAGTTAATGTTGTGTATATTAAACTGAGCCTGAAGTATATTTGCGGAGCATACCTAAGATATATTTGATATATTTGAGACATAATACAATGCGAGATATTACGGTAAATATAGAGACAGACTTACAGATAGTTTTGAGGTGGATTGCAAATAAAAGAGGAGAAGAAAGCGTGAAGTTTCAGTGCCTACCTCAGGCAAGGTCCAGCTCAGAGATCAAGTGTGTTTGCGGATTGTTTTAAGAAGATTTAGTGTGGATGTATGAGAACGTTTTTCAGCTTAGAGTTTGACAGTGATGCTATGAAAATCATTCTATACAGCAAATACAGATATCTAAGATACATGAACTTTAGATTCCAGAGCGATCTCAGTCAAGGAAGAGATTGCAAAAGTTGGAACAAAGATCATAATAATAATGGCAGCCTTAAAAGGTGAGGAAGGTAAATCTGAGATTTACCTTCCTAACTATAGAACAATGCATATTGGTGACGAAGAAAATAATCAAGTTTGAAGGAGCTGTGACAAGGTCTTGGAAGCTGTTAGGTCCCTATATTACTAGTATAGTCCCTCATTGTTGTTAGTGTAACCCCCTAATTGTTATTATTCTACCCTTGTAACCCCCATTTTGTTATTATTGTGCCCTTAAATTATAATTGTTAGGTCGGCTAGGATTACATTGTGGCCCACTAGGATTACATTATGGCCCCATGGACTCCTATATATAGAAAGGAGGTTTTGTAAATTGTATCATCCAAGAATTGTTCATTTATGTAATGTATTGGAGGTTTCCCTCTTGAAGTGGCTTATTTCTAAGGCGTTGATATCTCTTTTCTTCTATTTCTGGAGCTGGTTACACAACATTTGGTATCAGAGCTTTGATTCTATGGTTTTGCTGCTCCAAACAGGTCATCGTGGCATTTTCACTATAAATTTTTTTCTACAAAGCTTTAGAAGCTGAAATTTTTAGGGTGCGAAGCCGAAATATTGAGGAAGTTTTTCTAAATATTTCAGATCTTTTTTCACAAAATTTTCAGAGATATGATCTGTGGAAGTTAGGTCTTTTTTCAGGCTCCTAAACAGGTCATCGTGGAATTTGCACTATAAATTTTTTTCTGCGAAGGTTCGGAATCTAAAATTCATATGGTGCAAAGATTAAATCCTGAGGAAATACGTCAAACAATTTCAGATCTTTTTTCGCAATATTTTGGGAGATATGATCTGTGGAAGGTAGTGCTTTTTCAGGCTCCTGAATTTCATCTCAAAGAGGTGATTGTGGGAAAAGTTCAATAACTCTCTCTCTGCGCATCGGATTGGAGTGCCGTAAAACGTGGTTGCAATTAAACAGACTATAGTTTCTTGGTTATCAATTTCAGAAACATAGGATAAAACAGTGACACGTGGCAAGTCGTACAAGTTCGCTCTACTGAACTAGTCCAAAATTGGGTCATTGTGGGAGATTGGAAATAACTTTGTCTTGAAGAATCCAAATCAAATCAGCCCTGTGGAATTTGAAAGACACTTCATAAGGCTACTGTAGAAGTGAATTTCAGATATTGAAGATTATCAATTACAGATATAATTCAATTTCAATATATAGCTCCTCAAAAGCAAGTAAAAGGTGTGCATTTTTTTTTCTGAATTGCATAAGTCTTGTTTAAATAATCAAGTTGAATTGATTCCAAGGGCATATTATAGAATAGATATCAGTATTGGATTCTAAAATGGCCCCTAAAAAGAATTCAACTCCCATTAAGCCTTTAGAATGCTCTACGGTGGCTCATGAAGACAAAGAATGGCAACATGACATATCAAAATTACAAGAGCAAGTGCAACAAACTTCGCTCTCACAAAGAACAACAAAAAATGAAATGGAAGTTTTGAAGAAAGGCGTGGAAGCTAAGATGAATGGTTTGGAAGCTAAGATAGATGGCATGGAAGTGGGCATGGAAGCTAAGATGGATGACGAAAGAATGATCTAAAAGTGACATGGTTGGTTTTATAGGATAAGCCAAACAAGAAATGATTCCTAATGGTGGAAATATAGTAGAAGAACCTCATGATGAGAACAAAATAAATGTTAATCGTGATTTCATAAACTCTAATGTCGGCGGGAAGAACCACCATATTCCAAAAATGGATATGAGGAAGTTTGATGGAAAGGATCCTGTAACATGGATACTACAGATGGAGCAATATTTTGATCTCCATAACGTGCAAAACACACAAAAGGTACGCATTGCAACTTACATTTAGAACAAAATACATTTGTATGGTATCAATGGCTTTGCTCCCGTAAAAAAATTGTCACTTGGTCAATTTTTACGGAGGAAATGATAGCACAATATGAGGATACAAAGAGCAACACCTTCTTTAGCCAATTGATAAATCTCAAACAAAAGGGTTTAGTGGGGCAACACATTGAGGACTTCCAAAAATTGAATATAAGGGTAACCGATATTCCAGAGGAACACAGGATTGATCTCTTCATAGGCACTTTAAAGGATAACATCCAACATGAAGTTCGCGTTTTGGAACCTGATTCATTGGAGAAGGCATTCAAGTTGGCAAGAAAAGTTGAATGTAAAATTATGGCGACAAGGAAGCCTACCACTCAATTCTATAAAGAAGGAAGTGTTGCTACGCCTAGATTTCCACAACCTACAAAGTTGACACCACAAAAATTGGAAGAAAAAAGAGCAAAAGGGCTTTGCTACAGTTGTGATAGCAAATACACTAAAGGTCATAAGTGTGCTGAGAAGAAATTATTTTACATAGACTGTGAAGAGGAAGAAGAAAATGAACAAGAAGAGGATATACACCAGGAACCAGCCCTAGAAGAGGAAGAAATGAATCCGACCATATCGTGTAATGCACTGGCAGGAATTACCACTCCTCAAACTCTCAAGATAGAAGGACATGTCAAGAAGAAAAAGGTAATAGTGTTGATTGATTCAGGTAGCACCCATAATTTTATTCATTGTAAGGTAGCCAAGGAATTAAATTGTTTCCTATACCCAGCACCAGAATGTCAAGTGATGGTTGCAAATGGAGGAACTATAAATTTCTCTGGAAAATGCCATAATATCAAGCTAACCAAGGGGGAATATGTATTGACTAGTCCAATGCTTTCCATTCCTATGGGAGGTGCTAATGTTGTACTAGGAGTACAATGGTTACAATCTTTGGGGACGGTAGCTTTTAATTTTCAAGAACTTTTCTTGAATTTTTTTTCATAAGGAAAGGAAGTCGAATTACGGGGTATTACAGGGAAGCCGGGAAAGATAATAAGCTCTAATGTCATGAAAAAGCTTCTAAAGAAAGAACAACGAGGTGTAATTTCTCAATTATGCTCACTAGAAGTTCCAACATCAAAATCATCTATTTCTGCAGATCTCCAACAAGTCTTGGATAATCATTCCAAGGTGTTTGAAACTCCCAAAGGACTCCCACCTATTCGTGATCATGATCATGCTATTCATTTGATTCCAGGAAGTGTTCCTCGAAACATCAGGCCTTATAGATATCCTTACGTACATCAGGCCTTATAGATATCCTTATGTCCAAAAGAGCGAAATTGAACGTATGATTGCAGAAATGTTAGAGGCAGGTATAATTCAGCGTAGTCAAAGTTCTTTCTCTGCTCCTGTAGTATTGGTACACAAGAAGTATGGATCATGGCGAATGTGTCCGGATTATAGGGAGCTCAATAAGCTCACCATTAAAGATAAATTTCCCATTCCTGTGATTGATGAATTATTGGATGAATTACATGGAGCAATTTATTTTACCAAGTTGAATCTTCGTTCAGGATATCATCAAATTAGAATGAAGACTGAAGATATTCCAAAAACAGCATTTCGAACTCATGAGGGTCATTATGAATTTTTGGTCATGCCTTTTGCCTTACCAATGCACCTTCTACATTTCAAGGGTTGATGAATTCCATTTTCAAACCCTTCCTTAGAAAATTTGTGCTAGTATTTTTTGATGATATACTAATCTACAACAGGTCTTGGAAGGATTATGTTGAACATGTTGACAGGGTGCTCAAACTATTGCAGGAGAAACAATTATATGCAAAAAAGTCCAAATGTTTCTTTGGAGTACAAGAGGTGGAATATCCGGGTCATATTGTATCTCACGAGGGTGTTAAAGTGGACCCTAACAAAATTAAAGCCATTAAGGAATGGAAAGTTCCCACAACCATAAAGCAGTTGCGAGGATTTCTCGGGTTAACAGGGTATTATCGCAAGTTTGTTAAGAATTATGGTAGAATAGCAGCACCTCTAACAACATTATTGAAGAAAGATGCATTTTCATGGACTCCTGAAGCAACTAAGGCCTTTGAACGTCTTAAAGAGGCAATGTGCCTAGCACCAGTCTTAGCTACACCAGACTTCACAAAATCCTTTATTGTGGAATGTGATGCCTCAGGAAATGGAATTGGTGCAGTTTTAATGTAGGAAGGAAGACCCATTGCTTTTTAAAATCGTCCAATCAAAGGAAAGTATTTACAGAAACCTATTTATGAGAAGGAAATGTTAGCAATACTGCATGCACTAAAGAAATGGAGAACTTACCTAATGGGAAGACACTTCAAGGTAAAACCTGATCATGATAGTCTGAAACACTTTTTGGAACAAAGACTATCTTCAGAAGAGCAGCAAAAATGGGTCACAAAGATGTTGGGTTATGACTTTGAAATAATCTACAAAAAAGGAAGCTTAATGTTGTTGCAGATGCACTCTCAAGAAAGAATGAAGAGGTGGAAGCATTGCTTTGTGCCATTTCTATTATCCAACCAGATTGGATAACCGAAGCAAGAGATGAATGGAAGAAGGAAAAAGATGTATGTACACTCATTCAAAAGTTGCAGCAAGATCCTAGTACATCTGATACATTTAGTTGGAAAAATGATTCCTTATGGTACAAAGATCGCTTATATCTTTGTAAGAATTTCCAACTAAAACAAAAGATTCTTTTGGAATTGCACACTTCTCCTTTAGGAGGACACTCAGGATTTTTAAAAACTTACCACAGTGTGAAGAAAGAATTTTTTTGGGATGGCCTTAAATCTGATATTCAAAAGTTTGTGGCGGAATGTTTGGTTTGCCAGCAGAATAAAGTGGAGACAATTAAGACCCCGGGACTTCTATAACCTTTATCCATTCCAAGTCAACGTTGGGAGGAGATTTCAATGGATTTTATCACAGGTTTACCGAAGTCCGAAGGCAAGAATGTCATCATGGTGGTAGTTGATAGACTTACTAAGTATGCACACTTTTGTGCATTATCTCATCCATTTAAAGCAAGTACAGTTGCTACTACATTTATGGACATAATTCAAAAGCTACATGGAAGCCCAAGGGTTATTGTGAGCGACAGAGATCCCATTTTTACTGGAAATTTTTGGACGGAGCTATTTTCTTGTTTGGGTACTCAATTAGCTCATAGCTCATCTTATCATCCTCAATCTGATGGTCAAACTGAGATAGTAAATAAATGTTTGGAAGGATATCTTCGTTGTTTTGTATCTGATAAACAAACACAATGGGTCAAGTGGTTACTCTTGCTGAATGGTGGTATAACACTTCCTTCCATACTGCAGCAAAAATGACCCCATTTATGGCACTTTATGGATATCATCCACCATCCATCACATCATCTTTAAGGAAAAATTTGAAGGTTCAAGCAGTGGAAGATCACATCGAGCATCAGCAAGAAGTTCTCCAACTCTTAAAGGATAACCTGAATTTGGCACAAAATCGAATGAAACAACAGCAGATCAACATCGCAGCGAGAGAAGTTTTGATGTAGGAGATTGGGTATTTTTACGGCTACAACCATATAAACAAATGTCCCTCAAGCAAGCTAAGAAGGATAATAAATTATCGCCAAAGTACTATGGTCCTTACAAGGTGTTGCAAAATATTTGTACTATGGCATACAAATTGGAGCTTCCTGCTTCTTCGCGAGTACATCCAGTTTTCCATGTTTCATGCTTAAAGAAGGTTATAGGTGAAAATCTTCCAGTTCAAACAATATTGCCAGAACTTGATGAGGAAGGAAAAATCATATTGGAACCTGAAGCGGTCATGGAAACAAGAACTCGACAGCTACGTAATCGATCAATTTCAGAGTATCTCATCAAGTGGAAGAACTTACCCACTGAAGATTCTACATGGGAGGATGAGAATTTTATACAGAAGCACCCGGAGCTACCCAAGTGTTGAGGACAACACTTTTTTTGAAGGAGAGGGGCATGTTAGGTCCCTATATCACTAGTATAACCCCTTATTATTGTTAGTGTAAACCCCTTATTGTTATTATTGTACCCTTGTAACCCCCATTTTGTTATTATTGTGCCCTTAAATTATTATTGTTAGGTCGGCTAGGATTACATTGTGGCCCACTAGGATTACATTAGGGCCCCATGGACTCCTATATATAGAAAGGAGGTTTTGTAAATTGTATCATCCAAGAATTGTTCATTTATGTAATGTATTGGAGGTTGCCCCCTCGAAGTGGCTTATTTCTAAGGTGTTGATATCTCTTTTCTTCTATTTCTGGAGTTGGTTACACAACAAAAGCATATCTAGGTCAGGGGTCTCAGTCTTGGTCATGGTACTTGTCATTCGAAGATCTATAAGAATATTTCTTTGCGGGTTTTCCTCTCCAAGAGGGAGAGGTTTTTCCCTTTCTCTAGGAGCCTGATTGTGTGTCTCATGCATTTTGATAATTGACTTGATGAAATACTAACTAACCTAAAGAAAATAAATACATAAGTAACTCAAGTAAGCTCACAAGTAATTATCAAGAAGAGAATTTTTAATAATCTCTAGCCCTCCAAATTCTCAACACTTATAACCAACATAATAATAATATAAATTCCATGGGTACAACAACAATGAAATCCACATAATAACCAGTACATTTGCATACCAAATACCGAAGGAATGAGCTTCTCATTAATAACTGTAAAAACCAACCAGAGATGGGACTTCCATGTTCCACCGAACCATAGATTAGTTGAGAGAAATCTCTCTTTTTCCATTCACCCCCATGCCATATTTGAAGCATGAATGTGGGACTCAAACTGAAAAACCAACCTAGGCACCCTTAGGATAAACCACCTCACCCTCACCAATAGCAATCAAGATTTATCGTGATCCATCACAGAACACTAGGGAAACACAATAAACATGTCATAATCGGCTTTATCGTGATCTACTCGGATCACTCAACCAAGAAAAGCATGGATATCACCATATTCTCTCTGCCTAAATGGTGAGTATTTTACCTGTCTCCTAGAATCCTAGGCTTCACCGCAACCCACTATCTGAATCAGGGGTCACTAGGCCCTAAACTGAGACATGCTCTCCATGCTTTATCATATATCCCAAACCCAAGATTCCTAGGCCTGATGGACAACAAACCACCTCTATGCTTTACAGTATATCCCACCATTCATCGAACGAGGATTCCTAGGCCTACCGACACAACACACTATCTTGATTTACCCCAACCCACAATCTGGTTCAAGGGTTCATAGGTCATGTGTTATATCAATTCGGAGATCCACCCACAATTAGTTTTGAATCCATCCGGTAATCTAGCTAAACCAAAACTTGAGAATTGCACAGCACCATGGCTATCTGGAAATGACAAGGCTAGGCTGAAAACACTGTCACACCGGGAAAAACCCATGCCAAGAAGGAAGGAAATCACATGAAATACCATGCATGCAAAATCTAGTAAGGAAAACACATATTCAAATTAATACCTACCAATAATCCTATTGTAGCTAATTGATTCCTGCTCCTCCTTTCTTAATTCTTCCATTTTCTTGCTTTCTTGTCTTTCTTGCTCCAATTCCAAAGTGCTCCAAAAAATATAATTTTCTAAGATAGAGAGAGAGAGAGAGAGAGAGAGAGAGAGAGAGAGATAATAATGACAGAGATCTAAAAAATGCACTTATAAAAGGTACCAAGTAATCCTCAGAAACATTTTTATAGAAGAGGCCTCTATTTTCTTCATTTTCCATAATTTTCCTTCAATTTCCTCCTCACATGCAACCTGTGACCTTTCATCTCCCTTTTCTCCTAATTTCTATTGTTTTCATAAATAAATGTGCCAAAAATGCTATTTTTCCTTTCCGAATCCTTTTCCTTTTCCTTTTCCTTTTCCAATTTCCTTAGCCACAATAAAACAAATTAACACCCCTAGGATGTTTTGTCGAACATTAAGCTTGGAATAAGTGTCCCATCAACCATGGTTATTATTTTTAAATTTTTATTACATGGAATTTTAACCAGCACTGTTACAAAATCCTCCCCCTTAGGGGACATTGTCCTCGGTGTTCAACCACACATATAGCTCACCAAAACCATTGAAAGGAAACCATACTTCCCATGGAGCTCGATGCAGTATTTACAATCATCATCCTGCTGAAAAGAAAAAAAACATGACATCATAACGAAATGACAAGTATAATGACATGACACCATACCACTTATTGGATATTTATAACATATCTCATTGAAGTATTTACATCCATATACATATGTACATATATCTAACCATCACATTGAAACATATACCAAAATATCCCCAAAACATATCCTAAACAAAAGCAACATCACACCAAAACTGCTTTTCCTCAACCAGAAAACAAGGAGGGATACATGGCCCGCACTTGATTCTTCATCTCCCATCTAGCTCCATCGGGCCCAAAGTGTTTCCATTTCAGTTTAACTTGCTCTATTTCTCAATTCTAGAGCATGTGCACCTTTTTCTGCAATATACAATGAGGTTGTGGAAATAATTCTTCATCAAGTTCCAACTGTAATACAAACCAACCAATTACATGATCAACATATTTAAAATACTTCTTAAGAAAATATATATGAAAAATATCATGGAATCTCATTGTGGAAGGAAGTGCAATTTGATATGCCAACGGTCTGATCCTCTCAATGATCTTGAAGGGTCCGTAAAACCATGGTGCCATCTTGGCACATGATCCAATCTGCAAGAAGATCTTATTGGGCTTGATATGGAAGTACACATTATCCCCAACATGAAACTCCATGAATAATCTGTTCTTGTCTACGTAACTCTTTAGCCTATCCTGCATTTCTTTCAAGTTCTTCTTAACCACCTGCATTTGTTTTTCATTTCAGCCAACATCTCTGGCCTAATTAGTACCCTCTTAACCAAATCACTCCAATTGATAGGAGTGTTGCAACTTCACCCATACATAGACTCAAATGGACTCATCCTCAATGACTCCCGATACCTATTATTGTAGACGAACTCTACCAGCGGAAGATATTACTCCCACTTGCACTGTTGATGCATAACATGCATCCTCAACATATCCTCTAATATCATGTTGACCCTTTCAGTCTATTCATATGTCTTCGGATGGTAAGTTATGTTGAAGGCCAAGTCAGTGCCCAAACCTGCAAACAACTCCTTTCAAAACTTGGAAGTGAACTTTGCATCCTCGTATGACACAATCTTCTTCGGAACACGATGCAATATAACTATGTCTCTAATGAATACCTGTGCTACATCGCTAGCTGAGTATGTAGTCTTCACTGGTATGAAATTTGAAACCTTTGTTAACCTATCCTCAAAAACCATGATGGAATCATGGTGTCTAGATGTCTTGGGAAACCTTGTGACGAATTCCATGGAAATGACCTCCGATCTCCACTCTGGTATTGCAATCAGCTGTAGCTATCCACCTAGATGTTTACATTATTCCTTTACCATCTAAGAATTCAAAAATTTGGATACAAACTCTGCGACATGTTTTTTTAGATTCAAACAATAATAGAATCTATTCAGTGCAGTCAATGTATTCTGGCAGCCTGGGTGACCCAAATATGGTTTCACATGAAACTCCCTCAAGATTACCTTCTTGAGCTCAGTGTTTTCTGGTACATATATCCTATCTCCAAATCTAACTAATCCATCTGTTATGAGACGTTAATCCATGTATTGTACACGTCTACTTATACCTGTACATGTACCACATGTACATATACATGTATCTATACCAACCCCTGTACTTGTACATGTACCAACACATATAACTGTACCTGTACCAACATGTGTACCCATACTTGTACCAACAGTTGTACCTATACCTATACTCTGTTGCAACATGTGCAAAATCTCCATACACCTGTGATCCTGTTGACCTACATGCAATATCCTATCATGTAATTATGTCCCATAGGAGCTCATCGTTGCTAAGTGATTTACCTGTACTCACTTACTAAGAACATCTGCAACCTTATTCTCCTTTCCCTTGATATACCTGATCTCGAAGTCAAACTCGCTAATCGTTCCCAACCATCTAGCTTGCCGAGCATTCAAATTTGGTTGGTAAAATAGGTAGCTAAACCCAATGTGGTCACTCACAAATAAAAACTGCATGCTAAGAAGATAGTGCCTCCATATATTCAGTGCACGTATGATTGTTGCTAGCTCAAGATCATGTGTCAGGTAGTTCTTCTCATGCTCATTTAACTTATGTGACTCATATCATACGACCTATCCACCCTGGATAAGGACCCCACCGATTCCTCTCTTGAAAGCATGTGTACACACTACAAACTCATTTTCTAGATCTACAATCTTTAGAAATGGATCATGTGTCAACAACTGCTTAAGTTGCTCAAAACTAGCCTCACACTCCTCTGTCCAATCAAACTTCTCACCTTTCCTTTGCAATGATGTAATAAGATAAGAAATATGTGAGAAGTTCCTAAAAAACCTCCTATAATAACCTACCAATCCCATGAATGATCTCAACTCATCTACATTCTTAGGAGCTACCCACTCCGTAATGGCCCTTATCTTCTATGGATAAAATGAAATTGCTTCCTTGGAGACCACATGTCCCAAGTAGTGTGCCCAAGTCTAGAAGAAAATACATTTGCTGAGCTTAACATGCAACTAATTCTCTCTCAACAACCTCAACACTGCTGCCACATGCTCGACATGTTCTTCCTCATTTTTTTAAAATACCAATATGTCATCAATAAACACAATAATTTTTTTTTCCAAATAAGGACGCAACACACTCTTCATCAAACACATAAATGTAGTTGGGGAATTAGTAAAATCGAATGGAAATACAACAAAATAATAATGCCTGTACATGGTCCTAAATGAAATCTTGTAGATTTCCTCTTCTTTGATGGGTACCCAATGATATCTCGATCTCAAGTCGATCTTAGAGAACATTGCTACTCCCATTAGATGCTTAAAAAAATCATCAATCCTCATTAGTGGGTACATGTTCTTGATGGTCACTTTGTTCAACTGCCTATAGTCAATGCATAGTGTAAGAGTGTCATCCTTATTTTTCATGAACAACACCAGTGAACCCCATGGCGATACACTTGGTCCAATGTATCCCTTGTCCAATATTTCCTTCAACTAGAATTTTAACTCTACGAGATCTAGTCTACTCATCCTGTAAGGTAATTTTTATGTTGGATTTTCCCCTGGTACCAACTCAATAGAAAATTCTACTTCCCTATGCAGTGGAAACTGTGAAATATTTGCTGGAAATACATCCTTCAACTACTACACAACTAGATACTTTTTCAACACATCTTCATAATCAACTTATTTACCTTTGTCACTAGAGATATGAACTACAAATAGCACACATAATTTTATAATATTGTGCTTGGATTGCATGGTTATCACCATCCTAACTAATGTTGTTTTCTTCCTTCCTTGTAGGACTCTTGGTTCTCCATTGTCATCTAAGAATTCAATAGCTTTGTCATAGAAATCTACCTTGGTCCTATGAAGATATAACCAATCCATACCCAATATCATATAGTAGGAACCTAGTGGCAATATTTTCAAGTGCACTGGTATAGGCATACCATTTAACTCAAATGCACAAGTTCTTAACCAATGGTGATATATTTTTCTTGTACCTGTGGCCAAATATACTAACCAATATTATTCATGAAGTTCCTTACTCAAACCACACTTATAGACGAATTCAAGACTAACATAGCTATAATTAGATACAGGGTAAGTTAAAATAGAAATAACTTGATCACAAAGATTACCTTCCATCTCAATGATAGAACCCTGGTGATATGCCTACTTGTTGTCCATTTTTTCATAAATCTGAAGAATTCTCTTCCCAATACCCCCAACAGTATGTACCTCCTGTGCACTGTATATCTTATGCCTTCTTCCTTGATTATGTGGCAAAATCCCTCTTAATATTCTCCTAACCACATTTCTAACACTCCAACCACCCCATACCATTACCTCCATGTTGTTATTGTAATATATGTTGTTGTTGTGGCCTATGTCCCTGTCCAACTACATTAAAGTTATTTTGTAGAGGCACATTTTCTTTCTCATATGAATTCTGAGTAAAGTACCCCCTATCACTCCTCCTGTAAGGGTGATATTGATGACGATCGTGATGTCTATCTGAACCAAAACTAGAATGGTATTTGTACTCATCACTCCTTCTATTCGTAGTGTCAAAAAACCCGCCATATCTCACTGTATCAGCTCTATTTGACCTTTGGCTAGTAGGAGACCTCCTTCCAGATGCCCCATTAGTTTTGTCCTCTTGTCCATGGTCGATCCTTAGTGGCCCTTGTTTTGGAAAATATGTTAAGATCTGAAGAATTATTGGATTCACCTTTGCTTGTTTCTCTTATGCCTGTATGATCCATTCATTATTCGCCTCAAAACTCCTCATTTCTTCCTTAGGCTTCTCAATGTGTCTTCCAAATCAGAAGAATTCCGACCATGCTGCTCATATGACTCATAGGGAGAGTCCTTGTAGCCTACCATATTTATATCCATGTTGATATTTCTCTTGCGATGTATAATATGCTAACTAAACCAAACAAAAATAAACCAATGTAACTTAGTGTAATTTGGGGAGGATGCTTCCTACAAGATCAATCAATCAATGTAATACATGTATAGATATAATCATGAAAAACTATAAACATATAATGTATAGGAATAAAAACATATAAATTTCACTCTATTTGGAGTCCAGTCATCCATGCATGACCATACCAAATGCACACTAATGCAAGCTTGAACACACACAAAACCATAAGCATGAATAATACATGAGCATAATCAGCATGTAAACGAACATGACTAACCAATGCTTCAACATATAAAATTACACATGCAAACATGCACAACCAATGCACAAGCATGGCCCCAATGTGACCTAGCATAACCAAGAAATGCATATACAACATGTAACAATATGTAAGCAAGAGTGCACGCACAATACATGAACAAGAAAAACACACAATACATCATACATTCATGACAACATGTCAACAAAAAAATCATCAGTACTTCCATGGTGACACCATTGCCACCATGGAAAACATAAGACGAACACAACAACAACATATAACATAGGTATAAGAAGCACATAATCAATCAAAATAACACATGATCAACACACTACCCATCCAGTCTGATAGCTCAACAATGCTCTGATACAAATATGTAACACCCTCTTCCCACATCTACCCAATTAACTGAGCAACTGGGATAAACATGCGATGAGAGGCTACTAATATGAGATTCAAACTCCTATATGACCTTACAGAAGTAGCACTAGTGGAAACCTATCAAGTAGACCTTACACAACATCAACAACACCTCGAAGAGGTAACCCAACCTTCCAGACCCCTGAACCCTGAGGGGGAAATGACTTTTTATCCTTTTTATCCTTAGCCGCGGGCATGTAAGGGAAAGGGAGTGGCTAGAAGCCTATAGCTGCAGGCATGCCAAGGCAAGGTCATGGCTAGGGCCCCAAAATGCTAGTTTTGTGCCTGCAAATTTGAGATTTGTGCCACTAGTTAGAGCGGGGTCACCTGGGGTGCATGTTTGGGGTAATTTGGTCTAAGTTTTTTTGTATGCGTTGTGTGCAAGTAGTCAAAGGGGATTTGGGGCGAGTCAAAGTCCCTTAATCATTGTAATGGGTTTAAAGGGAAAAACGATGAGTCTCAAACCACATTTTGAGACCATTGTGTGTGCGCGTCTAGATAGAATAAATATGTAAGGATTAACTCAAGAAAGGATATCTTATCATACGATGTTTTGGTTAACATTTTGATCTAAGTTTGGGTTTGTCTGGGTAGAAAGGCTCCTATTGGCTATGTTCGCCGAGACCTAAGTCATGGCTATTTGTGGACTCTGTTTTTTGTGTGCATAGAAGGATTGAATGTATTGAATTGAAAGATCTCTTAATAAAGATAAGGAAATTTTGGCGAACCTGGATTCTTATGTGATTTGTTGTATTAAGTATATGTTATTTTCTTTAAGATCTGAATATGTTCTGTGTGCATATTTACTTCTATTAATTGTTAATTTCTTCTGTCCAT
This sequence comes from Pinus albicaulis, assembly GCA_034641835.2. NCBI lineage: Eukaryota > Viridiplantae > Streptophyta > Pinopsida > Pinales > Pinaceae > Pinus > Pinus albicaulis. The sequence goes on along the minus strand of CM076581.1, from coordinate 836,590,203 downwards.
GAATAGCAGTTGATGTTAGATGAATAGATATGATTGAATTATATCTAATTACCGTGTGCAAGACATATTGAAGTATTCCTCGATAATATGCAAAGGGTTAGACTTGTTGACTGTGCATGCACGCATATGTTATATTATTTGCGCTAATTCTTATTAGGGACACTACATCAAAATCTTCCTTAGGGTGCGTAAACATGGTTCTAGCACTCTCGTATATTTCTTTGGGTGAGACTTTGATCCGTAAAAGAAGGTCACTGCTGAAAGGGACAGTAGTTGGAGGGTTTTGATGGTTGCACGATAACTCTGGACCTAGGTCAGGACCCCTTAATCCAGCAAATGGTTTCGTTGCTAGGACCTAGATCATTTTGAGGGAGATTTGATGTATTGGCATCTGACGCAGAATGAATTACAAGCTTTTATTGATAAGAAGATACTTTAATTTGTGATTCAATAAAACATAAGCTCTAAATTGTCTTCTGAAGATTGGGCACAAATGTATATCTATACAGAGGTCCATGAAATTTTCTTTGCTTCCTTTGCGACCAAGTTGCACTAGTGATTGCCTCGACTCACTGAATTCCATACCTACACAAAGAACGATGTGATCACTCAGTGGGCCCTAGATTTGGTACAAAAATTAGATAAGAATAGAAGCAAGATCTCGTGTGTGGTAGATCATTGGATTGACCATGTTTTGGGAGGATTTGTGATTGATTTTGCTATTGATCAATTTGTATCCTATTTTGAAGCTGAACAAAGTTTTTTCAAGGGTCCTAGAGATAAATTCCCATGCTCTCTGAAGTTGTGGATTAAAATGCTATTTTGTGAACAAGGTTCTCTGTGCAGTCATATCGAGTGAATGTCCCATAAAGGCCCAAATACGCACAGTGGAAGAATTTACATAGTAGATCTAGAAGAAGGTTTTATTTATAGTCCTCGCAGAGGTAATCTGACAGTAAAAAAGAATTTGAAACTAGTAGCTCTGGTGAATCTGCGCACTCTAAAGAAATGGTATTGCAACATCAAAATTGTCTTGGGTCGTTGGCCATAGTTTAGATCCCATCCACTCCAATTTCGAACTCATCTCACTCTAACAAGTCATCCAGTCCACCTCCACCTCCACCACTAGGCGCAGAGATGGTTGCATCCATGAAGTTCCCTATTTTCTATGGTATTGGGAATCAAGATACAGACCAATTATGGTTTGTCACTCACAACGTGTGGACAGTGCAGCGGGTTAATATTGATGATGTTAAGAAAGTGGAGCTGGCCACTATGTTTCAAGACCACGCGCTGGATTGGTACATAATATATTTAGCGGCGAACCCTAATGAAACTATTGATAATGCGAAGGCCACACTAAAATAACAATTCAAGAGGCTGAAATCATTTACGCAATGGGTAATTGAGTTGAAGGAGATTCTACAAGAATTGAACGAATCTGTATGGGACACAGATCAAATGTTGAAGTGCACTATGAGATATGGATGATTTACTATTGATGATACCCAACACAAAGTGTGGTTTATTTCCACGCTACTATTGCATCTGCACCAGCCCTTAAGCTAGAAGAATATTTCCACATAGGCTGAAGCCGTAGATATTGCAATGAAGCTAGAGGCTTCACTGGTACCAGTTGCATAGATAGAGACAAAACAGATCCAAATCCAGCTGGAAGTAATGAACTTAGAAATATAGAGTCTACGTAAGGATAAGGGAAAGGATACATGCGCAGATATGTGGTGTATACAATGAAAAGTTGTTGTGCATCATAAGGATCAGTGCCTTGTATTCAATGATTATCTGCAAGCTGGAGGACCAAGCCCACTGAAGAGCACGACTAGACCCAGTGGGATTCCTACATTTTGGTGCACAAATTTTCAAGCTATGGGTATGCATATGGAAGATTACTATCCGAGGATTAGTAAATATATCCAAGCTAAAGCAGCCTTTTTGCAAATTTTTCTCATCACTGGGACATGACGAACAACATTGTCACATCTTTGACTTGAAGATTGATTGAGTTGACCTATATAGAATGCATGTTGAACCTACCTCACCATCATCCTCATCTGGGTGAAAGGTGGATTCCAAAATAGAGGACGAGGAAGAGGAGGAGGAGTTGGTCGAGGAAGGGGCAGATCATCTACTACAGTTGTAGAGATGCAGGTCATTATGTGCATGATTGTCCAAACCCAACACAACATTATTGTAGGTACTGTAGAAAATTTGACCATGTTATTGAATATAGCCCTGTTTTGATTTCCAAGATGCAGGAAAAGAAAACACAACCTCCTATTCAAAACATTCATATGGAAAGAGCTAAGTTCCGCAAAGAAGAACCAAGTGTGAATGTCATCCCTAGGAGTGGCGCAGCCACTGGTGAAGAGAAAGGGAAGAAGCCTAAGACTGATCTCTAGATCCACAAAGCACCTGAGAAGAAGGAAGGTTTCAACTTATAGCGAGAAAAAGAAACCTTTGTAGAAGCGAAAAATGGGTTCATAGAAGTGAGCACTTCAACATCAAGCAAACCTATGAACATGGTCATAGTAGATGAAGAGATAAAGCCCTTCCTATAAGCTTGTATCAAATTTTTGTGCAATAAGAAGGAAATCGAGAACCTCCAAGCATTGATTGAAAACTGTTGAGAAAAATAACAACCCCGAATGGAGAAGAATGTTGTTAATAAGATATATAATAATAAAAGAATAATTAGGCTGTAAATGCAATTGATTGCTTAGATTGGTGCCTATGAGATGGATCAGGTCATTCTGAATCTAGGATCTGATGTGAATGTTTTATCGAAGTAGACTTTTTAGCGAATGGGAGAACCTAAGTTGGAATCGTCCATGATCTAGCTATGCACGGAAAAGCAGCAAAATATCATCCCATTAGGAAGGCTCTCGTAGGTCATATTCGATATCAAAGGAGTAAGGGTGCTTGCACACTTTGAAGTTATATAGATTGTGGATGATACTGACCCCTGTCTTGCATTTTTGGGTTTAGATTGAGCTATTGATATGGGTGGGATCATCAATATTAAGCACAGAAGTATGGTATTTGAGAATAATAGAACCAGAGTTGTGGTTCCCCTAGATCCTATAGAAGGTGAAAGATATACATATCCAGTGCATAGAGATGATGATGTTGATCATATCTATAAGTTCACTACGTGAGACAAAGATTGGATCAACTCAAAAACCGATGGAAGACTCAATTGGGATAAGGATAGTTCTTGGTTCTCAGATTCAGGTGAAGAACTAGAAAACTTGCAGAACCAGCTGCATGAAGTATTTGCATTGCGCTCCAATTGGGTGACAGAATCTCTTCGATGCATATCCTCAGAGGTACAAGAATTTCCTTATTATGATGGTATGAATAATGTTAACATGTTTTTAGGAGAACCTAAAAAATTTGTTCCAAAAGCAAAAAGGTTCCATGCACTTGATATAACATTGTGCTCAACGCCAAGATGCCAGTGGGAGACACACAAGGAAAACTTGGGTAACTGGGAAGAATGTACCAGCATGATGCATCTATGAAATTTGAGCATCAAAATACTAGAATGAGGAAGACCTATTTCGAAAAAGGTGGTCCACACAAAAATTTAGCTAAATGAACTGAAGCATGCAGTGCAAAACCAAGCCTAGAATGGGTGCATCTATTCATCCACACTTTGGGGAAGCTTCCTACAGACCGATACCTTGAGACTGAGTTGTGATAAGATATCAATGAATGGAATCCATTGACAGAAAGTTTTATCTTGACCTTTAGTTTTGAAAGTGGGTTTGAATTCTTGGATGAAGCATTGCAAGTTATTTAGGAGTTCTTCTTTGACACCACAAAACTGAAGGTGGAGTGTGCCTTGCTAGCATAGGATGTGCAAATGAAGGACATTGTTAACTGATGCAATCTATCAGTTGAATATAATGAGGAAGATCCATGGAACATTACGATCCCTGAATATGAAGGACAATGCCCATTTGGGCCTACGATTGAGTCACTCGATGTAACTAAGCCTCTGAAGATTCAACAAGTTAACATTCACTCAAGAAAAAGCCAAAGTTAGTGAAGATCGGGGATTATTGGGATGATGATATGGTGGGAAAGGTTGCTGAGATGTTGGCTGAATATCAGGACTTGTTTCCTACAAAATTTTCTGAGCTAAAGGGGATAATAGGAGATCTTGGGGTGTTTCATATCACCTTGAAACCATATGCATGACCTATGAAGCAACACCCATATAGATTGAATCCAAAATATACGTAGAAATTCAAAGAAGAATTGGAGAAAATGGTTGCAGCATCAATCATAGAACTAGTGGAGGAATTTGATTGGCTGAGCCTTATGGTGGTGCAGGACAAGAAATTGAGAGGAGAAATAAGGATTTGCATGGATCTATAGAAATTGAACGATTCTTGTGCACATGACCCATTACCAACTCCATTTTCTGATGAAATCCTAGAAAATGTAGGAGGACATGGAGCCTACTCATTTACAGATGGTTTCTCAAGATACCACCAGATCAGAATCACGTCAAAAAATAAAAGTAACACTACCTTTGCGACAAAATGGGGATATTTTTAGTATACATTCATCCCATTCGGTCTGAAGAATGCGCCAACTATCTTCTCACACATGGTAGTAGCCACATTCAAGGAATACATCCATAAGTTCTTATAAGTATACTTTGATGACTAGATTGTCTTTGGATTGTTGAAGAAACATGTCTCGAGTCTGTGCCTAATGCTGGATACTTTTTGGAAGTATCATATCTCACTCAATTTGAAAAGGTGAATATTTTGTGTGTCATTCAAGATCTTTCTAGGTCATATTGTATGTCAGCAAGGACTAATGGTAGATCCTAAAAAACTCATTGTTATTGTTAACCTGGAAGTTCATGCAAATGTCAAACAAATGTGCTCAATTTTGGGGCATACAAGGTATTACCGGAAGTTCATTCAAGGCTACGTGTTGATCACTATGCCCATGCAGAAGTTGTTAAAGAAAGATGCCCCATTATGTAGGGACGAAGAATGCCAAAAGAGTTTTGAACTGATTAAGGAGAACATTGTCACTGCACCCATATTGGTCTTTCCAGACGGGATGAAGGTATTCCATGTACACATAGATGCCTCTTACATCATTCTCAGAGCTATTTTTGCACATCTAGGAGCTATTTTTTCACATCTAGGAGTTATTTTGATTGACCACTCTATTGCATTTTCATGCGGGAAATTGTTGAGTGTGGAGCGTAATTACTCAACCACAGAATAGGAAGGATAAGCTATGGTCTACGTTTTGCTGGAATTCCGCCACTATCTATTGGGAGGCCATTTTAAGATGTTTACTGACCATTATGCTCTGAAGTACCTAGTCAATAAGCCTTTGTTGGGGGGATGGGGGAGGGGGAGAGATCTGCAGATGGTTGCTACTATTTCAGGAATATGACTTTGGAGTAATTTTTAAACCCCAGAGACTGAACGTTGGGCCAGACCATATGTCGCACATTGAAAGTGGAGAAGAGCCAACTAGCTTAGAAGATGTATTACCATATCCACAAATATTTGATACAAAGGTAGTCGAATATCATTTTGATGATATTATTCATTTCTTGACCATTGGAAGTGCGCCCACAAAATATACGCTGCAACAAAAGAAATATTTGGTCACATGTGCAACTGAATTTACTCTAATTTCTAGTCAACTATACCAAATGGGTGCAGATGAAGTCCTACGAAGGTATTTATTGGAATTTGAAAGATGGGATATATCAGTTGAGGTTCATGGAGGGGTTGCAGGAGGTCACTATGCAAGGAAAGAAATTGCGCAGAATATTTTACGTGCTAGTCTATGGTGGACCACGGTGCACAGTGACGCACATGCTTATTTTTGCGCTTGTGATGTATTCCAAAGGACGCGGAAATAGTTGCGCGGAGATGAGATGTCGTTACACCCACAAATGGCATTGCAATATTTTGAAAAATGGGCCATTGATTTGTTCGGACCTATTGATCCTTCAAGAAAGAAGACAAGTGTGCATAACATAATCACTGCGATAGACTATGTGACCAAATGGGCTGGGGCTAAGCCTGTGAAGGATTGTAGTGTGGACACAACTGCACACTTCATTTTTTAGAACATCTTGACTCAGTTTGGGTGCCCTAATATTTTCATGAGATATTGGTGTACGCACTTTGGGAATGAAACTATTAAAGATTTAATGGAATAATTCCAGATTCATCATCAGAAGAGTACTATGTTTCACCCACAGGCGAATGCTACAATGGAAGCTTTCAATAATATTGGAGACTGAACTCATTAAGATATATAATGCTAATCGAAATGATTTGGATGTGCTCATACCTGCAGTTCTTTAGGCATATAGAACCACATGCAAGAATTTGACAAGCAAGACATTTTTCACGATGGTTTATGGGTAGGAATTTGTTATGCCGGTGGAGTACATTGTTCCAATTTTGCGCATTGGAACACTCACTAATATGGCAGAACATGATATTATGGAAGAACGATTATCGCATTTGGTCGCGCTAGAAGAGGACCAATTCATTGCAGGTTTCCATCAGCAAGTGAAAAAGGCACGCAGAAAGGCTTGGTATGACATGCATATTAAGCTAAAGGTCTTTAAGGAAGATGATTTTGTTTTATTGTATGATATAAAATTTGCGCACCACCCAAGGAAGTTCAAAATTCATTAGCTTAGACCATATGTTGTCAAGGAAATTACAGATGGAGGTGCAACACTCCTAGCCAAATTAAGAAGAGAAAACATTCCTGGACATGTCGATGGAAGTCTATTGAAACCATACAGGGATAACCCTCTCCCTGCACACACCAAATGACTATATGGCTAGAAATATGGATCTTTGGAACAAGGATGGAGGATGCGCAGATAGGTGCGACACATATACAATAATTGTGCTAGGAGGTTGATTGGGTCACAAAGGCACCCTAATATAGCTGTTGGAACAGTAAATATGGAAAAGACAACATTCTTACCATTTGGAGGAGTGGCTAAATTACATTTAATGAGAAGATTATGCCATATTTGGAGTCGTTTTATCATTTATGGGGCTACATTAATGCACAAAAGATCGTTTAAGGTGCGCCTGCGCTATAAATATGACCAAAGGGGTTGCATTAGTTCCCTTTTATTTCTATGTTATTTCTACGAGTTGTGCTCTCTGCTCTCTAAATATTGTTTGAAGGTTATGTATGCCCTTGATACGATCTTTGAGTAGGAGTTGCATCGTCAAAGTTTAGGTCACCTAATTCCACCAAGCATGACTGCAACTATGCACACCCTTTTACGATGCCAGCTAAAGATACCGCTACACAGGCTGTTGAGACCCATGTGCCCATCCAAACTAAGAAGGGATAGTTTTCTGGGTCCTGGAAGTCGCCTCGTCAGAAGAACCCAAATCCATGCTCAACCACTGTAGACCGTTAGAAGAAGCCTATGGTGGACCTAACCTAAGTCTATCATGAACGAGTGTTTACACGTGTTCATCCACCGTCTACCCACTCCCCTCCCATACAATGGAGGACCCATTATGTGACTGTGGCTTGATATCAAGCCTTGAAAATACCTTCATTGCATCCCTTTCCATGAGGACAACATTTCTCTGTTTATCATTTCCCGGGCGGGCACCTAAAAACATGTTTTGTTGACCTGGTATTTATTATATAGCGCCAATGGGGGAAAATTAACACTGAGCCCGTGCCAATTGGCGCTCTGTCCCAGTGTTGCACCCGCGCCACTCTGTTTATGGAAAGTTTTTAAAAAAAAGAGGCGAAGTTTCGATTACAACAACTTCGTGGATGAGTCATCAGGAGTGGTTTCGCCTGAATAACCACGGCCTTCCTCCTTTGGCCTCTTGTTTCCACCATAAGGGGAACCTCCCAAAGGATAAGGCCTCCCTTCCACTATTGTAGGGATCCCAACCTCCTCCTCTCCTCTATAAATATAGCCTTCATCCATTGATGAAGGGGCTGAAAGGCTGAAGGGTTGATAGTCTTGAAGTGCTGAAGCTTTGCATCTCCCTATTCCCAAGCGCCTTTGTGCTGTAAAGAATCCCTTCTTTCCCTTAAGGCCCATTCAAGCGAGGAGACCATTGTTACGAGACTCTGGAGAGGTTTCCCTTTCCTTAGCGAGCTTTGCGAGACGTGGACGACCGGAGACCCGTTCGAAGGAAGCTGCGACGTCAGAACTTGGTTGTAACTTCTATTCGTTTATTACTTAATAGATGACTATGATTATGGTTCCACTCCGTTTTCCATCATGTTAATGCGAGTAATATCTTTTATGACCGATGTTTAGTTACGTATGCTGGTTCCTATGCTTGTATCTGTTCGTTTCTTCTATGTGCAGGTGTTCATCCGCGGAGATCGTGGAAGGATTGTGATCTGCCAGGGCGGAAGGACGGGGACATCTCTTCTTTAGATCTAGCATTGGAATCCAGGTAGGCTTCTATCCCAAGTCTTTCATTCGTAACTAGGAGCTTGCGTCATAGCATTGTTTGTTTGTTGCTAGACCCCTGCTGGGCTAGTAGGGATCGCCTCTGTCCGCAGAGGGGATTTACCTCCTCAACAAATTGGCGACTCCACTGGGGATCGTCCGGTCTTCATTGTCTCGTTTATGTTGTTTCACTTTGATCGTTTTTCCTTGCTTGATGAGCCTTCTGGGTTGGGTTGTTTTTGTGTTTTGGCTTTTGGTTCAGCCCCCAGAGGATCAGATCTGACCTCTGCTTTTCCGAATTTTCACCTTTTCATAGTTGGCTTGATTGGCGCGAGTTTAGCCCTGACAGTCGCGCCAGTTGGCGCAGGTTGCCAGTTTATCACTCGCGCCATCCTCTGTCTGGCGCGGATTACAGCCAGACAGTCGCGCCATTTCCTGTAGGTGGTAGGGTTATCCTTGTTCGGAAGTTTCTTTTGGTCAGTATTTTGCTTCTGGGTTTGTTTTAGATTCAGCTTGAAGTGGGAAGTCTGGTTTTGGTTGGGAGAAATTCTTTGTTTTTCATTTTCAGGCAGTGGCGCTTGTTGTCAGTTAGCAACCCGCGCCACTTGGCCATTGGCGCTATTTTTCAAGTAAAAGTCGCGCCAAGTGGCGCTAGTTGTCAATGTACAAGTCGGGCCACTTTCAGGACAAGTCGGGCCACTTTCAGGGTGTATGAAAATTGAGTTTTTTTTTCCCTTAATCCTTCACTAGTGTGTCTTTCCCTTTGGGTCTTTCCTCTGTATGAGCATAGATTACATTGCTCATTATTTGGAATGTCTTCTTTCTATGATTGTTTGATGTAAAAGGGATGAATGCCTTGTTTTGATTTCATTCTTTGGAAGTCCTCTTTGTGTTTTGTCACATTTTGAGGAATTTCGTCACAAAGTATTTTGAAACAACGATTGCATTCTTAGTGTTTGTTCGCATCCCTTTTGCTTTCATCTTTCATTAAGAAGATTTGCGTTTTTTTAGTTTTTGTCTCATAGTTTTCTTTTCGTTTAAATGCATTAGATCACATTGCATCGAAAAGTGTTTTTGAGATTCATCATTGGACTTAGATCACATTGTTTAGTGATTGAAAACTAAAAATCGCTTTGAGTGCATTCTCTTTTGTAAAAAGCATGCATTAAGTAGATTCTCATTTTATCGAAAAATGCATTGAGTGCATTCTTATTATTTGAAAAGAAAAGGAAATTGTGCATAGATTACAATTGCATAGTTTTCGGAAAAAGAATTTTGCATAGATTACATTGCATAATTCGCTTCGTTGGATGTTTTAGAATACTTTTGGATAGTGAAAGTCATCTAGTTTGGAAAAGTTTCGTTTTCAGTTTTGTTGTTTGTTGCATCATTGTTTGAAGCTCGTCCCTTAACTAGATAGCATTCATCGAATTGAAAGATTTCTTTTCTCATGTAGCTTTGCATTTAGGAGTCTTGTGAGACACTACATACGATAGGGCCTGGAAATTGAAACTTAATTGAAGATCAACTGTAAAATTTATTCAATTAACCTAAGGCAACATTGGAACTTAACGCAACATATTTAGAAGGTCTAGGCTAGAGACGTGTTTCGGCGTCGTTAAACCTAGCAGCTGTCGTTCGCCTGTTGGCTTTTGACAGCGCTAGTACGGACTCGCGCTCCCCGTACCGTCGCGTATATAAAGGGAGACCCCTATAGGTTTTCAATCCTTTATCCACAGGAAGCCGAGTCTGCCGCCCTGTACCCGTGATACACCGAACACAGCATTCGGGGAGACTACCTACACGTACGGAAAGTCCTTGGTCAATTTCTGTTTCATTTCTGAAACCAAGGTGTATATTGCAGTTCACGGATACTTGGTACACCCTTTGTGCCTAGTTTTTTTTTGAGCAGTCATTTGGTCTTTTCTGACTCCATAAACTTGAAAAGACCGTCAAGCGCTTGTCCTTTCACGCTTGTGTCAACTCTGAAAGAGATAGAGTCATCTTTTTATCGTTTCTCGACTCTTAAAACATGAAACGGTAGAATTTCTTACTTTCCAATGTGGTAAAATTGATCGCCCACGATTACACGCTCGCTTAGATATTGCTTGTTGGCCGTTTGACCGTGTGTCTTAACTCTTTTTTCGGCCCGTGTGTGGTTTTGAGTTTTGATGGCAACTTTTTCAGAGTTTACCAACCAAGGAATCCCTTCAGAAGGGAATCCTGGTCATTTTCCTCCTTTTGGAAATGTTGGTGCTCCTTACATGGCGACGTTGTCCCTTCCCGGGTTAACTGTTGGGTTGCCTGTTTGGTTGTTCTCAACCTCTGTTGTCCCGAATAACTCCGTTACTGTTCAGTCAGTTCCTCCGATGGAACAACATCATGTTGATGCCAAGGTGGACCTCTCCCCTTCTTCGCCTGTTTCTGCGTCCTCGTCTTCTACTTCGCCTGGTGAAAGTCTGGATTCAAGTAACCAGGTGGCTAAGAAGAAGAAGAAGAAGACAAAGAAGAAGAAGTCTGATAAGCGAGAGGCTAAATGTGCAGCTACTGCCTCCAAGATATCTCCTCTTGATAAACCTTCCAACCCTCCACGGAAAGTCAAGTTCCCTTGCTTGTTGTGCACGGGAGACCATCTTCTTCGAGACTGCCCTGGCATTCCCAAGGTGCTCGAAGTATGGTCCAACGGCCGCCCGCCGTTGCCTCTGACTTCCGGGAGCCAGGTTGGGGGCACTTCTTCAACTGGTACTGATAAGACTCCTAAGAAGCAGGGTAAGATCACCAATCCCTGCAAGTTGTGTGAAGGGCACCATGCCATTCACCTTTGTCCTTATATGGATGAAGCCAAACTAGTTTTGGACAACTCGACCGGTTCTACACCACGCCTTCCACCTGGTTATAATCGGCTTTCTTTGAGTCCTTCGCCAGTTGATCTTACGATTGGTCAAGAGTCATCCTTGGTCGATCCCACTCCCCCAGAAATTCAAATTCATGAATCCGTCCCTGACCAACCATTGGTCGTAGGATCGGTTGAACTGGCCCCGTCCGCGGTGCACCAGGTCTTTTCTGTCGAGAGTGGATCTCACACCCCCCATGTCCTTTTGATCTCTTCAGATTCTTCAGACTTGGAGAAAGATTCTCCTGTCCCTGTACTTCAAGAAGCCCCTCCTCCGCCTCCCATGATGGAGGCTACGGAGGATATTCCTCCCGCCTTCGAGATGGAGATGTGAGGATGGGCTTCTGCTTCCATAACATCAGGGGAAGACCTTCTCGGTTCGATGGTATCCCCTCCGAGTAGTCTGGTCGCCTCCTTTGATTGGAGTCGATTTGCAGGATTCCGCCTTTCGTCTTACGTGCCTTTCGAGATCACGGTACAGGCTCTTGGTCTGGTCGTACCCAGCACCATTATAGACGAAGGCTTCCTGTTAGTGATGCAATCATCAAGTACTGTGTAGCTTTCGGTTCGCCGCCGCTTCTTTGCCAAGATTCTGTGAGAATCTGTTGACTCTAGCAAGGGCTAGTCAGCAGTGAGGTATGTAGGGTTACCGATTACTTTGGGAGGTAAAACCGTCCATATGGACGTGATGGTTGTTCCAGGCCCCTTGGATTTCAATCTGCTTTTGGGGCGAGATTACACCTATGCCATGGGAGCGCTTGCCTCCTCCCTCTTTCGCGTAATGTGCTTTCCACATGAAGGACGGATTGTGACCATTGATCAACTTTCGTTCTTTGGTCCTAATATGGCATCTGGTCCGCCATCACCCCCTCCTGGTTTCTATCCACCCGTTGTATCTGCTCCACCGCAGGTCAACTATGTGGCTACTTACCCCGTGCCTGTGCTCAGTGATGATGCCGTTGTGCATAATGTGTTGGGGGCATTGGGTCCTGACTTCCAGGATGTTTCCCTTCCATCAGGAGTGGAACTCTTGGAAGCACCGCCTTCTTGTTCATTTTGATGTAAGTCGGTTGGAGCACGGTTTCCTCCCTGGGTCAAGCTCTTTAAAAAATGAAACCAGGATCTCGGAGCAGAGTTCCTTGTCTTGTGTCAAGCTCCTTAAAAAATGAAACAAGGTTGTCGGAGCATAGTTCCTTGTCTTGTGTCAAGCTCCTTAAAAAATGAAACAAGGTTTGTCGGAGCACAGTTCCTGGTCTTGTGTCAAGCTCCCTAAACCATGAAACAAGGTGTTTGAAGATAGTTCTTTTAATGTGTCAACCTCGTTAAAATAATGAAACACGTTCCCGTTCAATTCGAGTCTTTGTTTAGATCTCGTAAAATCCCAGTCGAGTCTTTCTCTTGATCTCGTCACTTGAACCTTCACTCCATCTGCCTTTCATATGGACTGAAGCTTAGGGGGCATGTACCTCGAATTGAGTCACCATGCTGGGGGCATGCTTACTTTTTCAAGCATAGTTTGTTTCCGTTTCAAGCTTGTGTAAAAATGAAACCGGTTTTAAGCATAGTTTATCTTTGTTTCAAGCTTGTGTAAAAATGAAACCATTCTTATTTTACCTCTTGTGATTGCCATTTTATCAGCCTATTTCTGCCAGATGAGCCTTGGTTTTCTCACTCCATTGTCACTATCTGCTTGGCCGATCATATTCCTTCACTCGGTTGTTTTACCCGTTCCTGAGGAACCGCTGCTATGAGTGGTCTTGTTAGCCAGCCTCTCGACCTTTATTTGTTCAGAGTAGTTCCACCATTACCGGAACCAGTTGCTACCCTTTATACCACTCGTTCCTCCGGGAGGAGTCATCTTTCAGCTCTTTTCTGACTCTCTAAATATGAAAAGATTGCCGAGGCCCTTGTCGTTTCGATCTCGTTAAAATGGACACGAATCGACATCCACCCAGTATAAGTTTAACCCTTTTTCGGGCTGGGATGGATTGATTACGAAAAAGGAATACCCTAGCCTATCGCGACTAGGAGGTTTTTCCGGATATTGTTTTCTACCTTTTCGGATCTGGGGAACTATTTATGAAAAGGGACCTGTGGAGTTTTCTTTTCCGCTGTCTTTTCAAACTCTCTAAACATGAAAAGATGCCGAGTTCTTCCTTTGTCAGACTCGTTAAACCCTGATGACATCGGATCCAGTCGAAATGACGTTATTCGAGTCGCTCCTTCCTAGGGCTCGTTGAATGTACTAGGATGGATTCGCCCGAAGGATGGACTTATATGACAAGCATATGGTATCCTCTTCAAGCTTGTGTAAAAATAAAGAGGTACTCACCAAGATGGTGGGGAAAAATGGAACCATCGTCGTTGTCGTCGGCAGTATGTCGCTCTTGAACATGGCACTTGTCTGCATTCGTGTCGGGTTGGGGACATCTCATCTCGCTGCTTCACTTTGCTTCCATGGGTTTGGGCAATCTCTTTTGACCTCTCATCTGTTCACTGCCTCGTCGCCATGACCTTTGATCCGTTGATGTCAAATACTGCCAAGTCCATTGTCGTGCCGTTCATGTGTTCAAGAGAAGTTGGCCTCTGCAAATATCAACCTTCCTCTGTTTCTTATATGGTTCTGATTCACAACAAAACATTATGTTCCTCTGTCTCGTGTCGATGATGTGGGAATCATTATGGCCCACCTTCGATCAAGGTCACTTCCTGTCGACTTCAACTCATTATCCAGGAAGCTGGTCTAGAGACTCCTGATGGTACCTTGGAGCCTGCATGCCTCAATGGCAGGTTCGTCGCATTCGACGTAAAGTTTACATCATTGACTTCCGATCGAATGATTCTGCGGGTGTTCGACGTCAACTCATTTATTCACACGTCGTAGATTGTACCTGTAGTACCTTGAGGACCATTGTCATTATTGGTGGTTTCTCTCGCGTCTGTTAACAGCTTTCATCATTGGCTGGTAATCCGACGATGTTCTTGCATGTTCGACTTCAGCTCACATATTCACATGCTTGAACTTGTACTCTGTTGGTTCGAGATGGAGCGCAAGACCCTGGATTGTGTCTGTTGTAATCCAGGCTGCGATTGTGGATTATTATCGTTATGTACATGACTCATTGATTGGATGGTTGCGACCATACCTGAGTCTATTTGTTTGATCTTAGTTGGATGGCTGCGCCCATACCCTGGATCCGGATTATAGCATACTCTGTTTCGGATGGCTGCGTCCATACCATATATATACATCATGTACTTGAGATTTCAGTTGTATCTTTCTGCGCAGGTTTTCCGACGGCGGGCCTTCAGTTGAACATGTTCTCGTAAAGCATTTCACCCCTCTCTCTCTCTCGGGCCTCATGCTTTAGGGGGCATTTGTTACACAGTAATTTTTCACCGTCCCTACCATTCCCCGTCCCGCACAATGGAGGACCCATTATGTGACCTGTGAGCAATGTCAAGCCTTGAAAATACCTTCATTGCATCCCTTTCCATGAGGACAACATTTCTCCTGTTTATCATTTCCTGAGCAGACCCCTAAAAACACATGTTTTGCATTGGCGCTGGTAGCCCGTTATGTACTCGCGCCAATGGGGGAAAATTAACACTGAGCCTGCGCCACTTGGCGCTCTGTCCCAGTGTTGCACCCGCGCCACTCTGTTTATGGAAAGTTTTTTAAAAAAGGAGGCGAAGTTTCGATTACAACAACTTCGTGGATGAGTCATCAGGAGTGGTTTCGCCTGAATAACCACGGCCTTCCTCCTTTGGCCTCTTATTTCCACCATAGAGACCTCCCAAAGAAATAGGCCTCCACTGCCATTGTAGGGATCCCAACCTCCTCCTCTCCTCTATAAATATAGCCTTCATCATTGATGGAGGGGCTGAAGAATTTCGAATCTTTGGTGATAGTCTTGAAGTGCGAAGCTTTGCATCTCCCCTATTGCCAGCGCCTTTGTCTTCCTTAAAGAATCCCTTCTTTCCCTTAAGGCCCATTCAAGCGAGGAGACCATTGTCACGAGACTCTGGAGAGGTTTCCCTTTCCCCCGGCGAGCTTTGCGAGGCGTGGACAACCGGAGACCCGCGCGAAGGAGGCTGCAGCGTCAGAACTTGGTTGTAACTTCTATTCGTTTACCACTTTAATAGATGACTAAGATTATGTTTCCACTCCTTTTTTCTATCATGTTAATGCGAGTAATATCTTTTACGACCGATGTTTGATTCACATTATCTTTGGTTCCTATACATGTATACGACCGTTTCTTACATTGTGCGAGTGTTCATCCACGGAGATCGTGGAAGGATTGTGATACGCGGGGGTGAAGGACGGGGGACATCTTCTTCTTCGGATCTAGCGTTGGAATCGAGTAGGCTCTTATCCCAAGTCTTTCATTTCGTAACTAGGAGCTTGCGTCATAGCATTGTTGTTTCTAGACCTATTTGCGTGAAATGGGGATATCTGTCTGAGAAGTTCTCTCAACAAGGACATCCTAACCTG